>JAGSMR010000024.1:7162500-7762500 GCA_029286605.1 Sericinus montela
GAAAACCGGATTGAAATGGATTCAATAAGCTGTGCAAAAGTAAGATATTATTAAAGAAATAATAACATAAAATTAATTAAAGGTTTCAATTTCAATCTTAACTTAAAATTGAAATTGTTTGAATTTTGGCAATGTAGGTTTGACTTTTTGAAATAAGTTTTAAAAACCATGAGTTTTTAATCATTATTGCAAAATTATCAAAAAGGCAGTTGAAGAAATATAAACATCGATGGGAAATAAATAATAAATAATAAAAAAAGCTTTAGGTGTGAACTTGAGTCATTTTCTTTTTTCATCAACAATATTATTTCCTCGTATTTCGTGTTTTTAAGTTAACAATAATAAAAATATTATTTTCAAGTTGGAATGACGACAAGGTAGCCCAGTTCCTAGTGGGTCACTACTTAATAGTCAAGGGTTGCGGGTTCAAATCCCGCTAGCCGCGACCATTGGTGTCATGAATAAGAATGTTTCTATTTGTTTTATTTGTTTACCACCTGACACGTTGTCTTGTCCAAGCTTTGGTGAAAAGTGCGTCGAAAGAGCTTTATTGTTTAAATCTCTGCCTACCCCAATATGGAAAATTGCGTGAAGATAAAAAAGTTAAAGGTTTTTTATATAGGAAGTTTGCGAAAACTTTATTGACAGTAAGTGATTACACACATACAAGCGGATTGGCGATCGTATGATAAGACCACTCGCACCTCTGACGCTGCTGCCCATCTTCTGTCTGATTTAATTTTTTTTAGAAATGGTTTTCCATATCTATCAGTTGCAATAACGATATTCAAGGTATTCCCTTAGTCACCTCCTATAACACCCACGGGAAGAGCGGGAGTGGCCATATTCTTGCTCCGTTACCACCAGAAAACCAACTAGACTAGATGCAGATGCATTGCAGACGTTAAAGAAAGGAATTATATAAAATTAAACGATATATATAAAAATGATTACTAATTTTTTTTCTAATAAGCAAATACTATGCATAAAAATTATAGCAGTTACATTTCAATTAAATTTAGTATCGTATATTTTATTTTATTCGACTTATAAACACTATTTCAATATTAAGACTAAGAAGCCCGCCAAAATAAAATAAAACTTAACTTCATCACACCAATCCCAATACTGAGGTAGACAGAGGTCTACACAATTACAAACTTCCACCGAAGACATTTTTGGGACAATGTGATAGGCGGTAAGCCCTTTACCGCCTTTATGTCCAAACCAATTATATAAATCGTACATAAGTTTTGGAAAAAAAAAACCATTGGTACGAGTCTAAATGGGGATCGAACTCCGGTCACTAGCCTATCGTGACTATAGTTGTAAGCTCGTTTTATGTGAGCAAGATAGTACACTAACCATGTGCGGTTGTGTGTTCTTTGTTGCACATTCGCAACAAACATACATAATGGCATATTAAAGTCCACAGCAGGACGTAGGCCTCTCCAATAGGGAGGATTTGCCATAGTTGCCACGCTTAGCAAGCGGATTGGCGATCGCAGTACCAGACTACTCGCACCTCAGACGCTGCTGCCCGTCTTCGGTACAATATGGTTTCAGCCTAAACTTTAATCTTCTTCTTAAATTCTAATCTTCTTCTTTTCTTCAGCCTAAAATTTAATCAAAAGTGTTAAATATCGCCGTCGAGTTGTTTTGGATAATTTGGATAAATGGTTTATTATATTTTACTTTTAGCAAGGTATGCGTCTATATTTAAAGTAAATAAGTTATTGAAAAACAATGAATTACTCCAATTTACTTAATTTTGTATTAAATAAACAAATAAAGGTGAGATAAGGCAACTCGGGGTGACAAACAGGGCTGCTTGTAAATAGTTTTCTATCTATTACGTAATAAGGTAGTGATCATCGATACGAAAGGTATACCTTTTCGCCGTAAGTACATGGTATGATATCGACATTTGATTCTAGGTGATAATCAAGCATATAGTGAATTACTATTCAATGTAGTGAATATAAAAATTCTCTTGGATTATAGAATGTCTTTTCGTCTGGATAGTGAAGTTCTTTCGACCCACTTTTCTCCAAATTTCGTTTGAGACGTCATGAACATAGTGAGCTTATCGACGTTTTAGTGTCCAAGCTAATGGTACAATATACTTGCATACATAAATATATAAATAGAAATATATGAATATAGACATAAACATAAACAATTAGAGTACAAACATTCATATTAATCACACAAAGGGCGGTTTGAATATTCCTATATTTAGTTATATTTGTTGTGTTTAAATTTGGATTCATCTTAGATAACCAAATCCAATAATTCAAAATGAGGATTATATCTTATAAATAAAAAAAAGCACTGAAAAAATTTTAGACGCAAATTTTTTTATATTTTTAGGGTTTTAATTTTACAAACAATTTTGAAAAAGCTTTACCAAACTAATCTCAAGCAAAATAAATTCAATCAATCGAGGACATTCAAGTACATAACGTAGTGATCATATACTCTTTGGTAAATGTTATAATGAACTGACTAAACTTTTAATGAATGGTACTAAATAAGCTTGTTTATTTATAATTCAGATACGTATTCATACAATCTGCAGTACTATTTTAAGAAATAAACTAAAGAATATTACAAAATATATTTTTAGAGAGGTTTTCTAGTAATTTTAGTTATTTTAATAGTTTTATTTTAGGAGTTGGTAACCCTGCCCATGCCACTCAGATACTGGCAATATTATTACTGACAGGTGTTTACGCGCCAAACAATTGTGAACAATGCATTTTATTGCTCTTTTTAAGTGCCTATCTAATTTGGATTAATTTACGTTATTACTTTCTGATTTCGATTTTCAGCTGTATTAAGTACATATTTTTAGAATTCCAATAACAGTTTTTGTCGGTTGTGTACTGAACTAATGTAGTTCTCATGGAGACGCCAACACCGTAAATTTACTCGAAGTAAAGAGTATCTTAGAATACATTGGTGCAGTAATTCACTAGTTGATTTGTTAATATGGCTGCAATTACGCCACGACGTTCTTTGCGTATACCCCACATGCACACGCCAAAAATGACAGAGCGCAAAAAGGGGTTATTTCAGGGTGAAACAGCACCTCAACCAGAATCTCTCACGAAACACCGGCGGCTTCCTGTTGTTGACAGTGAGAGTGATAGTGATGAATATGACCTTGGTATCATCAGCACTCTTGATTCAAGTTCCGGGGAAGAAACCGATCAAAACACACCAAAAACTCCTGAACGTTTTCTCTGGCGTAAGTAATCATTTGAAAAGTACTCCAGTATATGTTATTTTATGTTTTTATATTGCCAGATATTGAGTTATAATTGGTAATGGAAGCAGGCTTATTATTCAAATTATATTTTACTAGTTAATTCCTAGTCAATGAACTAATAACATATATAATGGCCTGTGAAAGTCAATTGCAGGATTAGCCTCTTCTGTGTTCGCTATAATCACCATGCTTGGTAAGCAGATTGGTGACTGTAGATACTTTACTATTGCTACTTATATTATTATCTGAATTTTATTCTATAAATTTCTGAGATGGCCATTTTGCCCTCTTTTGGTGGCTAATGGTTTTTCCCTTAGTTGCTTCTTATAAATCCAAAGTTCAACTCAAGACAGGGGAATGGTATCAACATATGGAATAACCACAGACAACACATATTATGTTAAACTAACACAAGGTTGTGAAATATTTTAAACACAGGCTGGAAAGAAGTTTGAAGTTGATAAAGGTTTACACCAACATTTTGAAAAATAAATTAAGATTACTAATATAGTACTAAGGATAAACCAAGTAGTGGCAACTTGCAAGTGCATTTAGTAGAAGAGAAGAGAAGGTGTAGTACAAACACCTTCATTCAATAGAGTGGAAACTGGCACTGTTATTTCTTATTCCTAATTCTATGCTTTTGCTATATTGCAAGAGGTAGGCTTGTATTCCATAGCAGCTATATGATGTGCTTAACTTATGATAATGAAAGTTGTTCATGTGCTACAGCTGCCCAGTTTCATTGCTAGATGTTTAGTTGCCCATTTGTTGTTCACAGATGAAACAAGAACCCGGACAAGAAAATTCAAAGAAAGTCATGACTTAAAAAACTTCATGAAATCTCCATTTACACTTAAGAAATATCAGACTAGGTACTCATGTCCAGAGACTAAATGCAGTGGTTCTGCATCAACCCCAGTAACACCCCACTTTCGCAACCACCCAGTCACCCCTTCTTCCACTCATTCTTGTGCCAGTGTGCATACCACTTCATCAACTTCAAGCAAAGCCCGAAAAAGCTTAGCCAGTTTAATTGCAGACACTGAAAGTTGTAGTAGCTCTCTTAAAGACTTAAATTTTGACTCTGACTCTGCAACTGACTCAAAAGAAAACACCCCATGTAAAAATCTACGTAGATCAGGACGTAGACAAAAAATAACACCACAACATCAGAGCTTCAGAGGTGTTTTGGTAGAACAAACGAAAAATTTTTCTCCAATTAAGAATCCTGTAGTATGTCTGACAAAATTAGATATGACAAATATGGTATCTCCAACGCAGCTGTTAAAAACTCCACATAACACAGCCGAAACAAAGGCTTCCCCTCCCAAGTTAAGTCACAACAGACGTTCTGTAGTTGAAATAGAAGAAAGCCCTGAATCAGCTTGTGATAGTGAGAAGAGTCATAAGAGATTACATTATGATGGCATGACTGACATTGGCCCAAACTCCAAGTATCCTAGATTGGAGACAAGCACTGCACCTAAAGCACGCTTGTCATTATTTAATAGTGATAGACTTAAAGAGATTCTGTCTGCTAAATCCTTTTATGGTAAATCTAACCCTGAGCTCAACACATGTGTTACATCAAAAATTTCAAATGCTATTGAAATCACCAATACACATCCTCGTCGTCCATTCGTTCACTCCCATTCCAACCGACACAAAAGGAAACCTGGACAGATAAACTTAGGTGTAAGACATAAAATTCGCAAACCAAAATATAATAAGAAGAAGACAGTCAGTGTGAAAGGCAACACATCATTTTCTGATGCAATCACAGAAACAATTCAAAAAAGTGTTGCATCAAATACCACCATAAATGATACATCTATGTTAAATTCATCTCAAGATTTAGTGCAAGGTAAGTTAAAAGGCAACTAAAAAAAAATTAAAACTCCATACTATTTTGAAATAAAATCAGAAACTTATTTAATTAATCAGAAAAATGAATTTTTAACCAATAAATTTTTATTTATTCTTCATCTATACCTTTTATCTTCTTTTGATCTTACAAGACACTAACATTTACTGTAGATGTATATTAATAAAGTTTCATGCACATGATCAAATCCTTTTCAGAGTATGCAGTCTCTACTACTTAAATTGAAAACTTTCCTTTATAAGCTATGGTCATTTTTTTATTTATTTCATGGACGCAAGGTCCTTTCTTAATAACCAGATTTTCAATTAAATGGATTTAGAGTGGTACACATTTATGCTACTTAGCAAAACAATTGAAAGTGTAAATAAATTTACCATAATTAATCTTTCAGAGAAAGCTGACCCATTTGGTGAAGAAAAGCAAACAATTGAAGCACTTCTAAGCCAGTGGACAGAAGAAGAGGTTCCAGAATCGGAACTGAACTTCAAGCCAAAGGAACAAGTAACATGTTTCAATAGCACAATAATTGAAGAAACCAGTCAGATATTCCAACCAGTTACAGCAATACCTGTTGCTAGTGAGACTCTACCTCAAGACTCTGATGCCATCATTGTGGAGTTAGGAGCTGCACAGAACGGAGAGAAGAATAATGTGGCCTCCCTGGAAACTGGTGCCATTCCCCAAGATGTTGTGATGGATATTACAGATGTTGCCACAAATCAACCAGAGTCTACGAACAAAGAATTTCTGCCTGTTGATGGCGGTTTTATTGTAGTGGAAGAAAATGGTGCACAAGGTAGCTGTCTATTTTTCTATTAGTCTTATAAAAAATATTTTTTTTTATTTGTATAATAACACCTGGGGATCAAACATCTGGTCTCTTGACTCAAATTGTGATCTCCCAACCATTTGGCTGTGGTGGTTTTTTTTATTAACTTTTATCCACTTTTTATTAGCAAATATTGAGTTGCCTTATTAACTTTTATCAATGTAGACTTAAATGCTTTCTACGGTTAATAAAGAATAGTTAGAGGACCTGAAGATATTAATTGAAACCTTGTAACTGTTAAGTGCAAGAGGAGTTACCAGACCTGGATGAAATAGAACGCGAACTGAAGATGTTGGATGAACAGATACTTCAAATGGCGCAGTGTAACAACATCAACGCGGAGGCTGTTCTGGCTTCAACTGAGACTGATATACCGGATGTAAGTTCTGGTAAGTTAAAGCAAATACTCTTGAAATTTTACAGTGTGAGGCACTAAGTTTAAGTAATAGTTTTTAATAATGCTGTAAATGAATGTTTGTATTCAATTATAGGTATAACAACATCAGAACGAAGAGGGGAATTAACAAAGCCCGCAAAGCTGTTCCCGATTTTCAACAGTCCTAATCCTGGCACATCAACTCCTCCAAAAGGTAAAATAAAACATAAAATGTTAATTTATGACAATGCAATAATTACCATATGGTGTTGGCTTAAAGTTTGCCATCTTAACTCTTCACTTGAGCATGGCAAAAGGCGACGAAGGAAACCCATAAAATTGTATAATGATAAGTTAAATTCAAGTCAAACCAGTGTCTAAAGTTTGCAAAGTATTTGTTACTGCAATCACCAATCTATTTGTCAAACTTGGTGGAAAACCCTCGTATGGGACAGGACTATGTATGTATATATGTTCTGTAGTGGACTTTTACTGACCATTGTGCATGTTAGTATAAAAATATTTTTTAAAAAATCTATTATTTCCATTACTGTCAATTGCTCTATTCGGGTTTTACTTTTACCACTTAGGTAAATAGAAATCTAGTTTTGCATCTAATTTTTATATAATTTTTGTGTAACATACTAGATTCTTTTCCCTACAAACTTATTATTTAATATTAAAAAATTGTGTAACGCAGTATAAAACCATGACCATACCATATATCAACATATAGCTTGATAACCATCTCGTAAAATACCTGGCCAAAATAAATTTAATGGCTATGGATCTAAGGGCAAGAATATCTACTGACAACCCACTTGACAAATGTGCTGTTTGTGGCAAATCCATAGGGAACAAAACTTTGTCTTACCATGGACTTGTGAAGTAAGTAATACTGAAAATAAAATTTTATTCAGGTTCAGAAAAGAGTAAAAAGTCGATCCTGAAATCCATAAGTAATCAATATGTGATTGATGCCGGACAGAAGAAGTTCGGAGCAACACAGTGCAATGAATGTGGAGTTATATATCAGGTAATTTTTGTTATAATGCAATGTCTAAAACTTTATCACTTTCACTTTTTACTACAATACCTTACTAAATATTTTATTACTTTATTTTTCATTTCATTGGTCTGTGAAATAATATCAAACAGTGAAATTTATCCTAACTTAACTCCATCACAAATATTTGGCATGCTTTTATATAAAACAACTTAAGTCCTAGGTATTTACTACCTATTATAGTAATGCTTACTAATTTACAATTATTCAATTCTGGTATGTTTCTACTGCACAAGGCTCCAGTCATTGTACTGCACAAGTTTTGTGTCAATAGATTATTTTAAAAATAAGTTTCATACAAGAGTCACGATAGCCGAGTGGTTGGGTGGTCGGAATTTCGAGTTAAGAGACCCGAGTTCGATCTCCAGATAGCATGCTCGTACCAATAGGTTTTTTCAAAAACTTATGTACGAATTTATCATTGGCTTGGACATTGAGTCGGCGACGGGCTCACAACCTGTCATGTGGTCCCGAAAATACCTTCGGTGAAAGGACCTAATTGTCTAGACTTCTGTCTAGCCCTGTATTGGGAATTGCGTGAAGATATTTATTTATATATTTTCTTTTATAAGTTTAATACAAACACTTTACTTCACTACTATCTTCTTACAAGTAACCTGTAAGTATATTGGAATATCAATTATTTATTTTAATTTTCTTACAAATTAATCTTTGTGAGAGACGGATCTAATATCGTTATTCCAAATATTCTTCAGTGCCATAGTATGTTTTATTTTTCAGTAATGCTCTTAATTTAACAAATATTTTATTATTTCGTTTTTAAATTTAATGATTATTTATTCGTAACGACGTATCTTATAAAAGAATAAATATCTTGATATTTTTTGACAAACTTACATACTTCAAAGACAATAAATACGACTTTTCATAACTAATATGCTTTTTGGATTTAGATTGGAGACCCTCAAGATGAACATGATCATCTTGTTCACCACAATGCTACCGACGTTCTCAAATATAATGTAAGTTCATTATTTAGTTACTAGATACCCTATAGAATCTTTATCAAATTTTAAGCTTAGTTACTTAACATGATTATATTCTAATTTTGAACACTTGATCCACATCGCTTTCACTGGAAAATGTTTTTTTTTTTTTTATTTATTAACATGGACCACAAACAGGTTAACAATACATTTTTAAATTACAATAGAGACCAGATAAAAGGGAATATCATTGTGAACCCAACACTGATGGTCACAGCTTTGATTAAAAACAACATTTGATTAAAAGGAGCAAATAAAGGCATGTGTAAACTTAACAAAATATGTACATTTGAAAGTGATATTAGCGTGAAATATATATATAGCAATTATTTCTGTGTGTATGTGTGCATGTGCATGCTTGTAAACATTTTATGTATAAAATGTTGGTTACATTTGTGATAATTTTGATCTTTATGTCAATAATGCAACTTCTAATGAACAATATTGATATTTATTTATTTATTTATATATGCTTTATTGTATACCACAAAGAAAAGAAATAAAAGTTACAAAAGAGAAGAAAGTCTTATGGGTAAATACAAAAGGCGGTCTTATCGCTAAAGAGCGATCTCTTCAGACAACCTTAAGGCTAAGGAAAATTGTATTATTGAACATAGGTAGGTGGTCCAAACAATAGACATACATACTAATATCCAAATAAACTAAACCTATATATAATATTATTACAACAATAATACACTAATATATACGAATAACCATGTTATATAATAGACATACTTACAACTAGATAAAAATATAGATACATATAATACATATAATATAAATAATAAATAACATAATATAAATGGGAAGGAAAAAATAAAAACAAATGTCATCAGAGAGTTAACATAGGGACAAATAGTGATTTTTAACCTCAGTCTTAAATTTTTCTAATGTTTTGCTCGATGGATATGCGGAGGAAGCTCATTCCATAAACAAATGGCTTTCACCGTAAAGGAATGCTTAAAATAGCTGGTTCTGTAAACATGAGGAGTGAGAATAAATTCTCCTGCAGATCGTAAAACTCTATCTGGTCTGTCATGACCAAGAAACTTAAAGTTGCTCTTTAAGTAACTTGGTGTCGTAGGATTGAACAATACACAGTACAGAAGAGATACAGTGTGCAGATTCCGGCGAAGGCGAATGGGTAACCACTTGAGCTTTGTACGAAAGTCGGAACATGGTCATACTTGCGTAGACCAAAAATAAACCTAATAGCTAAATTTTGAATTCGCTCAAGCTTGTTTAGTTGAACTTCGGTTAAGTCAAGATAGCTTGCGTCAGCATAATCGAGAATGGAAAGGAGTAAGGATTGTGCTAACATAATTTTAGTAGGAATGGGGAGAAAAGAACGTAAGCGCCGCAAAGAAGCAATGGCAGCAAATGATTTCCTGCTAACTTCCTTTAACTGATGACACCACGAGAAAGTGTTATCAAAGTGAACTCCAAAGTTTTTAACAGACTTGCTGAATGGTATCACAACGCTATTTAATGTTATTAAGGGAAGACTATCCCAGTCAACTCTCGAAATCCAGCCCGCTCCACCGATAATAATAGCTTGGGACTTAGATGGATTAATCGTTAGTCCATAGCTCTTACTCCATTGACTTACGGCAGTCAAATCACCATTAATGGTAGTAATTGCAGTGGGCAAGTTTTCAAAGGTTGACTGCGTGTATAGTTGAAAATCGTCTGCATACATATGATAGAGAGAAGTTATTTTGTGTGAAATTGAATTGATAAAAATAGCAAAGAGTAAAGGAGACAACACACCACCTTGAGGCACACCAGCACGTAATTCACGCCAAGATGAAAACTTATCTTCAATGCGAATACGTTGCCGCCTGCCCCTCAGATAACTCTGAAACCAACCAATGACTGATGGAGATATGTTAATAGAACTCAACAGACTCAACAGAATGTCAAAATCAACAGAATTGAAGGCATTGCTGAAATCCAACAAAACCAACACTGTGAGCTGCTTATTATCCATGCCCCGTCGAATGTCGTCAGAGACTTTAATCAGCGCTGTAGTCGTACTATGACCCGTCCGGAAGCCGGATTGGTAGGGATTTAGAAGGGAATTTTTATTTAGATGAAGGCTTAACTGATGGTAAACTAGTTTCTCTAAAATCTTGGACAGAAACGGGAGAATGGATATAGGACGGAAGTCAGAAAAGTGCAAGGCATGAGCTTTTTTGGGAAGAGGGGTTACTAGTGCACTTTTCCACGCTTCAGGAAACTGAGAGTTTGCGATAGATTCATTCAGGATATGCGTAATAATAGGAGTAACAATATCAAGAACAGGTAAGATCATGTTACGACTAATGCTATCATCTCCACGGCATTGGACAGGACAGACAATATGTTCTTCTTAACATCACGTTCAGTGAAAGGAATGAAATTAAACGGTGGATAATCCGGAGTTGGCATTGAAGAAAGAGTGTTTAAAGTGAAATTCTTATCTAATGAATCAAATGTACGGGAAGAGGTAAAATGTTGATTAAGAAGTTCAATATCAATATCATGATTTATCGAGCTAGAAGACAATTCACCAACTCCAAGAGATCTAAGAAATTTCCAAACTTTAGTAGTGTCGCCGTTTTCGACAGATTTGTGAATGTGGCGTCGCTGCGCATCTCTACATAATGTATTGCAGCGATTTCTAATTTTGTTATAGTTCCGCAGATTTTTTTCACAGTTGTCAGCCTTAAGCTTACTTTTGCGTAGCCTTTTTTCGTGATTAATTTCTTCAGATCGTCTGTTAGCCATGGCGCAGGTAAATGTTTAATTTTACTCGTTTAACCGGGGCATGCAAGTCATAAATTTGAATAAGGAAAGAGTTAAACAACTTTACTTTCATATCTACCGTAGGAGCATTTATAATTGCGGACCAGTCCAAACGACGCGTATCCTCAATGAGGCGCTCTTTATCCATCCCGCCAAAATTACGTAGCAGAAGAATTCTCGATTTTGCTTTGGGAGGGCGAATTTTATATGAGAGGAATAAGAGATCATGGTGAGAAAAAATATCAGCTTCATGCTGGCCATGATTGAGGACAAAATCAGGATTGGAAACAATAATAATGTCAAGTAATGATGGGATGCAATCAGGTACATTATGTGTTGCAGAAAGAGGCAATAAGTGTAGGTTACACGCATCAATCATCAATTTTAACTTTTACACCGGTTATCTCCTTTGAGTAGACAAGTATTAAAGTCACCCATAATGATGGTGTGACTATATGATGGGGTTAAATTTTCTAGTATGCTTTCAAAAGAAGCGAAATAATCAACATGGAGAGAGGGACTATAACAAACCCTAGAAGAATTTTGTTATGGGAAAATGAAACTTCGATAAATAGATGCTCGGCCGTATTAGAAGGAGGAGGCTGAGTGGACGAATTGACTATAGTAAAAGGAATATAAGAACGAAGATAAATCGCCACCCCTCCACCGCCCTTGCCTAAACGGTCGTTGCGAATGAGGTGAAATCCAGGTAAGGAGTAAGAAGTGGAAGGTAAACAAGGCTTCAACCATGATTCGGAGATTAAAATAGCGTGTATATTGCGAGACTCAAATGACGCAAGCATATCAGAATAATGAGCCGGAATACTTTGTGCATTTAGGTGAATGACATTAAAAGTTTTCAGAGAATCTGAGAAATTCGTATTAAGGGCATCTTTTAAAGGAATGGAAGATATTGTACTGTGAAAGCTTAAATCACTAGAGGAATTACCATTTGACTGCAATGACAAGAAATCACTGGATTCATCACTAAAATCACTATTATTAACTGACGACATTATGATTATAAAGTATAATATAAATATATAAAATATACGTACAACGATTAAACGAATACAAATATATATAGATATATACAATGCACAAACAGACCCTCCACCCGCCAGCAGTCTGAAAGAGATTAACAACCTTGAAAATATTCCAGGATTATTTAGAGCAATTAAAAAAAGATTAAATTATGAAATCGAGAAAATATAGGTATCAAGTTAAGAGAATAAAATAAAGATATCAAAATTACAATACCATCAAGTGAGACGTAATAATAACAACACAATAAGTAAGGAAAAACATTTGCTACACAAAAAAAAAAAAATAACGTTAAACTAAAAGAAATAGCGTTACAATTATCGTAAATCAACAAAGCGTTAAAAACATGCTAATCATAGATACGCAATTGTTGTCAAGAAAATGATATACGTCAGTCGGCGGTCAATATGTCTGTCAATGTCAAAGTCATTTGTCAGTTGTCAACTAACGTAACTGTGATTGTTTACATAGTGTGTAAAATTAATACGAAGAAAGAAGAATATTAAAACTAACAGAATTAATGTACACAATACGTTTGTAATACGGTTGTAACACAATACGTTTAAAATACTTTAAATAAATGATCACAGAAACAACATTCACAGTATATATGAGGAACATAATAATCAGTTACGACACTGCAAAAAAATAGATTTCATTTTTTTACCGCTCTCTTGGTTCTCATTTGAGTAGATCTGGCATCTTTCGTTACATCAGTAATCCCCACCGCACCAAACGAGGTCTGTGCCACCATTTCAGGGCTTGGAATAGCATCCAGATCCAGTCTGCAATGGATGCGATGCCGTGTTTGGCCAGCGCCTAATACAAAGATGGTGCCATCCCTCGTCCAACATTTGGAAACTCCGAATCGCTGCCTCGCAGCGAGGAAACACTTCATGCCGACTTTTTGTGAGGAATTCAGACAAAGTGATTCCGGTTCCTTTAAAGCTCTTTTTCGCCAGCCATACCTTGTCTTTCACCGCAAAGTTTTTAAATTTTATAAGGATGGCTCGAGGCTTATCAGTGCTGGGTTGTCCAAGACGGTGACACCGACTAATAGACTCTGCGGTAATACCTGGAATTTTTAAGTAGTTGGAAAACACTTTAGCAGCAGTAGTGGAAGTGTCTTCCTTCTTATCTTCAGCAACACCATGTACCAAGAGAATTTTTCGCCGAGATCTCATCTCCATGACATCGTTCTGTCGGGACAACAGTTCTACTTGCAATTGAAGGTTCTCCAGGGCAGTCAGAACAAAGGCACGGAATGTGTTGAACTGGTGATTGATATTAGATGTTGGGCTTGTGGCTGGTATTGCACTCTTAAGGTCCTTTTGGAATTCTGCCATTCTCAAGTTGAAGTGCTCCGTAAGATCAGCAACAGATTTCTTGATGGATTCCATGTCACTTTACGGTTATGAGTTTATAGGTTATGAGTGATAGTGATGAAAACTATATGCAGCAACGATTACAGGTTATTATTATTATCAGACTAAGTTGGCGGGAGTAGGGGGTCTATCACAGGTACATTTATCTAAACATATATTGGTATTTAACTATATTAAAAATTAAAAATTTTAAGGCCGTAAAAATATGTGTCTACTTTATTCCACTCCTACCCTCAAAAAAAAAAAAAAAGATATATAGAATATATATAGAATAGAAAATAGTTGATATATAGAATAGAAAATAGTTTATTTGAACAGCAAAAACAATGCCTTCAAACAGATAGTATACTAGTTGACAAATGTGTAGTTAATTGAAAAACAAAGCATCTCTTGAACAAAAAGATATTATAATGAAACAGATTGTCTTGATTATTTAAATATGAATTATGAATAATAGTGAAGTAATAAATAAATGAATATAATAACAATATATTTAAATAATATCCGAGGTACATGTTCAGAGCCTTAAATTTACGGTTTCATTGATTTGCTGGTAGGAGTCCTGTTTGTTTTACTATGATACCCACACTAGATATTAATCTGTACCGTGGATACCTATATACTATATTGATTTGATTTGTAGAAATGTAACATAATATTAATGGTACAGGGCTGGAAGGAGGAGTGTGTAGTGGAGCGCACGGCGACGTCGCACTGCACGCGCGTGCGCGGCGGCGCGCCGGGCTGGCGCCGCGTGCAGGCCGTGCTGGCGCGCGTCGTGCACGCGCAGCTGGGCTACTCGCCCGCGCTGCCCCGCGCGCCGCACCTCTACACCGTGAGTAGCGCCGCGTGCAGCGCAGCTGGGCTACTCGCCCGCGCTGCCCCGCGCGCCGCACCTCTACACCGTGAGTAGCGCCGCGTGCAGCGCAGCTGGGCTACTCGCCCGCGCTGCCCCGCGCCGCACCTCTACACCGTGAGTAGCGCCGCGTGCAGCGCAGCTGGGCTACTCGCCCGCGCTGCCCCGCGCGCCGCACCTCTACACCGTGAGTAGCGCCGCGTGCAGCGCAGCTGGGCTACTCGCCCGCGCTGCCCCGCGCCGCACCTCTACACCGTGGTGGCGCCGCGTGCAGCGCAGCTGGGCTACTCGCCCGCGCTGCCCCGCGCCGCACCTCTACACCGTGAGTAGCGCCGCGTGCAGCGCAGCTGGGCTACTCGCCCGCGCTGCCCCGCGCCGCACCTCTACACCGTGAGTAGCGCCGCGTGCAGCCGTGCCGGCGCTCGTCGTGCACGCGCAGCTGGGCTACTCGCCCGCGCTGCCCCGCGCGCCGCACCTCTACACCGTGAGTAGCGCCGCGTGCAGCGCAGCTGGGCTACTCGCCCGCGCTGCCCCGCGCGCCGCACCTCTACACCGTGGTGGCGCCGCGTGCAGCGCAGCTGGGCTACTCGCCCGCGCTGCCCCGCGCCGCACCTCTACACCGTGAGTAGCGCCGCGTGCAGCGCAGCTGGGCTACTCGCCCGCGCTGCCCCGCGCCGCACCTCTACACCGTGAGTAGCGCCGCGTGCAGCGCAGCTGGGCTACTCGCCCGCGCTGCCCCGCGCCGCACCTCTACACCGTGGTGGCGCCGCGTGCAGCGCAGCTGGGCTACTCGCCCGCGCTGCCCCGCGCCGCACCTCTACACCGTGAGTAGCGCCGCGTGCAGCGCAGCTGGGCTACTCGCCCGCGCTGCCCCGCGCCGCACCTCTACACCGTGAGTAGCGCCGCGTGCAGCCGTGCCGGCGCTCGTCGTGCACGCGCAGCTGGGCTACAAGTGCTGAGCAAGAGTACTGGATAGCCATATGTATATACTAAATAACAGTCAGCTTTACTTAAAATTAAAAAAAAAATATCTTCACGCAATTCCCAATACAGGGGTAGACAGAGGTATACCCACCTTCCACCAAAGATATTTTCGGGACAACGTGACAGGTGGTGAGCCCGTCGCCGCCTTTATGTCCAAGCCAACGATGAAATTCGTACATAAGTTTTTGAAAACCTCATTGGTACTGCCACCTGGGGATCGAACTCGGGTCTCTCGACTCGAAATTCCGACCACCCAACAACTCGGCTATCGTGACTTATTACTTACTTAAAATTTAAACCCCTTTTTAATCAGTAAAGGGAAATATGTTCTTGAACTTTAATATTCATAAACTATTGATCAACAAAAAATCGGTGTTCATATTTTGTTAATTTTTGCAGGCGTACTTGTATGTGGAGAAGAAACAGATAGTCGGATGTCTAATTGTCGAGCCGAAAGTGAAGGCACACAAGTTGATACCGGGGGAACCGGACTGCTGCAGCGTCGAAGAATATCCAGTGAAGTAAGTTGTAAATATACAGACGATATAAACATGATACAGACGTGCATTACGAGAATACTCGAAATGCACGTTTGTGTCAAAGTCGACGCAAGTCGTCAATCGAAAAGATTTTCAGAGTACCGTTCGGTGGCGGCTTTAAATTTGTATTCTTATTTATTCCCATGGTTGTTGTAAGATAGATACATAAATACATAAGGGCAACATCACATACATTGCTCTGATACCAAAGTAATTATTTAAGCACTGGAATGGAATTGGAGGACAGATTCCATTCCAGTGCTTTAATAATTAGAGATGGAATCAGAAATAACGAAAATATCATAAACACCCAGACCCGAGAAAATGTAGAAAAAGTTTTTCTACATTAACTTAATAACGACTCGAACCCGGGACCTTAGAGCTGCCGGCGCGCGTCGTGCACGCGCAGCTGGGCTACTCGCCCGCGCTGCCCGCGCGCCGCACCTCTACACCGTGAGTAGCGCCGCGTGCAGCGCAGCTGGGCTACTCGCCCGCGCTGCCCGCGCGCCGCACCTCTACACCGTGAGTAGCGCCGCGTGCAGCGCAGCTGGGCTACTCGCCCGCGCTGCCCGCGCGCCGCACCTCTACACCGTGAGTAGCGCCGCGTGCAGCGCAGCTGGGCTACTCGCCCGCGCTGCCCGCGCGCCGCACCTCTACACCGTGAGTAGCGCCGCGTGCAGCGCAGCTGGGCTACTCGCCCGCGCTGCCCGCGCGCCGCACCTCTACACCGTGAGTAGCGCCGCGTGCAGCGCAGCTGGGCTACTCGCCCGCGCTGCCCGCGCGCCGCACCTCTACACCGTGAGTAGCGCCGCGTGCAGCGCAGCTGGGCTACTCGCCCGCGCTGCCCGCGCGCCGCACCTCTACACCGTGAGTAGCGCCGCGTGCAGCGCAGCTGGGCTACTCGCCCGCGCTGCCCGCGCGCCGCACCTCTACACCGTGAGTAGCGCCGCGTGCAGCGCAGCTGGGCTACTCGCCCGCGCTGCCCGCGCGCCGCACCTCTACACCGTGAGTAGCGCCGCGTGCAGCGCAGCTGGGCTACTCGCCCGCGCTGCCCGCGCGCCGCACCTCTACACCGTGAGTAGCGCCGCGTGCAGCGCAGCTGGGCTACTCGCCCGCGCTGCCCGCGCGCCGCACCTCTACACCGTGAGTAGCGCCGCGTGCAGCGCAGCTGGGCTACTCGCCCGCGCTGCCCGCGCGCCGCACCTCTACACCGTGAGTAGCGCCGCGTGCAGCGCAGCTGGGCTACTCGCCCGCGCTGCCCGCGCGCCGCACCTCTACACCGTGAGTAGCGCCGCGTGCAGCGCAGCTGGGCTACTCGCCCGCGCTGCCCGCGCGCCGCACCTCTACACCGTGAGTAGCGCCGCGTGCAGCGCAGCTGGGCTACTCGCCCGCGCTGCCCGCGCGCCGCACCTCTACACCGTGAGTAGCGCCGCGTGCAGCGCAGCTGGGCTACTCGCCCGCGCTGCCCGCGCGCCGCACCTCTACACCGTGGTGGCGCCGCGTGCAGCGCAGCTGGGCTACTCGCCCGCGCTGCCCGCGCGCCGCACCTCTACACCGTGAGTAGCGCCGCGTGCAGCGCAGCTGGGCTACTC
Organism: Sericinus montela; assembly: GCA_029286605.1. NCBI lineage: Eukaryota > Metazoa > Arthropoda > Insecta > Lepidoptera > Papilionidae > Sericinus > Sericinus montela. Next base: position 7,180,131 of record JAGSMR010000024.1, read on the forward strand.
GCCCGCGCTGCCCGCGCGCCGCACCTCTACACCGTGAGTAGCGCCGCGTGCAGCGCAGCTGGGCTACTCGCCCGCGCTGCCCGCGCGCCGCACCTCTACACCGTGAGTAGCGCCGCGTGCAGCGCAGCTGGGCTACTCGCCCGCGCTGCCCGCGCGCCGCACCTCTACACCGTGAGTAGCGCCGCGTGCAGCGCAGCTGGGCTACTCGCCCGCGCTGCCCGCGCGCCGCACCTCTACACCGTGAGTAGCGCCGCGTGCAGCGCAGCTGGGCTACTCGCCCGCGCTGCCCGCGCGCCGCACCTCTACACCGTGAGTAGCGCCGCGTGCAGCGCAGCTGGGCTACTCGCCCGCGCTGCCCGCGCGCCGCACCTCTACACCGTGAGTAGCGCCGCGTGCAGCGCAGCTGGGCTACTCGCCCGCGCTGCCCGCGCGCCGCACCTCTACACCGTGAGTAGCGCCGCGTGCAGCGCAGCTGGGCTACTCGCCCGCGCTGCCCGCGCGCCGCACCTCTACACCGTGAGTAGCGCCGCGTGCAGCGCAGCTGGGCTACTCGCCCGCGCTGCCCGCGCGCCGCACCTCTACACCGTGGTGGCGCCGCGTGCAGCGCAGCTGGGCTACTCGCCCGCGCTGCCCGCGCGCCGCACCTCTACACCGTGAGTAGCGCCGCGTGCAGCGCAGCTGGGCTACTCGCCCGCGCTGCCCGCGCGCCGCACCTCTACACCGTGAGTAGCGCCGCGTGCAGCGCAGCTGGGCTACTCGCCCGCGCTGCCCGCGCGCCGCACCTCTACACCGTGAGTAGCGCCGCGTGCAGCGCAGCTGGGCTACTCGCCCGCGCTGCCCGCGCGCCGCACCTCTACACCGTGAGTAGCGCCGCGTGCAGCGCAGCTGGGCTACTCGCCCGCGCTGCCCGCGCGCCGCACCTCTACACCGTGAGTAGCGCCGCGTGCAGCGCAGCTGGGCTACTCGCCCGCGCTGCCCGCGCGCCGCACCTCTACACCGTGAGTAGCGCCGCGTGCAGCGCAGCTGGGCTACTCGCCCGCGCTGCCCGCGCGCCGCACCTCTACACCGTGAGTAGCGCCGCGTGCAGCGCAGCTGGGCTACTCGCCCGCGCTGCCCGCGCGCCGCACCTCTACACCGTGAGTAGCGCCGCGTGCAGCGCAGCTGGGCTACTCGCCCGCGCTGCCCGCGCGCCGCACCTCTACACCGTGAGTAGCGCCGCGTGCAGCGCAGCTGGGCTACTCGCCCGCGCTGCCCGCGCGCCGCACCTCTACACCGTGAGTAGCGCCGCGTGCAGCGCAGCTGGGCTACTCGCCCGCGCTGCCCGCGCGCCGCACCTCTACACCGTGAGTAGCGCCGCGTGCAGCGCAGCTGGGCTACTCGCCCGCGCTGCCCGCGCGCCGCACCTCTACACCGTGAGTAGCGCCGCGTGCAGCGCAGCTGGGCTACTCGCCCGCGCTGCCCGCGCGCCGCACCTCTACACCGTGAGTAGCGCCGCGTGCAGCGCAGCTGGGCTACTCGCCCGCGCTGCCCGCGCGCCGCACCTCTACACCGTGAGTAGCGCCGCGTGCAGCGCAGCTGGGCTACTCGCCCGCGCTGCCCGCGCGCCGCACCTCTACACCGTGAGTGCCACTCGTCTACAGAAAACGACAGGTAAAGGCAGAGGTACATCGTCTGAAAGAAATTACCAAACCAAAACTATAATCATAGGATGAAAAGCAGCATCATCAAGAGAAGCGAGGTACCTTGACTTGTTCAAAATATCACAAATAGTGACATATAGATTCTTATCGGAGAGGATCTCTGCTGAACAGGGCTGTTGTTATGCCTAGACTACTACGAGGTCACTAAGTAGTGGGAGGCGTCATAGATAACTTTCTCTAAGGACGGTATCTTGCATCTGAAAAAGATTAACGGTTATCTTATATATTCTATGAGTTATGCCACGATAGCCGAGTGGATGGGTGATCGGGATTCGAGTCAAGAGACCCGAGTTTAATCCCAACTATTTAGCTCCGCCTGTCTAGTTTTTTCAAAAACTTATGTATAAATTATATCATATATTATGTATGGTGTGTTATATCATGTCCAAGCAAGCACATTTAGACGACGACGGATTCACCACCTGTCAATTTGCCCCAAACAAAATGTCTTCGGTGGAAAGTGGGTCATAAAGACGTACTTGTCTAGACTTCTGTCTACTCCCGTATTGGGAATGGCGTGAAGATTTTTTTTATATGTTATAAAATTTTGGAGGGGTCATGCCTGTACATCGAAGATACTTCAATGAAATTAAGTGGAATATGTTACTAGAAGAGGTCTGAGTCCAATACTATAGTTTTTAGAATTCTTTTAAGAGGAATATTTTATTTTGTCTAAGTTTTATATTTATTTCTCAGGTGCGGCGTATCGCGAATCTGGACTCACTCGAACTACCGTCGTCGCGGCATAGCTTCAAGTTTATTAAACTGCGCCAGAGCTTCGTTTCTGCATGGCGAAGCCCTGAAGATTTCGGACATTGCCTTCAGCGCTCCCACAGCGGCAGGGAAGGCCTTTGCCACTAAGTACACGGAACTAACAATTTCTTTGTGTATGTTGATTAGATTGATGTTGACATAAAATTAAAAAAAAAAAAAAACGTGTGTCTGTGTAAAAAATTGGGTACACTCATGCTTTAAAAGTTTTTACATCTTCTTAAACAATTTTGTTGTAAACAGCTAATACCTGCCCGCGCCGCACCTCTACACCGTGGTGGCGCCGCGTGCAGCGCAGCTGGGCTACTCGCCCGCGCTGCCCGCGCCGCACCTCTACACCGTGAGTAGCGCCGCGTGCAGCGCAGCTGGGCTACTCGCCCGCGCGCTGCCCCGCGCGCCGCACCTCTACACCGTGAGTAGCGCCGCGTGCAGCGCAGCTGGGCTACTCGCCCGCGCTGCCCCGCGCGCCGCACCTCTACACCGTGAGTAGCGCCGCGTGCAGCGCAGCTGGGCTACTCGCCCGCGCTGCCCCGCGCGCCGCACCTCTACACCGTGAGTAGCGCCGCGTGCAGCGCAGCTGGGCTACTCGCCCGCGCTGCCCCGCGCGCCGCACCTCTACACCGTGGTAGCGCCGCGTGCAGCGCAGCTGGGCTACTCGCCCGCGCTGCCCCGCGCCGCACCTCTACACCGTGAGTAGCGCCGCGTGCAGCGCAGCTGGGCTACTCGCCCGCGCTGCCCCGCGCGCCGCACCTCTACACCGTGAGTAGCGCCGCGTGCAGCGCAGCTGGGCTACTCGCCCGCGCTGCCCCGCGCCGCACCTCTACACCGTGAGTAGCGCCGCGTGCAGCGCAGCTGGGCTACTCGCCCGCGCTGCCCCGCGCGCCGCACCTCTACACCGTGAGTAGCGCCGCGTGCAGCGCAGCTGGGCTACTCGCCCGCGCGCTGCCCCGCGCGCCGCACCTCTACACCGTGAGTAGCGCCGCGTGCAGCGCAGCTGGGCTACTCGCCCGCGCGCTGCCCCGCGCGCCGCACCTCTACACCGTGAGTAGCGCCGCGTGCAGCGCAGCTGGGCTACTCGCCCGCGCTGCCCCGCGCCGCACCTCTACACCGTGAGTAGCGCCGCGTGCAGCGCAGCTGGGCTACTCGCCCGCGCTGCCCCGCGCCGCACCTCTACACCGTGAGTAGCGCCGCGTGCAGCGCAGCTGGGCTACTCGCCCGCGCTGCCCCGCGCCGCACCTCTACACCGTGAGTAGCGCCGCGTGCAGCGCAGCTGGGCTACTCGCCCGCTGCCCCGCGCCGCACCTCTACACCGTGAGTGGCGCCGCGTGCAGCCTCAGCTGGGCTACTCGCCCGCGCTGCCCCGCGCCGCACCTCTACACCGTGATGGCGCCGCGTGCAGCCTCAGCTGGGCTACTCGCCCGCGCGCTGCCCCGCGCGCCGCACCTCACCGTGAGTAGCGCCGCGCGTGCAGCGCAGCTGGGCTACTCGCCCGCGCGCTGCCCCGCGCCGCCCCGCGCGCCGCACCTCCTACACCGTGGTGGCGCCGCGTGCAGCGCAGCTGGGCTACTCGCCCGCGCTGCCGCGCCGCACCTCTACACCGTGAGTGGCGCCGCGTGCAGCCTCAGCTGGGCTACTCGCCCGCGCTGCCCCGCGCCGCACCTCTACACCGTGGTGGCGCCGCGTGCAGCGCAGCTGGGCTACTCGCCCGCGCGCTGCCCCGCGCGCCGCACCTCTACACCGTGGTGGCGCCGCGTGCAGCGCAGCTGAACTACTCGCCCGCGCTGCCCCGCGCGCCGCACCTCTACACCGTGAGTAGCGCCGCGTGCAGCCTCAGCTGGGCTACTCGCCCGCGCTGCCCCGCGCGCCGCACCTCTACACCGTGGTAGCGCCGCGTGCAGCGCAGCTGAACTACTCGCCCGCGCGCTGCCCCGCGCCGCACCTCTACACCGTGAGTAGCGCCGCGTGCAGCCTCAGCTGGGCTACTCGCCCGCTGCCCCGCGCCGCACCTCTACACCGTGAGTAGCGCCGCGTGCAGCGCAGCTGAACTACTCGCCCGCGCTGCCCCGCGCGCCGCACCTCTACACCGTGAGTAGCGCCGCGTGCAGCGCAGCTGGGCTACTCGCCCGCGCTGCCCCGCGCCGCACCTCTACACCGTGGTAGCGCCGCGTGCAGCGCAGCTGGGCTACTCGCCCGCGCTGCCCCGCGCGCCGCACCTCTACACCGTGGTGGCGCCGCGTGCAGCCTCTGGCTGAACTACTCGCCCGCGCTGCCCCGCGCGCCGCACCTCTACACCGTGAGTGGCGCCGCGTGCAGCCTCAGCTGGGCTACTCGCCCGCGCTGCCCCGCGCGCCGCACCTCTACACCGTGAGTAGCGCCGCGTGCAGCGCAGCTGGGCTACTCGCCCGCGCGCTGCCCCGCGCGCCGCACCTCTACACCGTGGTAGCGCCGCGCGTGCAGCGCAGCTGAACTACTCGCCCGCGCTGCCCCGCGCCGCACCTCTACACCGTGAGTAGCGCCGCGCGTGCAGCCGTGCCGGCGCGCGTCGTGCACGCGCAGCTGGGCTGCAAGTGCTGAGCAAGAGTACTGGATAGCCATATGTATATACTAAATAACAGTCAGCTTTACTTAAAATTAAAAAAAAAATATCTTCACGCAATTCCCAATACAGGGGTAGACAGAGGTATACCCACCTTCCACCAAAGATATTTTCGGGACAACGTGACAGGTGGTGAGCCCGTCGCCGCCTTTATGTCCAAGCCAACGATGAAATTCGTACATAAGTTTTTGAAAAACTCATTGGTACTGCCACCTGGGGATCGAACTCGGGTCTCTCGACTCGAAATTCCGACCACCCAACAACTCGGCTATCGTGACTTATTACTTACTTAAAATTTAAACCCCTTTTTAATCAGTAAAGGGAAATATGTTCTTGAACTTTAATATTCATAAACTATTGATCAACAAAAAATCGGTGTTCATATTTTGTTAATTTTTGCAGGCGTACTTGTATGTGGAGAAGAAACAGATAGTCGGATGTCTAATTGTCGAGCCGAAAGTGAAGGCACACAAGTTGATACCGGGGGAACCGGACTGCTGCAGCGTCGAAGAATATCCAGTGAAGTAAGTTGTAAATATACAGACGATATAAACATGATACAGACGTGCATTACGAGAATACTCGAAATGCACGTTTGTGTCAAAGTCGACGCAAGTCGTCAATCGAAAAGATTTTCAGAGTACCGTTCGGTGGCGGCTTTAAATTTGTATTCTTATTTATTCCCATGGTTGTTGTAAGATAGATACATAAATACATAAGGGCAACATCACATACATTGCTCTGATACCAAAGTAATTATTTAAGCACTGGAATGGAATTGGAGGACAGATTCCATTCCAGTGCTTTAATAATTAGAGATGGAATCAGAAATAACGAAAATATCATAAACACCCAGACCCGAGAAAATGTAGAAAAAGTTTTTTCTACATTAACCCAATAGCGACTCGAACCCGGGACCTTAGAGCTGGCGACATCATGGAAACCGGTGTGTGTGCCACTCGTCTACAGAAAACGACAGGTAAAGGCAGAGGTACATCGTCTGAAAGAAATTACCAAACCAAAAACTATAATCATAGGATGAAAAGCAGCATCATCAAGAGAAGCGAGGTACCTGAACTTGTTCAAAAATATCACAAATAGTGACATATAGATTCTTATCGGAGAGGATCTCTGCTGAATAGGGCTGTTGTTATGCCTAGACTACTACGAGGTCACTAAGTAGTGGGAGGCGTCATAGATAACTTTCTCTAAGGACGGTATCTTGCGTCTGAAAAAGATTAACGGTTATCTTATATATTCTATGAGTTATGCCACGATAGCCGAGTGGATGGGTGATCGGGATTCGAGTCAAGAGACCCGAGTTTAATCCCAACTGGCTAGCTCATACCAATGGTTTTTTTCAAAAACTTATGTACAAATTATATCATATATTATGTGTGGTGTGTTATATCATGACCAAGCAAGCACATTTAGACGACGACGGATTCACCACCTGTCAATTTGCCCCAAACAAAATGTCTTCGGTGGAAAGTGGGTCATAAAGACGTACTTGTCTAGACTTCTGTCTACTCCCGTATTGGGAATGGCGTGAAGATTTTTTTTATATGTTATAAAATTTTGGAGGGGTCATGCCTGTACATCGAAGATACTTCAATGAAATTAAGTGGAATATGTTACTAGAAGAGGTCTGAGTCCAATACTATAGTTTTTAGAATTCTTTTAAGAGGAATATTTTATTTTTGTCTAAGTTTTATATTTATTTCTCAGGTGCGGCGTATCGCGAATCTGGACTCACTCGAACTACCGTCGTCGCGGCATAGCTTCAAGTTTATTAAACTGCGCCAGAGCTTCGTTTCTGCATGGCGAAGCCCTGAAGATTTCGGACATTGCCTTCAGCGCTCCCACAGCGGCAGGGAAGGCCTTTGCCACTAAGTACACCGGAACTAACAATTTCTTTGTGTATGTTGATTAGATTGATGTTGACATAAAATTTAAAAAAATCACGTGTGTCTGTGTAAAAAATTGGGTACACTCATGCTTTAAAAAGTTTTTTTACATCTTCTTAAACAATTTTGTTGTAAACAAATTTGTGACAATTTTCATGTCGAAAATATTCGCGCCTGTATTCCTCCTATCATCCTAATTTTTAAACTGTTTTCTTTCAGTACATTTCTACTAAAATACTCATGTGTAACTTATTTGAGTTGGCAATGTAAGAAATTTATAATTATACTAGAGTAACTTAGTACCAGATGTTAAATTATCATAAAACTGATTTTGCTCTCTGATACATAAAAATTTACAAAAAAAAAAAATTTGCATTATTTTCTAAATGGTTATAAATTAAAAAACACAAAATTACTTAACACTTGGTGTTAAAAGTTGCATTTTGAAAGAACAAGACGACTGCGTAGATTCTATTCTGATCACTTTTATAAGGTCACTAAAGACCCTGATGTGACACTATTTTTATAATGTACCTAAATGTTATTACATTTGATATCCTTTACTTATACTTTTTTACTTACAATTTTACAATATTCATAATTAGCTCCCCAGTTTCTAACTCGTGTTATTTATAAATTTTGCAATCTTTTGCAGGGATTACTTTTTCGAATTAAATAATCATGTCCAGTGATTGTTTATGGTTTTCAATTTTGAATTTAATTTTCCTATGAACAATGTGCGCAATGTTAGGAGGGTGCACTAGTGGCATTCTTATGGCATTTATTATTTACTAACTTTGAAACTGGAAATTATAAAACTATTTAGGAGAATTCTTTTCAGTTTTTTTTTTTGGAAAATTTTACAAAAAAAAAATTGTTCATTTTTAATTGTATTTAGATCATTAAGTATGTATGTACGTATTAGATAAAATGCGTACTATATATAAGTGATCTTGAAACTAACTAAAATGGTTTTCGATTTTAATTAGTAATTACTATGGTAGCTTTAATTACAATATTTTTTTGAAAAAAATGATGACTCAATGGCGAATATATTTTATTGTTTTTAGAGATTACTAAACTATTTTAAAAACTACATTAACAACTGCCAACTTCTAGATTAAAATGTATTTGATTTAAATTTGACACTGATTTTTATTTTAGTGTAAATTATATTAAGGTGAGACAATTTAGTTCTTTCTTCATTAGTATTTCATTTAGTAGATTATGTTTGAGAAAACTTGACAGGTTGTGCAATCATACAATTCGAATTCATGTCACTTGGATTTCATGACTTGAAAGCATTGTTACTTGATACACTGACTGCACTATGTACTCGTAACTAATGTAATGTTACATCTATCACATGATGACATGTGAATGTTGGCCAGAATATTTTAGTTTTAAAGGCGAAAAAGACGTAGCGAAATAAAGATAAGTTACTGTTTTAATGTTAGTAACCTATATCCACTCTTTTTTATTTTGATATTGTGTTAAACCGATGTATAATTCAGTGGCAAAATTATGTAAATTTAGGGTTTCGATGTTGTTACTATAATTTCTGTAGGAGCTTTGCATGTAAACTATTATTAAAAAAAGGTATAACCTTATGTTGTATAAAAGTTTAAGTTTTTGAAATGTGCTCACGCCGTAATTGATAACAATTTGAATATACCATGTGTTTGGGACCAGTTTGCTGTAGTATAAGTACTCTATTAATAATAATTAATTAATAACAAAAATGTTCTCAATATTGAAATATTGTGCCAAAATTTGCACTAAAACATATCTTGCACTAAATAATAAGTTTTTTTTATATTATACTTTAGCTAGGATATTGTATTATTTTTAGAAGTTTTTATAAAAAAGTTTTCATACAAGTCACTTTTGTGTTTAAATTAGAAGTATTGCAGTTGTATTAGAAATAACAATTCATTATTTTTAAGACTTTACCAGCATGTTTTAATTTTATTGAATATTGTATGTAGAATTCTTATTTATAGGTTAGTGAAAATTTGGTTATTGTCTTTGTGATGTATATTTTTATATTTTTACGGGACGCATTGATGGGGTCTAGTCACCCCTTTGATCTGACCGCCAATTGTTGTAATCATTACAAGCTTCTATGAAATTCATATATTTTTTCATACGAGCACACAATTCATTCAATCATCCTTAATTTTTTTTATTATTAAAAAAGACTACATCTATGTAACAGTGCGCAATATAACAGAAAAAGTCGTACTTGACAGCCAAAAATAAGTGGTTACGCTAATAGAGCATTGTTTAATTTAAGGACAGTCAAAGTTAGCTACACTACACATTACGTTATCTTTGTTCCGCAATACCTCAACGTCATCCAAAAATGTCTAAACATCTATCACATATTTACTATAATAAAACACTGTAACATGTACATAATTTCTCTATGCCTATTTCTTTTATATTTAAGTTTGTTTGCCAGTAAACTGTACTTATAAGTAATTTAAATACAACCTAAGACCTAATTGAATAAGGTTTAATGTGTAATTTTTGTATTTGTACCTCATTATTGATAATGTGTGCACATAGTGCCATGGAAGAGATTATGGAAGGTTATTAATGTCAATAATATCCAATTTCGCACAGATTTTCTTTTATATATGTATGTAGTGTTTTTAAAGTTTTGTTTTTTGGTCCACTTTTTACAATTAAGCTTTTGGATAATATATGAGGTTTCGTCCAAAGATGATGTTTGTATTTCATATTGCCATTGACTTGTAAATAATATTTATTTGCAACATTTTGAGATTTTTTCAATAATTTACCTGTGCAGAGGTGTGGAAATTGGTTTGAAGTTGAAAACATACTTTAAGTAATGTTACACTGAATGTTTTATGTTCTTAGTTTGGTTGAAATAAAGTGTTTCTTTTTTTATAAGTAACTTGTAATTTTTGTTGCTCCCAACTTACACATATTAAATTTAATTTTTAATATGCAGATACTATATTATACCTATATAGTGATGAAGGCAAGGCTACTCGGCAGGCCACCAAATTGTCATATTTATACATTCAAACCGGAACTGTTGTTTTGGTTTGAAAAGTAGAGAACCAGTAGACCGAAACGAACCTATAACTTTTTTATATTCACGCATTTTTTAAAACTGGGGTTAGACAGAGGTCTGGACAATTAAATCATTTCCGCGCATCTTTCATCGAAACTTGGAACAACGTGATAGATTGTGACCCCTTTGAAAAATGGGTCGAAATTACTAAATTATACTAACTCTGTGACTAGTTCAGTATTGAGAAAATAAAAGATATGAAAAAATATATATCAAGATATTCAAGTAAGAGCCTACCTGTGGTGGAAAATCAGTCTCACTATAGCTAGACTGTGTAGAGGTAGGATCTACGAGACCGACACTGATAGTTTTTAGAACTGGCCACTTTAAAAGAATATGACAAAAAAATAAGTTTAAATTTTGAAAATAGAAGTTCGAATTAGAAGCTAATATTATTGAGTACTAATTTCATTCTTTGTCATTTGTTTTACGATTTGGCGGCAAATTGAAATTTTTCTGTGTATGTATGAATTTAAAGCGAGGAAATTTATTATTTTCAAATTATGATTTTTCATGGCTTTCGATGTTACACGCGAGCACTGCTATCTCCAAACGGGCTGCCCTGCATTAATAATATTAGTGACTTTTACGAGTACTATTTTTATGGGAGGTGTTAATGTGCACCTTATAAATTATAATGCTAAGTTTTTCATATTTAAAGCCTAAGTAGCTCGAGATGTAAACTATTACTAAAAAACGAAACAAGTTATAAACTGTTAACATAACATTTAATCCTATAAATAGAAAGACTTCTATCTGCTGTAAGTTTCTTCCATTTTTACCGTCAAGGAGCAATGTAACAAAGATTTTCTTCTAAAGAAAAGTAGTGAGAGATTTTGAAGCATGGGCATCTAGAAATTCAATCTGCGTGTCAATTCATCCCATGTAGTCCTTTTTTATCTACGCATTTCTCAATACAGGGGTAGCCAGAGGTCTAGACAATATAGTCCTTTCGAACCACATTTCACCGAAACTTATTTTTGTCTGTATTCCTTTCAGGTTGAAATTGTTTGCAGATGTACTTAGGCTGCAGTGGCCACTCACTATTAGGGATAATTTTAACACGATATTCATTAGTCCACTAAGAAATCACGTTACTTATTCAATTAGTATCATCTACTTGTAGACAACAGATTTTCTTATTTATACACAATTCAACTTGAAAATCAGACGATGAGCAGATGAAACGTGTACGGCGGTAACAAGAAAGGGAAGTTTGTGGTATGACAATAAAATAGCACAATTTTAAAACAACATTTATTTTTACATACATTAAGTCGGATTCAAAATGCCTGAAACATACTGATTTTTGTGTACACATCAGTTATAGATTATTATTAATTTTATGGACAGTAAACAATATATTCTCTTGCATGAATCTGTGAAAATAATTAAATTATAAGCGCCTGTTATTTTTAGAATCACCTCGCAGTAAATACTACTATACACATAAATATTAAAAATTTATTTTTTATACTTTAGGAATTTCATTAGGTATATTTTTAAAATAAAATTTGTTAAAAATATAGATTTTTCAGTATATATTTAAACGTCGGTATTAAGAGTAAATACATCGTAATCCGCAGTCACAGTCTGTAACGAATACAAGGTGGAGTGCTTACCTCGAATACAGCACGGCTTCTAAACAAAGTGTTCCAGAATTCTAATACAAAACATGCATATTGAACTGAAGTACTACGGAAAATTGAGAGAAAATACCTTTTGTGCCTCTACAGAAAATAAACTAAGAGCCCCAGTTAAATGCCACCACTGTAGTATCTAGAGCGGGGAAGTACAGCTTGTACGCAGACCACAACAGATAAAATATTACCAAAAAATATTTGCAGTTCTGCTGCACTTTGAAGAGTTTTTTAAAAAGAAAGGTTACTCGTTACTTTCTCACATACGTATTGTGCGCAAGTACATTCACTTATCTACTATGAAGATATATTTAAAAAAAGGAGGAATTGTCGAATACTATTTGGTTATTGGCAACGGACGTTACATCACCTACTAGTCGAGGATCCGTTCGCGCGAAACAACTAAAACACGTCACTACGCTACACAAAAGATCCCGTTTCGAAGATAGATTGCCGAAATAAATGTACCGTCGAATTCATCATCGCACCCGTACACTGAAATCGAAAGACGTCTACATATTTTTTTTTTTACCTTATAGATTTCATTATTTCACATCGACACTGGCAGTATTTTATCTAAATATCGAAAAACATAGAAAATATGCTATATTATACTACTTTATACATATTACATGACTCACTTGTTATTGCGATTTCTTACATTGTACGAGAACAGCGGGGACCGGCTCTAGCAATATACACGTCACTCAACCCCTCTTGCGAAATTCAAAAGAAAACACATTAGTGTATTATTAAATTACAAACGCACGATGTCACCAAGAATGTGTTGTTAAACGTTAATAATAATAATAACATAATGGGATCGCAAATCATACTAAAAGTTAAATTTAATTTGCAGTAAAGTTCAGTTACAGAGGGCGGCATCGTGCGCGCGTTGAGACACTGCAATGAGATTCGCGCGAAAAATGCAACTAACTGCCTTAAAACAATGGCTAGATAAGTCTCAGTGCTGCACTGTAAAATATCGAATGTTTATAAATTCAGTGACAGTATGTTCCTAGACGCGGATTCTTTGACATAATTTTTTATATATTACTAAAGATATATTCTGAAAAGAAAACTATCACAAACTTTTCTTCATGAAACATCTTTTTTACTATAGAATAAAATCTTTATATAAAACAAAAAACAGAGTAAAAAGCCTTATAATAAGAAAACATCTGTTGAAATAGTATTAATATGAAGAAAGCATAACAAATAATAGATAACGACCTTAAAAATTCGAAACATAATACATGCAAAAACTGTATTGACTTAAAAGACCCTCAAATCAGATGAAACAGAACCAATCACTTATATTATATTTTTTTATTGCAGAATCGGTTCTTTTTGAAAAAAAAAAATGCATATTAGACAAAGGAAAATGAATGTAGAAAATGACTGAGACATCGTGATAAATATGTTAATAACATAGAAACAGGGGTAACTTCGTCAAATAATCCGCGTTCACTAAACATAATTTGCATCCGACCAAAGTGGACAATAGAGCTGCAAGGGAGAAAAAATCTTCACAACTTCAGCAGTCTACGTTTTTATAATATATATTATATATATAAATGTATATAATCTGATACTTCTGCATTCCACTTCGTTACCGCTTTACGCTAGAACTTACTTAAATAGCTACCAAATAGTTTTTTTTTTAGTTTTTAAGTTACTTGTACAGTAAGTAATTAAGATGCCATGTTAGTTAATGTTTAATTACACAGTAAATATTATATGCTGAGAGATCGCCCGTTGTTGCAATACAAAGTATAATTAAATAAAGCTTTTAATATTGTAGAGATATATAACGTTACTAAAATCTCTGTTATTACGTCTGTCAATATTAAAACGCGTTTTAAGAACAGTTTTTAATTAAAAAAATATAATCAATTTAGTTTTGGCATCTTTTTTCGTTTCACTATATTATTTTTCTACTGGAATGAAATAAAGCAATAGTTTTGGCTTGTTTTTGTAGTTCAATATTTTGTTAAATAAAAAAAACATTAGAAACATCCAGAAGCACATTCGACAGAGCGACCTCTACAAGCAGCTACAACTTGATAATGATGTCATACATTTCATATTTAAAATGTACAATTTCGCCTACTTACTTTCAAAGTTAGAAAATCAACGTCCACGAAAAGAAAAATACAGTTTCAATAGTTATATATATTTAGAAAAATAACGATAAAGTTAACTCAGAATAGTGTTTTGATACTTGTCACACGGAGACATTTTACATTTGCTTGTTGTCACATAATAGTTTGTAGGTCAGCTTTTTTACATGGTAACATTAGAAGTATGGTGTTTCCGCCGGCAACACTTCTTTATGGCACATTACACAAACTCCAACTTCGGCATTCTTATATTAAGGACCATACACGGATACAAGTAAAAAAATTAACAACATTGTACACGCAATATATTTTCAAAAGTCGAAGAGAATTTTGTTATACTATTTCCCTTATTTGTGGTTAGGTGCGAAATTACGAATGTCAAAAATGTCGAAAGAAATTACAAAAGTAAAAATTGTATTTAAAATTTACTTCACTACATATAACTACTATGTTTGACTAAATTTTAAAGTTGATTTTTAATGGAAAATTGTAAAAAAATCATATTCAATATTCAAGGATTACTTCATTGTTATTTAATTTATTTATATATAAATTGTTTAGACTATTACAGCTTAGAGTTTGATAAACAGGTTGTAAGACATTACCGAAAACAGAAAAATTCATTAAATTTCAAAGACACACTCTGTGCGTCAAAAATAAAAAGTAAACATTTAAAATAAAATTATTTATTCTAACCAATAAAAAGTAAATTAACAATTTTGACATTCGTTTAAAAAAAACAGCTATAAAAATAAACGGCCAACACTCTCACCACATGCCTTCAAATTCCAAAACTAAATAACGAAACGTAAATATATTATAGATCTTCTGTTTTTGTAAGCATTTTACACGAAGGTAAGTACATAAACCATTCTTATACACAATTAATAATTATGTTAGAGCGACTCTGTTAGTGACATTTGTACTTAACGCTAAATATAACCTGCCCGCACCAACAAGGGCGCGGAATTATTTTAATTACAACTATAAATCAGAAAATAAAATATTGAAAATATATTCTTTTAAAAAATAAATACTGCTAAGTGTGATATTCCCTCCTATGGCCCGTATCTCATACGGTAGCGTAACTTGAATCTTTGGACCTTACAATTACTCTAGAAGCTCCATACGTTAAATAACTTTTTAAACAACTAAGTTTAATCTACAGCAAAGCACTTGCCTTTTGTTATAGTGTTTAGTCAAAAAACATTTGCGCTACAAGTAAATAGCTGCTAAACAAAGTCATCCAATAAAACGTAATGTTAATATTACAAAAAAAAAACTACACATTCATTGGAAGACATACAATCCATAAAAACTAAAAAATAATCATAACTTAAAACTATAAATAGAACAAAGTGTAAAACAATAGGAAACTTATTCATCACAACATATAGTATAATATAATTCTCGAGAAAAAAAATATAATGTAGAAAAAAAAACATCTCAGAAATCAAAAATATACAGATATAACAATATATCTTCGCCAAAAATAAATATAGTTGTAAACATAAATCTCAAAGCTAGGTAAAATAATATATTAATTTGATAAAACAAAGATCTAAATTTGGCTATATTGAGCATATGCGCTTGCACATAGGGTAAGTGATATGCATTAAAAGAAACATGGTAGATGAAAAGTAGCTTCAAAAATATATTCAGACAATGCCGAATATTGTGCTCAATCTAAAGAGAATTAAACAATACTATACTAGCCTCCAATAAACCAGTGTAAACCAATGATCCTTAATATAAACAAAGGTATACATACACATTCAGCCACATCCACTAAGATCGTAATCGATTGTTAGACCCGCTTTGTTAAGTTTGAACTCATTTAAATAATTGCATATTCAGCAGATAGCAACACTGTTCCTCCATTTATCTTAATATCATGCACAAGCAATGCTTGTCAATTACTAATGTATTTACAGACAGAAAAACTTCAGCCACATTATCGTAGTGACTTAAGTTATAAACTTTGTTGAACTTGTGCTGATGACTTTGTGCCATTGTAATTGCTGTAATTTTCACATCAATTATATGTTAGAAGGCTTTTAAAAAATAGATTTTTTTACTCAAAATCTCAAAGGACAAATATTTTATCGTTTCACTATTGGGTCTAAAGGAATCGATACTAACGGTTAAATAAAACCATAAGAAAGAGACGAAAAATCTAAACGTTCCAGGGCGATTATTCGATTCAACACATCAACACGTTCCAAATTTAAAACCGGGCAAACGTTTGCCGCTAGATGGCGGGACCGTTCGGAAACACCATGCGAACGACACGAGAGGGAAATCACAGTGACAGTGACCGCGGCAGGTCGCGGCGGGTCGCGGCGGGTCGCAACGAGTCCGCGCCGGGACACCGCGGCGGGTGGACATGCAGTGTGTAGAATAATAATATGATCCGTGTGTAAATATTGCTGTGCCGTGTTCGTACATTGGTGTCATTCGGTGGAGGCCGACGCCGGGCGCTGACTCTGCTCTTCACTTCAATTTGTCTGAAACAAATATGAAAATTTCAAATTTAATAAACAATAATTAAAAAGGGGCTTTTGTAACTAGCCGACCTAAAAATAAGAAAATAATTTATGCCTAAGAAGAATAAAAAAAAATTTCATCATAAAGAAAAAAAACGTCGAGTGCTTCTTAAAATATTTTATAAATGACTTAACTTTTACGGAATTGTCAATAACATATTCAGAACAATTCAAAATCTAGCATAGTTTAGTTCAGCTAGCTACAAAAACGAACTTTTTAGTTTACCATTCACAAAAAAAAAGTACAAAATTTTTGTCAAGTTTTAATTTAATCCGGATTAAAGTGGGTGGAAAATGTTCCCTTTCACAGTAAATATATATCATGCTAGAAGCATGTTAAAATATACTAGACTAGATGTCTATTAGGTGTTGCTGACTGCTACCGATAGATGGCGGGCTCGAAAAGTATCGAAAGCAAATCGGTTAAGGCAGGAGCGTCTAGGACTCCAGATGGTCTGGTATCACCGGTCGGCTAGATTTGGGTTTGCTTTTTCAATAGTGAATCATTTAAGTATTGAAACAAAAAGAAGTAGCAGCTGCAATAGGTACAGAGAGATGGCGGCATATAACTATATACATGTTATATATAACATTTATATAACATGAAGATCAAGAGGCATAAAAGGAGAGAATGCCTCAGCCATTATGTCCTCCTATATACTTTCCTGGCCTTATAAATATGTATGAACATTGTATATATGAAGGAACATTATATAGCACTTTGATCGGCAATTGTCTGTGTCGCTTGCCATTCGTTGCGTTTATGGCAAATACTTCTGATGAGAGAGGTTTATAAGATCTAGTGGATTATAATAATATAAATCGTAAGAAATATCTGCCACTATGCATTGGAGTAGATCAATCAATCTCAAAACAATATCTCATAATTTTATCCCTAGTGGCCACTATATCTACACTATTATAATATATATATATATATATATATATATATATATATATATACACACATATATATATATATATATATATATATATACACATATATATATATATATATATATATATATATATATATATATATATATATATATACAAGGTGTTCCATATTTAGTAATAAATACCGGCACGTACCCATGTTACTTTGATGTAATAAACTCAGTGGTAAGGGTAATATGACTAAATTAAGTTATAAATATTTCCATACAAAACTTAAAAATATTTTATTTAATCAAACTTTTGATGACCCTAACTCAGACACTGTTTCTCTCTATCGGATAAATTAAAAGTAGGTTTCTAAATCCATTTCATTTACATGTGACCCCAATAGGTTTAGTTATTCCCAAAATATTTACCTATTCACTTGTAATTGTATTCGTAACACAACGCCCTTATGTTTATGTTATCCCGATTCTCTACCTAATACTTTTAGAAAGACCGCCGCCTCGCCGCCGTCGCGCCAAAGCGGCGGCTCGTTTGATTCGCCGCTCGAACCGTGAGTACCTACCGCTGTAGGTGCAAACATACGTATCTAATAACTATTGATCTTAATTATTTTTAATAAGACACATGTAGTTATTATTTACTAATATGACGTTCAGGTAACCTAATCTGTGAGAAGAAAAAAATTTGTCTTACTTGAAATATTCTGTGCAGAGGTTCGCAGATAACAATGTGAAAGCGGGAAACAGCAAAGTTAACTCATTGCAGAAGTCACATACATACACTTATAGCAGCAAATTCCTTTGAATAATCGAA
This sequence comes from Sericinus montela, assembly GCA_029286605.1. Taxonomy (NCBI): domain Eukaryota; kingdom Metazoa; phylum Arthropoda; class Insecta; order Lepidoptera; family Papilionidae; genus Sericinus; species Sericinus montela. The sequence goes on from JAGSMR010000024.1 coordinate 7,198,236, forward strand.
TGTACCACAGCACACTGTATTTACCAACACAACCTCACAAAAATGGCTTGATATGAAATCCATGTTTTTATAGGCAGAAACGCATTCTGCGAAACACTGACTCAGTGGCATTATTCAGCATCTGGGGTGTTACAGTCTGAAATGCAGCGACTATTTTCTGGCGCATTTCTTCTTCGTTGTTACACTAATTTGCGTAAGTTGTTTACTTTTCAAATATCCCCATAGAAAAGTCCAGTCAGTCCATAAGACTTTCCGGTTGGATAAGGGGTCAATAGCTACTTGATCACAATACCATCGCGCAAACCCCTCACGTGGAAGGAAGTCACTCTTGACAAGTTCTTGGGTCTTGCGGTAGTGATACGGATCTTGACCGTCCCTATTCAATATCCTCCATACTGCTCCATTGTTAACACAAAAAACTAGTCCAGCACGGCGAGTACTGGATGTTGGGTCCTCATCAAAATATTCTAAAATATTGTCTTCCATAGCCGTGCTCAAAGTCGCAAAATTGCGCTGGTGGAAAGAACCAGATGTGTGTAATCTATTGACCAAATTCCTAAAATAAGCATAGGATGAAAGAACTCGGGGGTTATTTCGGTTTCCGGAAGCGTACCGTTCGTTATAAAGGTTCTAGGATCTGTTAACACACCGTCACTAGCACCAACACACATTACTATATCGTAATACTCCGCGTTCGTATAACTCATTTTTATTATTTATGATACGTCCGCACGTCTCAAAATTCCCGTAGAAACTAATAGGAAGGGCAAATACATCAAACGAATAGCGCCAAATAGCGGTTTGTTTTAAACATTTCTTTCAAAAACCGCCGCCAAGTAGGTACTCAGGTTGCATTCATTCAACATTCTTAGGAAGATTTTATTCATTGGTCGATCAATTTTCGCGCGAAAATTATTGAATCTGGATTGGTTGGAACCTACTAGGAGCACAGATAAGGTGACTAGAAGTTGTGTCGGAGAAGGGTCATTGCCTTTGTCAGCTGACTAATATGATTAATAGGGTTGACACCAACGAATTTAATGTAAATTCTTGAAGTCCTCATATCTCCCACGGAAATCAAGCTACGAGACTCTTAATATTTTATAGTATAGACGTATGGGTCCTAAGCCCAGCGTGCCGGTATTTATACGACTTTTTATAACACCATATATATATATATATATATATATATATATATATATATATATATATATATATATATATATATATATATATATATATATATATATATATATGTATATATATATATATATATATATATATATATATATATATATATATATATATATATATATATATATATATATATACATATATATATATATATATATATATATACATATATATATATATATATATATATATATATATATATATATATATATATATATATATATATATATATATATATATATATATATATATATATATATATATATATATATATATATATATACATATATATATATATATATATATATATATATATATATATATATATATATATATATATATATATATATATATATATATATATACATATATATATATATATATATAGCGCTTTTAACCAGGATGGAAAATGTTATATATATGTGGACAGGCGTGTCGCTGTCGGTGTCGAGGTATGCTATATGAGCTAATTGCTCAAAGAGGAAAACCTAGACGTGCATGTATAACGAAAATGATGAATCTGAAAGAAGCGAAAGAGGTACGTAAGGATCGTGACACTTGGCGATTTGTATGTACTCTATGGCTATCCCGTCAGGGACTGTGCATGAAGATACATTACATTATATAATACATACATATATACCACATTCCATACATTGCTCTGCTCCCAAAGTAAGTAGCCTTACTCTAGAAAAAAGGTAGTGTTTTCTAATCCGACCGGGAATCCAACCTGAGACCCCAGAGCTACCGACACATTTACGGTGGACGTCAATACACTACTACAATATACACGTATGAAAGAAGGTATGCGGCGGCGGTTACCGGCGGGCGGTGGCGGTGGCGATGGCGATGGCGGCGCGGCGGTTAGAGCAGCTCGTACTGGCGCAGGTGCATGCGCTGGATGATGTCGCGGCAGTCGTTGAACACGCGCTTGATGTTCTCGGTGTCCACGGCGCACGTGAAGTGCGGGTAGCAGTAGTGCTTGCCCTCGCCGCTCGCCGTGCTGATGCGCTGCGACAGAATAACGTTACATTATTAACGTTATGATCATAATTAACATAGTTTTTACTTTTATTTTTATGATAATACAATATAATTAAAAAATGTGACTATATATATTCACATTTCGAAATTCTTTTTCAGGATTTTTTTCTGGATAAAAATTGCTTGTCTCCGGAGAAAGGTGGTTCAAAAGGACTTAATAGTCTAGACTTCTGTCTACGTCTGAATTGGTAGCCTTCGTTTTCTTAGTGTCTATATATATATTCATATACATGGATCAATATTTATTTAATCAAATAAACATCCATGATTTGAGTGTAGATATTTATATTCATCAGTTGCCTCTAGCGAGATTCTAATCTGCAAAATCCGCCTTTGCTTCGAAGGCACGATTACTATCGAATCGTTGATCTTCTATATTTTAATATTTTTTTTCACCTAAACACATCACACTTAACGGGGGAGACAAGAGGGGAGGGCAGATCGCCAAATGTCACGATCGACGAACACAATCTTTCGCCTCTATCAGATACATTCACGTCTACGTATCCCGGGTACCCTTGACCTTTTCTTCCCCTAGTAATTTGCACACATGTTATTTAAAAGTTTATACTGCATAAATAAGTAACAAGAATTCATACAGATTTAGATTCCTAGACAAATTTAGTAACATATTAGGCAATTGATTTCTCCAAAACGGCTCTAATCTTATACATAGAAAACAATTTCCTTCTCAAATGTTTTATTCGTTTGGTCTCACGGTTTCCCCATGAGGAAGCCAAGGAATGACTCGACACTCGTCGCTGGAGTGACAGACGCGCATGACCCGCGAGGCAGTCATTGCTCGTGACCCATCACGTGGGTGGGCGGCAGCAGGTCGCGAGGAGACCCATCACGTGGGTGGGCGGCAGCGGGTCGCGAGGAGACCCATCACGTGGGTGGGCGGCAGCGGGTCGCGAGGAGACCCATCACGTGGGTGGGCGGCAGCAGGTCGCGAGGACCCATCACGTGGTGGGCGGCAGCAGGTCGCGAGGAGACCCATCACGTGGGTGGGCGGCAGCGGGTCGCGAGGAGACCCATCACGTGGGTGGGCGGCAGCGGGTCGCGAGGAGACCCATCACGTGGGTGGGCGGCAGCAGGTCGCGAGGAGACCCATCACGTGGGTGGGCGGCGGCAGGCGGCGGCTGAGCGGCAGCAGGTGTGCGGCGGCAGGTTGGGCGGCGGCTGAGCGGCAGCAGGTGTGCGGCGACAGGTTGGGCGGCGGCTGAGCGGCAGCAGGTGTGCGGCGGCAGGTTGGGCGGCGGCTGAGCGGCAGCAGGTGTGCGGCGGCAGGTTGGGCGGCGGCTGAGCGGCAGCAGGTGTGCGGCGGCAGGTTGGACGTCGGCAGGCGGGCGGCGGCAGGTTGGCCGCAGCACTCACGAGGAACTCGTCGCGTATGAAGTACTTGGCGCGCGCCACGTCGGGGTGGTCGCGCGCGTCCGGCGCGGCGTCGGGCGGCGTCTGGTAGCGCGCGAACTCCGCGAAGTAGTCCTCCAGCCGCGACTTGCCCGCCAGCACCTTCTCCGCCAGCAGGTCCTGCTTGTTCAGGAACAGGATCACCGATATCGTGCGCAACCATCTGTCGGCAAGCACAATTACAATATACAATACTGTTGTTATTATAAGTCACGGTAGCCGAGTGGTTGGGTGGTCGGAATTTCGTGTCAATAGACCCGAGAGTTCGATCCCCAGTTGGTAGGCTCGTACCAATGGGTTTTTTTTAAAAAAAAAAACTTATGTCCGAATATCGTTGGCTTGGACATAAAGACGGCGACGGACTCACCGCCTGTCACGTTGTCCCGAAAATATCTTCGGTGGAAGGTGGGTTGAAGGGTCTTAATTGTCTAGGCTCGACCTCTGTCTACCCCTGTATCGGGAAGTGCGTGAAGATATTTTTTTTTTATAATTTTTTTGTTTTTAATCATCAAGACTATATATACATACTTAGGGACAACATCACATACATTGCTCTGATCACAAAGTGAGCAGCTAAAGCACTTGTGTAATGGAAATAGAAACAACGAAGGCACCGAGAAACGAAACCGGGACCTTGTGCTGGCGACACCGTGAAAACCGGCATTTACGCCACTCGTCCACGGAGATCGTCAGTCGCAGGATGTATCAATCTGTCCGTTAGTTGTGTTATAACTTAAAATAGTACATAAATTTATTAGCAATATAATAATGATTCAATGTGTATATAATTTTCATATTTGAAGTAGATAAATCCTTTTTTAAATTAATTTGTCTGATTTGTCTTTGAGACAATTGTTCTGTGGGGAGCGCATGCTATGGTAGTTACATTTGTAAAAACCATTGCGTCCGGTCATAATTATTACTGGTGATATGAGGTTTTGTCCGGTTTTAAGAATTCAACATAGCTTGTGTTCTTGATACCATAAGTAGGGCTTTATGATAATTCTATTTACTAGACAAAAAATTTATGCAGTTATCCAAAATCTCATAGTATTTCTGTAATTAAACAATAAGCTATATTAACCAAAACTCACAAATAACATCATCATAATTTTATAACTGGTTGAGAGAGAACCATTATCAGAGAGAGAGAGAGAGAGAGAGAGAGAGAGAGAGAGAGAGATAGTGAGAGACCTGTTGTTCCATATGCTCTTGAATAGGTCGAGCGACTCCCGCAGCCGGTTCTGCGTGGGGTCCTCGCGCAGCACCATGTTGTAGGACGAGCAGGCGGTGACGAAGATGATGGCAGTCACGTCGTTGAAGCACTGGATCCACTTGCGCCGCTCGTCCCGCTGCCCGCCCACGTCGAACATGCTACGGGCGGGTTAGGATAGATTGTGTCTTCGGTGATATGTGCGTCGACATGGAATTTCGGTGGAAAATGGCGTGATGATTTTATTCTTTACATGTTGTAGCATATTGTCGATTTACATGGACGAGTTGCGTATGAATGTGTTCATGGTATCGCCAGCCCTGATGTTCCAAGTTCAATTTCAGGTCGGATCAAAATACACATTATCCTAGATCTGGGTGTTTGACCAGAGTGGCGTGAAGATATTAGACATTAGTTTTTACTTATGAGTAGGAAGGGACAATGATTTACAAAATATTAAGATGGCAAAATTCCTTTAAAATAAAAAACAAAAGTTAAAGGGTTCAAACTAAAAAGGATCTTGTACAAATTACAAAACAGATAAATTTATAAATAATAATTAAATCATACAAAAAATGTAATAAAAATAATAAATCATAATCTTAAGATATTTTAGTACCACAATAATTTTTCAAACATAGCAATTTCCAAAAAGATTATTTCATTATGGTAATCAAGTGTTGCCATTGTTTAACTACTTGATTATTAAAATAATATACATACATATTAATAAATTTAACCGCGACATAAGCTGTACCGCAGTTTAAGTGACGTTCTTACTCTCGAGACACAGTATTACTAATTTAAAGTTTAACTGTATCGAAATAAAGTTGAAAACATCGAAAACATTTACCAACAGTACAAATTATTTTGATTTACAAATCGATTACATACGAGTAAGCTAATTAAATTCTTGTTTCGATGCAAACACTCCCTCATTAAAGATTCATACATACATCGATCGATAGGGACAACATCACATACATTGCTCTGATCCCAAATAAAGCAGCTTGTGTTATGGCAATTAGAAATAACAGAGGCACCACAAAAAGTGCTTTCTACATTGACCCGACCGGAATTCAAAACCGGGACCTCGGACCTGGCGATACCATGGATTCCGGCGTGCAAGCCACTCGTCTGTGACGAGATCCTCATCAAAAATTATATATTGAATGAATGAATTTAAAATCAGTGGTATAGCCACGCATCAGCTTTTGTTGTTGCATGAATGGGCCGGCTCGACCGGGGAAGTACCACGACCTCACAGAATACCGGCGTGAAGTAGAAGTTTCGTCTGGTGAGTGCAGGTAACGAAGGAGGACCAATTTCGGGGGGAGGGGCACTCTAAGGAAGGCAACGCATCTGCTATGCCTCTGGTATTGCGGGTGTTCATGGGCGGCGGTAATCACTTACCATCACGTGAGCCTCCTGCTCGTTTGCTTTCCTTTTCTATAAGAAAAAAAAACGATGTATTCATTCAATGTTCGTCGCAATACACAAACAAAGAGGTACTCACTGGAAATTGACCTTGTCGACGACGAACTGCGTCTCGAAGATGCCGGAGGTGAGCACCCGGCAGCGCAGGATGTCCTGCTCCGTGGGCGTGTAGTCCGGCCGCTTGATTATGTGCACCTGGTCCAGGAAGCTGTAGACCGACAGGTCTTACGTTATGAATGCATAAATAAATAAATACATACATACATACACATACACACACATATATATATATGTACCTTACTGTTATGTATTATAATAACCACCTTCAATGTTTTTCCACTCCTTAAGGTTGACAGGCAGCGAATGCTTTAAGCATTATGTCCGCCTTTTGTACTTATATATTTTATTAGGTTCATAAAGTTAAATAAATAGAGACAACCATCACATACATAGGTGCGATCTCAATGTAAGAAGCTAAAGTACTTGAGGTCACCAGAAACCCAGACCCGAGAAAGTGTAGAAAAAGTGTTTCTTTTTGTATTGACCCAACCGGGAATCAAACCCGGGAGCTCGCGACGACGACACCTTGAAAACCGGTATTTGCACCACTCGTCCACGGAGGACATCAGTTACACAAATTAATGTTAGTCGCTATGGGTCCAAAAAGTTTATATAAAAAACTATACTTAACAAGTTGCAGCTGTGATTTTCAGTAAAAACTTTCACCCATACCCTCATAACGAATACGAGTTTATTTGGGAGTGTAATATATTGTTTCTGAACGCAGTATATGAATGTGAGAATGAACGGAGTGATTCGAGTGAACAGATGGAATATATGAATGATAGGAACGATCTGAGAGTCGACTGTAGACGATTAGAGAGGACAGACGTGGGCTAACTTTTCCATTCCACCACGATGTTACCATTTCGATTATTATCTTGTCTTTTTTAAAAGCCAAGTCACGATAGTCGAGTGGTAAGGTGGTCGGAACTTCGATCCGAATTTCGAATTCGAACCAGAATTCAATCCTCAGGTCGCAGGTTTTTCAAAAACCTTATGTACGAATTATATCGATAGCTTGGACATTGAGACGACGACGGGCTCACCACATGTCACGTTGTCCCAAAATATATTCGGTGGTTAAATAGGTTCGGTGGTCGAAACGACTTAATTGTCTAGACGTCTTTAACCGTCTACATCTGTATTGGGAATGGCGTGAAAATATCTATTTATTTACTTCAAACAACGAATGACAAGTCACTTATGTATCATTTTTTTCTAGCTACCCACGTTAGTAAAATAAATAATAAATAAATAAATATCTTCACGCAATTCCCAATACAGTCGTAGACAGAGGTCTAGTCTAGACAATTAAGTCCCTTCGACCCACCTTCCACCGAAGATATTTTCGGGACAACCTGACAGACAGATGGTGAGCCCGTCGCCGCCTTTATGTCCGAGCCATTCGATGCAATGCAAATTCGTGCAAATTTGTGAAAAACCCATCGGCACGAGCCTGCCACCTGAGGATGCCACCGACCACCCGACCGCTCAGTTGGTGACGGGAGAAAAAAAAAAAAAACCGTCCCCGTTCGAAACCCACTACTTGGCGCAGTCAATCAGCTGGTACTCGTTGCTGCGCTCGTAGGTCCGCCGCACGCCCAGGTCCCGCCACAGCTGCTCCGTGTGCTCGTAGAACTCCGGCGGGTAGTCGAAGTCCGGCTGGGACGCCACGTCCTGGGCAGACACGGTGGTGCTAAGTAGAGAGCGACGGGAGGGGATGCCTGCCTCTAGGCGTTGAGGTCGGAATACTTTTTTTTTTTTTAGCAAATAGATTTTAAATAAATACTTTCTTTTAGTGTATTAACATGAGCGAATAAATTTTTTAAATACATGTACAGTCACGATAGCAGAGTGGTCCGGGTGATATATCAATGGGACTCTCACAGAAATGGTTTCTTTTTATTTTATTTCTCCAAACAGTTGTTTTACGGTTTAGAATCTTTATTTTTTATTAAAAGTTTCTTCACCAGTAAGGTAAAGTAACAGTGTTTGTATGAATTTGTAAATATCTGACTGAGTACTTCAGCTTGCGATAAAAAAATTACAAGTTATTGTGAGTGCCAGAGACATTGACTACCTACTAGGTACCTACCAGGGAGTGACCCTGCCTTCAAGAAGTTTGCGGGTTCGAATCCGGCAAGGGGCAAGCATTTTTGTAATGAATATGAATGTTTTGTACCAACAGCTTGGACACTACGACCACGACCGACTGACCATTTGTCACTTTGTCCCACATATGCTTCGGTGAAAGGTGATATGAAAAGACCTTAACAGTGGTAGATCCACGCATAAGCTTTTGTTGTTGCATGAATGGGCCGGCTCGACCGGGGAAGTATCACGACCTAACAGAATACCGGCTTGAAGTAGAAGTCTAACAAACTTCTGCGTTTCGTCTGGTGAGTGCAGGTAACCGGAGGCCCACACACCCCCCCTCCTCCTTTTCGGGGGGTGGGGGGGACAACTCTAGGCTTGGCAACACATCTGCTATGCCTCTGGTATTGCGGGTGTTCATGGGCGGCGGTAATCACTTACCATCACGTGAGCCTCCTGCTCGTTTGCCTCCCTTTTCTATAAAAAAAAAACCTTACAGTCCAGACCTCTGCCTACCCCGGTTCTAAGAAATCGCGTGAAGATATAAAGTAATATCCCGTTCATCTGAGCGGGAGGAGCAGTTCACCTGTATGTAGTCGACTCGCGCCTTATTCTCCGGTTTCTCCAGGGGTATGGGCGGCGTGAGCGTGCTCATCGCTCCCGTGATGGTCTGCAACATTGTCATATCATAATTAATTATTAATTGTAATTGTAACATTTGTTCTTGTTGTAATTGTAATCTTCTTGTCGCCTATAAACTCGTCCACGACTAGACACGGTTGTATGATAAAGTTGAATGTTATGATAATTTGTCTATATATGTCATCAACATCCATTTACCAGACGAGGTAATTTACTTTTGGGTCTGGATGAAGTTAGCTATGGTTCATGTACTGTAAATATTTGATACATACGATAAAAAAATTACAATAATAAAAGATGACAGGTTGAGAGGTCTGACTACCTCCATCAACAAGTGGTATACACACCGGTTTTAATGGTGTCGCCAGCTCTGAGGTTCCGAGTGCGAGTCCCGGTCGGATCACTATAGAAAACACTTTTTCTACATTTTCTCGGGTCTGAGTGTTTGTGGTACCGTCGTTGTATCTACATTTATGGACAACATCACATACATTGTTCTGTTTTGGGAACAGAGCAATGTATGTGTAATGTATGCGATGTTGTCGCTATCTATGTATGTATTTCATTTATTTATCTGTGTTATTTATAAGTAACGATAGTCGAGTGGTTGGGTGATCGGATCTCGAGTCGAGAGACCCGATTTCGATCCCCAGATGACAGGCTCATACCAAAGGGTTTTTTCAAAACCTATGTACGATTTATATCGTTTACTTGGACATAAAAACGGCGACGGGAAAGAACTTAATTGTCTAAACCTACCTACCCCTGTATTGGGAAAGGTGTGAAGATATTTATTTATTTATTTATCTCTGACTTAGCATCTCTCAAATGTAATCTGATTAATGCATGTAGTGGCGAAATATTTACAAGTATCGCGTCTCGTATGTTCTTCTTGATGTCCTCGATCTTCTCCCGACGCTCCTTGTCCGAGAAGCCGTTGACGTGCAGAATCCGCATCTGCTTCACGATGGTAGACTTGCCAGACTCGCCGGCGCCGAGTAGTAGCAGACGGTGCGTCGCGCGATACAGCTGGAACACACAGACAGGTCTTTGTATACGTTACATATATAGGCCAGTAGCAAGTCCTCGGCAGAATATACCAACACCATGAACCGTAGACTCAGCTTACCGTTAACGGTCAGCTAAATTTATTATTTCTGGTTGGCTATACCATCTTATGTCGGTATCTAATCATATTTTCGAAGTTTGTCTCTTAGTCGCCTCTTACGACATCCACGGAAAAAAGTTGGTGGTATATTCTTACGCCCTAACCATACATTTTTGTAGAATAAACATTTAAATTGTAGACATCTAGAACACTCGACATCGAGAAGTATACAAATTCTTATAGCACTAAAAATCTGTAATTAATGGTACATTTCTTATGTCAACTTTGCACATATGTTTGAAATGCAATGTAGAATGTTGCAACAGTGAAAATTTAACCGGAAATTATTTTATTTTATGGAAAAAGTGTGAAGCACTTTATGGTGACCACCGCACCATGACAGCTGTAAACCATTTAAAAGCAAAAACAAATGCGTTATCAGAATATAGAATAGAATCCGCGTAGTTATGTGTATCTCATAATCAACTAGCTAATAAAGAAGGGAAACCCAGTTTAAAAGGGGATGACGCACATTCGTCATTCTTCTCATTCATTCATTCATCTTATTTATCGGGAGCGTTCACTTTATCAGCTTCTAGGCAAGTTTTACTTATATTTACGGGCCAAAGAAAACTAAGTATGCTTTGGTTGGTTTCTTTGTTTAACTGCAATTAAACTACGTTATATAGGCCTAGGGCAAAAGCTCTTTCATTGAGTGCCTTACTGTCAATATGTATTTTTAACTAGAAGTTCCAGTATATCAAAGGTTAAAATTCCTTCTCGATCCTCCTTAACAAAGGTCCTCAAAGTTCCAGTATATTAAACATTAAAATTCCCCCTTTATTCTCCTTAACAAAGATCCTATAGTTATTATGGTGCGGCATAGCAATGTTTTATTGCAGACAGAAAAAGTATGGAACCCATGCTTATGGTGATGGCATATGTCAAGTTTAGGTGGAACTATACCTGCTTGTCCTTCTGCAGCTGCCTGGTAATGGCATCGCTGCGACGCTTCTGCGACTTGAGGTCTTCGCCCTCGCTGCTTTTGCCGCCCGGAGAACCGAAGCACCCCATAGCCGACCACGCCGCCCACCTGCCGGAATGAACAAGAGCAAACATCAATGCTTATTTTACCTTATTAACAGGAAGCTGAATTGGTTGACGTGATTGGAATGAAGTGGCTCTAGTTCGATCCTCATGCGAGGGGCTTATCTGCTTCATTATTCGAAACTTATGTATACATGTATTGGACTTTGGTATCTAAGACAGCAATATTTTTATTACTTGTCTCGTACTATATAAGCTCTGGAGAAATGGGAGTAGATCTCCACCTCCTGGTTGACACCTCAATCCAGACGTGTATACGTGATTTAAGTATTTTATTTTTTATCTTTTTCTGCAAGAAAACGATGGACATAGGATTTGTAAATTTGTCAAACACACGAGCGGTAAAACCGGACTAATAATACCTTGAAAGACAAATACATGTGTGTGAAAAAATAATTCTTAAATATTTTTCGCCTCCTGCCATTATTATAATTGTGTGAGATTGTTGCAAAATGTATTGATATGTGTTATTGCATAATGCAATTGCAATTTGTAGTATGTCGTAATGTGCCAAAGAGTATATACAATGTTTGTCGATTCTTTTTCCAGTTTTCATTATCATTATTATAAGACTGTATGAAACTCGATTGCAGGGCGTATGTCTCTCCTGCATGGAAGGGTTTGCCATAATTGCACCATACAAATTGGTACTTACTGTCGGTCTGCTGAATTTGGGTCTAGTATTTTTCGAGGCGGTTATCCCTCCCTTAGTCCCTCTTAGGATAAACACGGGAAGAAATATACATGTATAGTATATTTTTACCAATACCACATAGCGAAGTTTTATTATTTTGGTAAATTCATATAAGCGCAAGGCTTTTAACCAGTATATTTATGCTTGTTTCAAATAAGAAATAATAAGTAATGGGTATTTTAGATTAAACATCGAGTATATAACAAAATCGCAGTTAAAACTCAAACTGTACCGGTATATTACATACCGTATACCGATTGGCTTCTCAAGGAGCGCTGATGGTATGAAAACTATGAATGATCTGTCTTATATTAGGAAAAAAATGTTTCAGTATTAATTGAAAAATATTTCTAGATAATAATATGTAGTGAATTCATTCAATAATCGCGTTATGAAGATTCTTTAGTTCCTGTTTTACTGTTCAGTCCACGCTCCTCCGGAACTTCTTAATATAGTAGTTATTGGTGTATACATTATGAATATATATACATATACATTTATATATACATAAACTACTAAAAAAATATAAACTTAAATTTATTTTCATTTTAGCCAAGGGTTGACTAACTGAACATAAGTATTAAAATTCGCCCATTGTGACCTTTTTATTAAGATGTCAGAGAGGAATAAATTGATTTATATCAAAATATAGTGAACAAGCTTTCTCTCGCGATTCCGTCCGCGTAACTTGCAGGAAGTATGCATGTATAGACCTCAGTAATGTGACGTGTTTACCGATGCCGTTATAAATTACACCAAAGAAATTACAATAGCGTTCCCAATTTTTAGAAAAATAATGGGAAAGACGAAAGGAGAACAGGAGAGCGGGCTCCGGTTACTTCACTCACTCGAGAGGTCGAGATGCAGAAACACAAAATTCCTGAACTTTACCGCGGTATTCTGTGATAATGTGGAACTACTCATCTGTTAGCTCTACCGTTAACAAAACTCGTCCATTTCGTTTTTACGGCGGAACCGCCGAAACGATCTCAATGTCATTTCATGAACGTTGAACAATGCAGTAACAGCTATACGTCGCTGGTGGTAACTAGTAAATAAATAATAAAGTTAAAACCACCCGTGAATAACCTCCAGATACTGGCTCAGACGTATTAGCTATTGTCAGACAAAAAAATTAACGCGTAACCGCACCGGGCGCCGTGTTGCTTTGTTCTAAGCTAGTCGTCTAGTCTATGTATTTGGATAATGCTCTAATATGATACAAGTAGACGCACCCCCGAGTTTCGCAAACAAATAAATACTTGACAGTAACAGCCAATATCATTTCGGGGAAAAAAATTCCGATGTCTTGTAAAGCCTGGACTCATCGCCATTCCACTTTAGGCGCTAAGCCGTGTCATCGTAAAATAGTATAAAACATTAACCTATCCTTAAAAAATTATGCGTTTATAGTATGGTAAGGTAATTCTAAAATAAAAATTCAAGATTTAAGTCACGGCCTCCGCCATTAGTTGACGAAGCCCTCGTACCAAATCCGCAATTCCACCTTACCACCGTATCTCACCTGCATAATTTGAAATTTTAAACACGCGTAAGCCTCCTACAAGTGTCTATACAAGTCCCGCCTCAATAACCTATCCAATATTGGACTGAAATTGCAAAATTCTACTATTCACCTCTTCTATAAATAAAATAAATATATATAAATACCTTCACGCAATTCCCAATACAGGGGTAGACAGAGGTCTAGTCTAGGCAATTAAGTCCCGTTGACCCACCTTCCACCGCAGATATTTCCGGGACAATGTGACGGGTGGTGAGCCCGTCGCCGTCTTTATGTCCAAGCCAACGATATAATTCGTACATAAGTTTTTGAAAAACCTATTGGTACGAATTTGCCACCTGGCGATAGAACGCGGGTCTCTTGACTCGAAATTCCGACCGCCCAATCACTCGGCTATCGTGATCTCTTCTATCATATATTAAAGGCAAAGATGATTTTAATAAATATGTCTATTACGTATACACGGCCATGAAAACGGCCATTACGCTTATCGTAACGATATCCCGTCACTGCCATTAAGTCAAGTTAGCCATACCGAGACAACGAAATCGAATGCCTACAACTAGCGCTCGCTACTCGGTTGATTACAGTCACACATAGTCACTGATGGGGTAGCCAGAGAGAACTGATCCCTAAGTGTGACCATCGTCACATAGCCCTTTCGCTTCTTTCAAATTCATCAATTTCTTTATACAGGCACATCTAGGTATCCGAGTACTCGTTACCCTCGCCTCTCCTCTCACGTGGTCATCGAAAATTAATCTCGAAAATAAATCTTTAACGATAATACCCCTTTTTAATGTAGACATTCGCGCTAAATATAATCTGTTATTTATTCCCTACAAAACAAAACAAACTGATTTCTTAAATTGAGGTTGGATTCAATTATCTAGTTTAGTTACATTAAGATATTTAAATAATTGGCGTAATTTTAGCATAATGGCTTTTTACGCTTCCAGACATATTTTTACTTTATTTCCAATTATTCGTCACGAGCCTATTTTTAATAAATATATATACATTGGTAGCCCGGAAGCTACTTAAATAATAATTAATAAATATATTCACGCAATTCCCAATACCCCCTGTATTGTATAGACTCTTCTAGAGAGAGGTTTAATCTAGACAATTAAGTCCCTTTGACCCACCTTCCACCGAACGGGACAACGTGACAGGTGGCGAGCCCGTCGCCGTCTTTATGTCCAAGCCAACGATATAATTCATACGAGCCTGCCACATGGGGATCGAACTGTGGTCTCTTGACTCGAAATTCCAACCACCCACCCAATCACTCGTTTATCGTGTCTTATACTATGATGAATTGTAGTAGTTTTATGAAAATGTAATTTTTTTGACACATAGCGTGTGTTTTTTATATAGAATAGGGATGCATACGAGCAAGTGGCTCGCGTGATGGTAAGTGATTACCGCCGCCCATGAACACCTGCAATATCGGAGGAATAGCAAATGCGTTGCCGGCCTTTGAGAAAGGTATAGGCTCTTTTCTTGGAAAAACTGCTGACGGCAGCATATTCCATAAAGTGCAAGTGCCTGGCAGAAAATTCCGCGAAAACGGATGGTGGTGGAATGCCAAGCATCTAGATGGTGTTGATGGATGTTATAAAATTTATAAAATAATACATAATTTTGTGACTAGTACTGCAATCGCCATCTTACTTGCTTTTGGCATCTGGTTGTCGTGGCGATTATGGCAAATTCTCCTTCGTTCCGGAAAGACCTACATCCTGCAGCGAACTTTGACAGGACTGTGATAAACATCACTGACATTCATTCTAATCATAAATAATATTATTCATAAATCTGCAAACTAAAAATGCATACTGCTGGGAAAGGCTGGGAGTCGAAAAAAATCCATGGTGGTGATCAAGTGGTTCTCACAATCAAAGGTGACTTTATAAAATTCGCATTTTTGTGTCGGATTTAGTTCAATTCGGACAATAAAATTAGTTATTGAAATTTCAATATCCATTTATTAGCGGATTCGCTCACGAAAGATAACTGAAGATAAGATTATGTCCTATTTAAAATGTCAAAGTAGGCAAATTTGACATCAGATGTAATGTCCCTTCACGATCTTAACGGTAAAATGGAAAAGCCTCGAGTTCCTGTGGGCACATTAAAATGAGACGCGTATTTGCGATATCTGTTAAAAATAGAAATAATTAATAAATATCTTCATGCAACTCCCAATACAGGGGTAGACCTCTGTCTAGTCTAGACAATGAAGTCCTTTCGGCCCACCTTCCACCAAAGATATTTTCGGGACAACGTGACAGGTAGTGAGCCCGTTGCCGTCTTTATGTCCACGATATAATTAGTACATAAGTTTTTGAAAAACCCATTGGTACTAGCCTGCCACCTGGGGATCGAATTCGGGTCTCCTGACTCGAAATTCCGACCACCCAACCACTCGGCTATCGTGACTTTTATCTTAGATATCTGTTAAGTGTCGATATTTATACGTTATACTTGCCTACTGCATTATATACCGGAAACCAATGATCGCTATCTTTTGGCAATAAATAGTTATCATGTATGTGGTAATAATGTTTTTAAATTACCAATTGCTAAAAACGATTGAAGAATTTCAATGTAGTTATTGCTGCTATAAAACACCAATAAGTATTAAATTAAAGAGAAAAAAGTTTTTAAAATTTCAACTGACACGGGCGGAATTAGAACCCGTTACCTTTGCCGAACCGTGGCAACGCACCTACCTCTGAGCCACCGTGTCTTACACGCATTAGTTGAAATTTTTAATTGCCCTTTCTTTATTTATGCCTATTTTTGGCATCGGCGCTATCTACTGTTTTAAAAAACTTTTTTCTTTTTAATTTCATAACAAAAAGTTCAACATAAATAATATGCTATAAAAATCAATAAAAAATTGCGTTCCCAATAAGTATATTAAAAATCTCACGTGAGAGAAGGAATAGAACCTAGAGTAGCTAAAGGAGGGTAACATTTTTCAAATATTTGAGGCAGGTATGATATGATTTTAATGCTCTTCAACCTAAACTGGCTAGAGATTTAACATACGAGGTATTGTTTTTATCATTTAAGCATCTATTTGTTCTTGATGCATAAATTTTACTGATGGATACTTTAATAATGTCTGTATACATTAAACTATTTATTCCTTGTATATAAAATGCATAGTTCTTCATGTATTTGCTAATAACGGGGTAGCCAGAGGTCTCGATAATGTAGTCCTTTCGACCCATATTTCACCGGAGCTTACTTTGGGACAACGTGACAAGTGGGGAGCCTATTGCCTTACTCGCATCTTACGAAACTCAGGGGAAGAAAGGCGGTGGTATATTCACACCCGTAATCAAACTGAAATGTATGTTAAAAATACTTGCAATATTTGAATACTGCCTTAACGTCTAATTGAAAGAGTACTTTTCTTCACGCAATTTTCCATACTGAGGTCTAGACAATAAATTCATTTAGTATCATTTTTTACCGAAGCTCATTTGGGATATCGTGACAGGTGATCAGCCTATCGCCGATTATATTTGTCAGTCTTTTTCAGTCGGTGAGCTAAGCGTAGTATCATTCTACCGCTCACGCACACGCTCACATTGGCTATATCATAGAAATTTGAACGGCCAAGAGACGCGTTACGCAATCATTACATATGTACATATGGGAAAAGTCAAAATTTAACATAACAAAACGTCCATAATGTACAGGCTCCTTGTGATTCCGGTCGGTCGGCGCGTTCACAAAATGCCTCGAAAGTACGCAATACGGACTGAATTGCTTAGTGACTTGCATGGGAAAGTCGGCTCTCACTCGAGTCTTTCGATATTGCCATGTAACAAATAATGTTATACTGCAAGCTGTCAAAAGAACAAATTTTTGTCTCGTATGGGCAATATTTAAGAAATCAAATGCATTACAGAAATTAAAAAAATTCTCATTATTTATGACTAATTCTCATATAATACTGTTATTGTTTCATATCATATTTTGTTTAAAATAATAACAAGTCTTTTGGTAATACTTTAAAATTGTCTATTAGAAACTGTGTGAATTGTAAGCTATCGTGTGTTAACGTGCTGTATGAGATTTTTTAAATATTAATTAACATTAAGATACGCAAATAACTTTCAGTCTAATTTTACTATGCCCCAAAGTGATATGTGTATTATAAACAGGCAATGAACTCTACGTTGCGTGTATAGTACATAGCAGTTTTTACACTCCTTATTTAAGTGATACAGACAAATTGTTTATGTCAGTAATTAAAAATCGATTAAATCCATATCAACTGAGAGCACTTTTAAAAACCACTGTGACTCAAGAACCGGGGCCTGGCGCCACTTCAACGTTGTATTTAAAATAATAAACACGATAAAAAGTATGACGCATGTTTTCAAAAATTTCGAACTGCAAATCAGCGAATAAAAAAGAGATAGGCTCTCAATCTGTCATATTATCTCAATAAGCTCTGATACGTCGAATGAACTAGTCTAGACTAGACGTCTGACTGTCGCAGTACGATGAAAACGGTCTTGAGCTCATGTAATTCTCAAATTAAAATGAGTTAATAGTACTACAAACTGATGGCACAAAGCTAAGGGTTGAGGGTTCCAGTCCCGCTAAGGACAAACATTTGTACGATTAATATGAATATTTGTACTCGAGTTATTGATGATCTGACGGGGTAGTCAGAGTGAACAGATCGCCAAGTGTCACGGGAGTCGTGACACTATCGCTTCTTTCAAATCCATTATTTTCTTCACACACGCACGTCTTGGTATCCGAGTACTCTTCAAACGGTCTGCGTAAGTTAGTCTCAATTAAGTTGCAGATTTTCTAATTAATACAAATTAGAGTCTGCGATGGCGGCGTTGTTTACTATCCTCACCTTGACTTAACATCATCCGGACTTCCTCTTTTACACTTAAGGAGTTCGATTTCTTCGCAACGTGAACTCAAATGGGCATAATGAAACAAATTAACGGAAACAAAAAAGCCCGAGCGAGGGCCGAGTTGTAAGACAAATGGCACGCCGAATCCCCCCGACGCTCTGCCGCGCCGCAAAAACGTCAACTTTTTGTTTGTTATTCAATCGGACCGTAACGACGACGGTTCGTCTCGCGAGTGTAATCCGCCCCACCACTTGGGATTGTTTGTGTTTTTTGAGTTTTTTTTCTAAGTATAAAATTCGTTCGTATTGTTTCAATTGCTTTAATTTCACTATCTGTTTGTACATAGTGAAAGTTTTATGAGTAGCGAAGCGAGAGTACTCTACAACTTTTAATTCGGGAAAAAATTATTACGTTATTAGTGAAATACGTAGTACGCTGTAAAGAATGATTTGACGACCTTCGTCGACGAGAGGTGAACACACAGATTTTCATTCCTGGTTCGTTTCCCGGTCGATGGGTCGATGGCAAATGGGCCGATGTAGAAAACATTTTTTTCTACACGTCTCTGGGCTGGGTGTTTGTGGTACCTTCATTGCTTCTGTTTCAAGTGCATAAACTGCTTACTTTGGGAGCAGAGCAATGTATGTGATGTTGCCCCTATCTATGCATGTATTTATCTATGTATTGTACTGGGAAAAATTTTCTCATAAATATTATTTTGTATTTCCACTAAATTTAAAACCCATAAGTTCACGACGCTGTAGGCACTTTGACAACACAAACATGGTTTTATAATTATTACATACGTAAAGAACCTAATTTATCTCAAATAAAGTACAAGAAGAGGCTCACCAACTTGTCCCAAAATAAACTTCAGTGAACTTCAGTGCCTTCTACACTGCCTACACTAGGCAGAAGCCTACCCCATTAAAAATTGCGTGAAGAAAGTCGAGGTAGCCGTTACGAAATATAGGGAAACACTACCCGATTTTGACCAGACTTTCTTCTACCCATCTGGTAGAAGAAAGTCTGGTCAAAATCGATCCAGTGGTTGTGGAAATTAGCCGAAACAAACAGAAAGTCAAACACTTTAAATATTGTTTTTGTTACAATTACCAAATATACTTTCATAAACATACATTCAGTTGAAAACAGTTATTTTGAGATTACAAACAGACACTAAAATTTCATTTATTTGTAAACATGTACAATTTCATTTATTTGAATATTTATACTCATAAATATTAGAATAGATTCTAATATTTATACTCATAAATAAATATACATTAAGATAGCCAAGTGGTTGGGTGTTCGAAATACGAGTTAAGTGTCCAGAGTTCGATCCTTAAGGCTCGTATCAATGGGTTTTTTTTTTTAAATTTTATTTACGAGTACGACTAGCTGCCCTCCGCGGCTTTGCCCGCAGTTTAACACTTAACGCGGAACCCTAACTATGTTTCTAGAATAAAAGTAGCCTATGTTACTCGTTATAACATTAGCTCTCTGTCAGTGAGTCCCGTTAAAATCGGTTCAGTCATTTCAGAAATTAGCCAGAACAAACAGACAGACGGACAAAAATTGTAAAAAAAAATTATTTTGGTGTAGGTACCGTATAAATTCATATACATGTAGTAATAAACGGTTATTTCAATATTACAAACAGACACTCCAATTTTATTTAAATGTATAAATTTATATCGTTGGCTTTGGGCATTAAGACGGCGAGGGGTCACCACCGGTCACGTTGTCTCTAAAATATCTTTGATGGAAGGTGGATCTAAAGGATTTTTCTAGATCCCTGTCTACCCCTGTACTGAGAATAGCGTGAAGATATTTTTTTAATAAAATTAGGATAATCATTTGATTAATAAATTTAAAAATAATGACGACCCGATAGTCGATAGATAGGTAAAAAAAAAAAATATCTTCATGCAATTCCCAATACTGTGGTAACAGAGGTCTCTCTCGTCGATATAATTCGTACATAAATTTCAGAAAAACCCATTGGTACGAGCCTGCCACCTGGGGATCGAACTTGGGTCTATTGAGTTGAAATTCCGACCACCCAAACACTCGGCTATCGTGACTGATATATATATATATATATATATATATATATATATATATATATATATATATATATATATATATATATATATATATATATATATATATATATATATATATATATATATATATATATATATGTATATATATATATATATATATATATATATATATATATATATATATATATATATATATATATATATATATATATATATATATAAAACTGCAGGCACTAGAATGCGAAGCGACTGGAATATCATACGCATAGCAATGGCGGTGTAAAATCTATGTAATTAATTTAACAACCTTATAGCCGCACTTAGTAGATATACACATTGGCCGCTTGTTTCCGCAAATCACTAGGAACTGTCTAACTCTAACCAATCAACGTCTAACGAACGCTTGCGAACCGTCAATCAGCATTACCCAGCCGAATTGCAATTGATTACAACACCCGCAAAAACGTGTACATTGTAACTGAGAGCGGTGACATCCTGGCGGACGTCTAAATATAGACTCATTCGTAACGAACTCTGTAATTAAAAACCAGCGCGTTGAAAATCATCGCTTGAGGTATTTACGTGCATAGTAATACCGGTATTACTGTATATCTGTTGCGGTGTGGGGCTCGGACAATCTGCTACCCTTTTCCTACCCGTGGGTGAAGAAAGAAACGACTAGGTATGGGGAAAAGGCATTGAGGATTGCAAATCTCCGAGAGGAGCATGAAAAATTTGCCTCCGTACCGCCAATTCGTCTATTATTCATATTCTCCTATGAAGAAAGGTCTCATTCATGCAGTTGATATTTTTAACCTGTTTAGGTAAACTAACGTGATCTAGTGTTCAGGAATAGCTTTATACCCGCGACTTAAGCCGCTCAAGTGAAGAGAACGGGAGTAACAATATATTTATTCATTTAAAAATAAAAAAGGAAACGAAATAGACAAACATAGGCTTGGACATAAAGGCAGCGACGAGCTCACCACCTGTCACGTTGTCCCGAAAATATCTTCGGTGGAAGGTGGGTCAAAGGGACTTAATTGTCTAGACTTGACCTCTGTCTACCCCTGTATTGGGAATTGCGTGAAGATATTTTTTTTTATAAATAGACAAATACTAATAACGATAAAAATCTTTACGCCATTCTCAGGGGGTGATAGAGGTCACCACCTGGGGATCAAATCTTGACAATCGTGACTTAATTCCATCATAGTCGTGATGGTTGTAGAATAAGGTTGGGAGTATTAATAGTAATTTATTTGCTTCAATCTGTGTAATACAATGTTGTTAAATTAATGAAATCATTAATATCAGTATTATTAATTTAATTAATATATAAAAAAATATCTTCACGCAATTCCCAATACAGGGGTAGACAGAGGTCAAGTCTAGACAATTAAGTCCCTTTGACTTTGACCTTCCACCGAAGATATTTTCGGGACAACGTGACAGGTGGTGAGCCCGTCGCCGTCTTTATGTCCAAGCCAACGATGAAATTCGTACATAAGTTTTTGAAAAACTCATTGGTACTGCCACCTGGGGATCGAACTCGGGTATCTCGACTCGAAATTCCGACCACCCAACAACTCGGCTATCGTGACTTATTAATAATATCAGAACACATTTACCATATTTGTTATGCAAAATATTTCAAATCAATAATGAATAACCAATACCGAAATTGGATTATTTATAAAATTGGTGCAAATACAGGATGGGTATCAAAACAATGTGAAAAGTTTGTATTAATTGTTATGTTAATTTTGAAGTACACACCTCACACCTTATACTCTGCTGACGTCATCAGCATATTCAATTTGTGATTGGTGTAGTCAGATAAATAGATAAATAGATAGATATTTACATTATATATAGATATTTATTTTTAACGAACAGATGGAATACTCATATATACACCAACACAGAAAATATACAACAAAATTTATTAAGAGGCAAGGTTACGGTGACAAACACAAAAGGCAGTCTCATCACTAAAAACGATTCCTTCCAGACAACCTTTACTGTGGTCGAGATTACAATCCCGCCATCGACGGTGCCTATATCAATCTTCATGGCTTTCTCTTCCTGGCCTCTTACGATACCTACGGGAAGATAGGAGGTAGGTGAATTTTGCACATTTAATTACGTGTTGCAGTAATATACATTTTTATTGAAAACGACGAATTTCGTGGGCGAGTGCCGTACTACACACGCCGGTTTTCATGACGTAGCTAGTTCTGAGGTCCCGGGCTCGATTCCCGTTAGGGAAAATGTAGAAAAAAAAAATCTACATTTTCTCGTATCTGCGTGTTTTTGGTACTTTCCTTGTTTTGTGTACTGACTCCAATAAACGCATAGACCCTTTGTCGAAGGGTCTTAATTTTCTAGACTAGACTACGGTCTACCCCCGTATTGGGAATTGCGTGAAGATATTTATTTATTTATATATATATATATATATATATATGTATATATATATATATATATATATATGTATATATATATATATATATATGTATATATATATATATATATATATGTATATATATATATATATATGTATATATATATATGTATATATATATATATGTATATATATATATGTATATATATATATATATATATATGTATATATATATATGTATATATATATATATGTATATATATATATATATATATATATGTATATATATATATATATATATGTATATATATATATATATATATATGTATATATATATATATATGTATATATATATATATGTATATATATATATATGTATATATATATATGTATATATATATATGTATATATATATATGTATATATATATATGTATATATATATATGTATATATATATATGTATATATATATATATGTATATATATATATATGTATATATATATATATGTATATATATATATGTATATATATATATGTATATATATATATATATATGTATATATATATATATGTATATATATATATGTATATATATATATATATATATGTATATATATATATATATGTATATATATATATATGTATATATATATATGTATATATATATATATATATATGTATATATATATATATATATATGTATATATATATATGTATATATATATATGTATATATATATATGTATATATATATATATATGTATATATATATATGTATATATATATATATATATATATGTATATATATATATGTATATATATATATGTATATATATATATGTATATATATATATATATATATATATATATATATATATATATATATATATATATGTATATATATATATGTATATATATATATATATATATATATATATATATATATATATATATATATATATATATATATGTATATATATATATGTATATATATATATATATGTATATATATATATATATATGTATATATATATATATATATATATATATGTATATATATATATATATATATATATATATGTATATATATATATATATGTATATATATATATGTATATATATATATATATGTATATATATATATGTATATATATATATGTATATATATATATATGTATATATAAATATCTTCACGCAATTCCCAATACAGGTGTAGACAGAGGTCAAGTCTAGACAATTAAGTCCCTTTGACTTTGACCTTCCACCGAAGATATTTTTTAATAAAATTAAGATAATCATTTGATTAATAAATTTAAAAATAATGACGACCCGATAGTCGATAGATAGGTAAAATAAAAAAAATATCTTCACGCAATTCCCAATACAGGTGTAGACAGAGGTCAAGTCTAGACAATTAAGTCCCTTTGACTTTGACCTTCCACCGAAGATATTTTCAGGACAACGTGACAGGTGGTGAGCCCGTCGCCGTCTTTATGTCCAAGCTAACGATGAAATTCGTACATAAGTTTTGAAAACTCATTGGTACTGCCACCTGGGGATCGAACTCGGGTATCTCGACTCGAAATTCCGACCACCCAACAACTCGGCTATCGTGACTTATTAATAATATCAGAACACATTTACCATATTTGTTATGCAAAATATTTCAAATCAATAATGAATAACCAATACCGAAATTGGATTATTTATAAAATTGGTGCAAATACAGGATGGGTATCAAAACAATGTGAAAAGTTTGTATTAATTGTTATGTTAATTTTGAAGTACACACCTCACACCTTATACTCTGCTGACGTCATCGGCATATTCAATTTGTGATTGGTGTAGTCAGATAAATAGATAAATAGATAGATATTTATATTATATATAGATATTTATTTTTAACAGACAGATGGAATACTCCTTATATACACCAACACAGAAAATATACAACAAAATTTATTAAGAGAGGCAAGGTTACGGTGACAAACACAAAAGGCAGTCTCATCACTAAAAACGATTCCTTCCAGACAACCTTTACTGTGGTCGAGATTACAATCCCGCCATCGACGGTGCCTATATCAATCTTCATGGCTTTCTCTTCCTGGCCTCTTACGATACCTACGGGAAGATAGGAGGTAGGTGAATTTTGCACATTTAATTACGTGTTGCAGTAATATACATTTTTATTGAAAACGACGAATTTCGTGGGCGAGTGCCGTACTACACACGCCGGTTTTCATGACGTAGCTAGTTCTGAGGTCCCGGGCTCGATTCCCGTTAGGGAAAATGTAGAAAAAAAAAATCTACATTTTCTCGTATCTGCGTGTTTTTGGTACTTTCCTTGTTTTGTGTACTGACTCCAATAAACGCATAGACCCTTTGTCGAAGGGTCTTAATTTTCTAGACTAGACTACGGTCTACCCCCGTATTGGGAATGGCATGAAGATATACGTTAGAATAAGAAATATTAACAAATTCAGCACATTACACATTGCAGCAATATAAATTCTTATTGGCAGTATAAATGCATGCATATTATACAGAGGCACAACGTTCGGTAGCAACATTAATGATGTAACGCAGAATGTTTACATGGTTTCATTTCACGTAGGTGTATGCCCCGCTCGGCTACGGGGTCGGCGTACCCTTCCACTGAATAAAACATCGTCAGTTTGAATCCCAAACGAACGCATTTGCGCAGTCTCCCTGTTTCTTGTCGTGTTTTGTGCATTTGGAATTGCGTAATCTGTTGTTTTGTTTCATTTTTATTAGTTTCGCGTCAGCATCTATTTTTTTAAATTGTCGCGGCCTCTGTTAACCCCGGTATTGGGGAATGCGTTTAGTGCGCAAAAGATCCGGAATTGATACTGGGCGATTCTAATATTGCAAACGCCCGCACTCACGTAGTTAGTTATATATATATATATATATATATATATATATATATATATATATATATATATATATATATATATATATATATATGTATATATATATATATATATATATATATATATATATATATATATATATATATATATATATATATATATATATATATAACTAAGTCTCGATAGCCGAGTTGTTGGGTGGTCGGAATTACGAGTCGAGAGACCCGAGTTCGATCCCCAGGTGGCAGTACCAATGAGTTTTTCATAAAAACTTATGAACGAATTTCATCGTTGGCTTGGACATAAAGGCGGCGACAGGCTCACCACCTGTCACGTTGTCCCGAAAATATCTTCGGTGGAAGGTGGGTCAAAGGGACTTAATTGTCGAGACTTGACCTCTGTCTACCCCTGTATTGGGAATTGCGTGAAGATATTTATTTATTTATATATATATATATATATATATATATATATATATATATATATATATATATATATATATATATATATATATATATATATATATATACTTCATTTATACATATATTTCATAATATATATATTAGATTAGAAAATAAATTACAAATATGTTTCTAGATGTTTCATAAATCTCGTAAATCATTAAGAATCTCTACGACGCGTAATCTAGTCGCTCGCGACCTTATTTGATGAATATATGAATGTGAATTTGAATGGAACAGGATCGAAGTAACTTTCTAGTACAGCTTGCCTCATAAGATGCTATTCGCTATTTATATTATGAAAACTACACAAGAATCAGGAGATAATAGATTATAGTTCGATCACCAAGGCAGAAGACACGAATCAAGGAGTTATTATTTAAATAAATAATAAAATATAAATATCTTCACGCAATTCCCAATACAGGTGTAGACAGAGGTCAAGTCTAGACAATTAAATCCCTTTGACCCACCTTCCACCGAAGATATTTTCGGGACAACGTGACAGGTGGTGAGCCCGTCGCCGCCTTTTATGTCCAAGCTAACGATGAAATTCGTACATAAGTTTTTGAAAAACTCATTGGTACTGCCACCTGGGGATCGAACTCGGGTCTCTCGACTCGAAATTCCGACCACCCAACAACTCGGCTATCGTGACTTTTTTCGTGAGTTTTTATTTAAAACTAATGTTTGTTAAAATATTTAGATAGCCAGTTTGTTATAATAAATAAGATTTGGGAAAATTAAGGTTGATCAATTTCTAGGCATCTCAAATATGGGGTACTATCACTATGTCATTGTTTTTAATGGAACCTTTATTTTTTTGAGTACCAAAAACCGACCGTGAACATCAAGAGACTCATATAGGTAGAAGTTGCAGGAGGTGTCAGGATCGCAGCAAGTGGAAAGATTTAGTTTCTGCCTAGCCCTACAACAAACAGGCATCACACCTCACGTTTATGAATTAATGTCTTATATATGTACTAACATGAAATTTAATTTATAAAACCGGGCTTTATGCTAAAAGTGTTCTCTGCTAAACAATTTTAAATGTAACATAGTATCAGAATAAGGCGACTATTATAGATAATGTATTTAAGAATGTAAAATTTCCAAATTTCTAAATATTCTCGATTCTCTTTTCAAGCTTTCTTTCCCACACGAATGATCTCCGTGATATCAACACAGACTTACTGTGTAAAATTTAATATTTAGAACATAAAAAATCCATAAAAGTCATTATTTTTTTTAACAATTAAACTTGAGGTTAAATATGCTAAAAAAGAACGTCACTGTTCTATAAACGTATTTGCTACCTACCTACCTACTACACTTGTAACTTTACTGACAATGAGTCGGCAGTGAATCTTACTGACCTGCGCAACAGGAAACCAAGTGTTAGATTAACATTGCATAAAAATGACTCAATGTTTACAGCAGTTCCTGAAAATTCAGAATCGTTCGCCGAGTATCCGAGTGCATACACGTAGTGAAAACAGATATCTGCTGTTAGGGCGACCAAGTGTTGCTTCTACGATGGACAATTTACGAAATGAATGTGATTTAATTACCAAACGGACTGTAAAATTGCATTGCGGGACTTAAACACTAGAGACAGAGGCTATTTGACAGTTGCGTAGAGAAATATCACAAAATTAAAACTAAATTTTCTTCATACATCCTTGAAATTATATATAAATATACATATATATTTTATTAATCATTGTTTCTCAGACATGCACGTTTCGTCACGATGTTTTCCTTTCCTTTCAAATCTAATCATTTATTTTTTGACGTAAGAATGTTCATTCGTTTATAGATAGTAATTTTTAATCTACTCCTGTTTCGTAATGAGGTAATAACGGAGAAGTAACTGGCGAAAGAAACTCGGTAGGTATCCTCTTTTTTTTGTTCCCCTTTCTTCGCCGCAATAAGTAACGCTCGAAGTAACTTCAACACTAAAAATTTATATCAACAATTTTAGTAGTGTCTGGAAATCGAACCTGGTTATTAATTCAGCGCATAGATCTACTGTACTACTACGGATATGGAAAATATTCGAAACTATTTTAAAGTAAGAAACCATTGAAAGAAAGAAGGAGAGATACGATGATGGTCACACTAAAGTATCATCTTTTTAGTGGTTGTAGTTTACTACTGATAGTGAGTAGGTACGTAGGTAGGATGTAGGTATATGCAGGTAGCTGGTTTGATCGAGTATCAGTTACTTAGAGGAAGTGTAAAGTTCTTAAGATCTTTCCTAGCTCAACCTCGCGTCGCTGTATGATTATTTAGACCAGTAAATAAGTCACATTAGCCGAGGGGTCGGGTGCTTAAGAGACCCGAGTTCGATCCCCAGGTTTTAGGTTTGTACCAATGAGTTATTTTCAAAACTTATTTAAGATTTATATCGTTGGCTTGGACATAAAGACGGCGACAGGTCAATACATGTCATGCCCCAATAAATGTCTTCGGTGAAAGGTAGGTCAAAAGGAAAGGATTGTCTGAACCTCTGTCTACTCCCCCCCTTAATTGGGAATGGCATGAAGATATTTACTTGTAATTTAAATCACGCGAATAACGCTTGGAGTATATAAAACAAGGCTATGTAAATTTTCATATCAATGCATTGACAACCTGTCGACTTTTTACAAGACACAAACAACAAAAAACATAATGTAAATAATGTCTCACAGCCGCAATTATACCGTCTTTCCATACATTTTTAGCAGTCCCTAAATTATTGGAAAAGGGTTTTTTTTTACTATTTTTTAACATTATCAACATTTTTTAAACGTCTTTACATTTGACTTTGAAGTCAGTGACTTCAAAATCAAATGTAAAAATATTATCCCGTTGGTGTAGGAATATCTGATCGAAAAACTTCGACACGTAAATTTATCCTCTCTTGATGTTAAACAAACACACTTTAAATAATTCCTAAAAAAGGAAAACAGGTGGAAAGTCGAAGAATCGCGGTGAAGCAATAGCCAGTCAAAATCGTACTAGGATACTTATACAGCTTTCTCGTACCATGGTGACTCTATTACGAAACTTGAATAGAAATATTGATGAATCATTGTTTCGGCTTTACGCATATACACCAATACCAGATGTTATTTATCTCCGTTGGATTATGCACAGTGATACGTTCGCCATTCAAATTTTCGGAATGCCAGCGTAATCATTACCATTTAATCCATGGTTTCCTAGTAGATATCGCTTCCAAACGATAAGAACGTCAATTGTACATGTGTTTTTCGGCTAGCTATGTGCCCGTGTGTTTGCTCCAGTGGATTATTTTAAATGTCATTTGTAAATGAGGTAATCGAGTATATACCGCACCACATTTATACTACTTTATACCACTTCGTAATTAATAAAAAAAATCGCGGTAGCAGAGTGGTTGGGTGGTCGGAATTTCTAATCAAGAAATCCGAGTTGGGTTTTTAAAAAACTTATGTAAGAATTCTATCGTTGTCACGTTGTCCCGAAAATATCTTCTGTGGAAGGTGTGTCAAAGGGACTTAATTGTCTAGACTTGATCTCTGTCTACCCCTGTATTGGGAATTGCGTGAAGATATATTTATATATCCCAGTACTGTATTTTGTTGGGTCCGGTGTTTGTGGTACCTTAGTGATTTCATATTCCATAATACAAGTGCCTAGTCAACTTACTTTGGGATCACAGCAATGTTTTTTATGTTC
Source organism: Sericinus montela (assembly GCA_029286605.1). NCBI lineage: Eukaryota > Metazoa > Arthropoda > Insecta > Lepidoptera > Papilionidae > Sericinus > Sericinus montela. Next base: position 7,228,212 of record JAGSMR010000024.1, read on the forward strand.
TCCCTATACGTATGCATATGCATGTATTCCTTAGTGTGGAGTTCTGATATATTGTGTTACAAATTATAATTCGCATAATTTTAATTCGAAGGTATCGTTACTGTGCTCAACAATCCGCTTATTCAGGGTGGTGTGCTTAATTATTAAATTAAAGTGCGATTAAGTTGTTAAGTGTTTAGGGTTCTTTAACTTTTAAGAATATCTTATGAACAGTCAATCATTATAATAACAATAATAATTTATTTCACATACAAATAAAATTATAAAGATAAAAAAATTATGGATTACACTCTGGGAGTTCCGACAGAAGTGAAAACTTATTTTACTTTTAGATAAAATAAGTGTTTTTTTATCTAGACGCCTTGCGGTCTACCATATATATACATGCATATATGCATGCCCTATAGCTGCGTCTCGTAACGGTGTCGCGAGTTCAGATTTTACCTCATCTAAGCTTACGCTTTTATTTAACACGTACATTAGCAGAATACTCTGATAGGTGCACATACTTTCAAGTTACGTCACTAAAAATGAGGCGAGAGTTTGCATTGCTGGTATATTTATACAAATTACTACATTCAATCGTGGATTGTCCATTCTTACTCTCTCAGATAGATATAAGTACCATGCATCGAGGTAGTAGTTCCAAGACATTTCTATTAAATGTTTATAATAACAACACCTCATATTTGTTCAAATGTGTAGGAAATATAACGAAATTACTATTAGCAACACAAATATAGATGTATTTATTTCGAATTTGAACACATATAAGTCAAGTGTTTGGAAAGCCCTCTTGTAAATGCTTAGTGATTTCTGTATTTGTGATTTTTGTTTTATTATATCTTTGTGTAAATTTTCTAATTTTTTTTTCATTACTTATATTTAAATGTAAGAAAGAAAACACCGTGTCCTTGTTTTAAATCTGTATACACATAGTTTGGACAAGGACTGTTCAATACCTTAGAGTTTTAATCTTATCATGTAATTGTCTTAGTCTGTTTTGTGTATAATAATAAATAAATAAATAAATTAATATGCGTACCGCGTTAAAAGAAGTTTTCACTTTAAAAAAAACACATACCAATAATTATGTACAAAAGAAAATTCAAACTGTGATCAGTAATCACAGTTTGAATTTTCTTTTGTATTATGAATGTATTATGAAGATGTATTATAAATCTCAGACGGTTTTCTTTCATTAGCAATACGCATAATCCGACCTACAATAAATATCTAGTCTAAAATTATACGCTGATAATCGTTTATAATGATTATCACTTATAAACTATAATTTTATCTCGCTTTTAATTAAGAATACACTATTAAGCCAATTAAAACACCGATAATAATTATTTTGTTGTATTGATATATTTTAATTAATTAATAGTATAATTTATTTAATTGCGATTTGCCGTCAATTTTTAAAATAATTAAATATATGACAAATTAATCTTATTATTTTAAACGACCTACCCGAGAAATTTTTTGGGACAACGTCATAAGTGGTGAACCCGTCGCCGTGTTTATATATCCAAGCTAACGATATATGCCGTACATAAGTATTGGAAAGAATCAATTTGTACGCGACTACCAGTGAGATCTCTGGAGATCCACTGGAGACCGAACTCGTGTTCCTTGGATTGAGTTCCGATCATCCAAACACTCAATCGGCTAACGTGACTTCAGCCTAGTTTATAACAAAATTTTATTAATTTAATCTTTAAATTGAACAGGGCAGTATTATTTTTTTATTTATAAATACAGCTTCAAAATTTTTTCAAATACCTATTTGCTTTTCTCTACAGGCTACTTATTACATTAGGTTTGTTACTTGTCACATACGTGGGTTTTCCCAACTAAAATACAATTATATCAACATCGCTCTATACTGAATAAGATGTTGGATCAGATACATCAGTTCGAATACAATTATTCTTTGTATCGTACTGAGACGTTGAATTTTTGAGACGAGCATGACGTGCGTTGATTATGCCAGATAAAACTGTTAGAGGAAGCTCTTTACTAAACGATTTAAAAATAGCAATCGATTGTTGTAATGTATAAATAAATTATTATACCGATAAATAAATTATTTGATTTGATTAAAGGTACAGCCTTCAGTTACCGGCATTTTTATTGTTGTCGAGGTGTCATAGGTTAAACGAATAGTAAACTGAAAAGGAAGAGGTATAATTTCCCATTCCAATTCAAATAACATAATAAGGCAAAAATATTTGCTTTAAATTATAGATGGTAAAGGCTTTAAAACAAGTTGTTTCTCTAAACGTTTGTTTAATGATACATGTAAATATAACAGTTTGCTTGTCGTGTGGTGTATGCGAAGGGTACTCGACAACAGGTAGCATCTGATGCTCGACTAATGTCCTGCAAAGCCTTCCTGTTTGAGCCTTGTTGCGGCGGGGGGCTTTGTAACCGTGTCTTAAACACCGACGGTGAATCGAGGGGAATCCAACTTGTTCTCTTCGGACCCGGTAACATATACCTTTTATACATATTTTTTGCATGCGGAATATTGCAATGTAATTATTTAATAACAACTTTATTAGAGAAAACTACAAAGCCGGTAGATTAGCGAGGATTGCCAGTCCATATGGCCGCTCTAAATGTTGTTAGGACTTGGTCAGTACACTTCAAATGCGCAATGTTGGACTGTAGAGGAAGTATTTGCGTCGTTGTCTTTGCACCAATGGAACAGGAGTCTTGATATGGCGAATCGTCATGCTCCGTTGCCCACGTGAAACTGGAGGTCAAGGATGTAGTGCGTAGGGGTTCTGACGTATCCAACCAGGAGATAATGCATTCCCTCACGAGGTAGTTCTGCCTAGATCGTTCAACGAGCTACATAACGTATGAAATAAAATAAGAAATAATGACGTTGAAGACTGAGAACTTCATTTAACTTTGTTTGTGGCGATCTGGCGATGGCAAGGTCATGCAACGTAACGAGGAGATCGTGATAAATCTAAAATACGTTCTTTAAAGATAACAAGTTCGATGGCTCACATGATACTATTTAACATTAAAAATATGTACAAAAATATTAAAGTTTAAAAAAAATATACACGGTTAATACATTTGTGATAACCAGAAGTAAATTAATGCAAGTTTTCACAACAAGTCTTGTTGCCGAGTGACAATGATTTGTATTTCAGCAAGGCTATGTATAGAAAATTAAACAAAGTGCGCTAAAAATAACTACCACATTCGTTTAAATACATAATTGGCGCTTCTGACTGATGTGTAAACATAGATAATGTAACAAGGACAGTTAAAACTTTTGGATTCACTTTCTTATATATATTACTTTATAATCAACGACACCAACAAGTTACATACGATATTAACTAGTGAAACTACGATGTATTTTGTAATTGTGACTAGAATTGGTAACAAAAGTGTGAACAGTCTATCAGTTCGAAAATTGGCATTACAGCCCATGTGTACATGAAAACTTCAATGTGATATAGTAACACATTAAGATGGAATGATTCACAATCTGTCTTATAACTTTGAACGAGTTATAAAAATATATCTTCAGGTCTAGACAATTAAGGCGTTTCGACGCACCTTCCACCGAAGATATTTTTATACTTGGTAATATTTTTTTTTTTCGTAATAGGGGGAAGAAAGTGCTTCTCTTGGTAATAAGTGACTACGGCGGCCCATAAGAACAGACAAGCATTTTAAAAAAAGTAACAGATAAGCTTCACAGCCGAGAACGTAATTACGCTGTATCTATTTAAACCGGAAACTTGTGTCACTGAAAAATGGCAGCAAGAAAGGCTAACCGACAGGACTCTGCCAAGTTCAAAACCATCTTAGTTATTGCGCTGGTAGACTGTTTCCTACGGCAGGAACTAATTTTTGCGAGACCAACAAACAAACACGATCCAAAAGCAGGACAATAATTCATTAGTCCTTATATGGTATGTATATGGGGAAATGCAAATTCAGTGTTCAAATGACGGCGACTGCCATTATAGATAACTTCATTAATTTCCGCCATTCTACTGCTGAACAAAGACTTTACCCAAGGCGGATAGCTGATTGGCCGCAGTATTCTGTTTTGTACAATATAACTGAGCAGAAAGAAGATGCTGCCATATCCTAATATATTCTCCTCTGTTGGACTCAACTTTACGATACTCACCGAATGAGATGGAATGGCAGATTCCCTTATGCCGCCACCATTCGGTAAGAAGTAAAGTTTTGACTTATTGACCGTTGGTTTTTTTTTACGATCAACATGGTCAGATATTCTTTGATTCCGACAGTCCCACGGAAAATCTCGACATGCGTATAGAAGTCAAAAACCTTTATTATAAGAAAGAGTAGTCCACTACATTACTTCCTATATCGAGACTTTAAAATCTCTTTTCTTTTGAATCCTACGGATTTAACGGCAAGAATCCGTTTGATTCTGTTAATTTTGGTATAAAAAAAATATAAAAAAAAAATATCTTCACGCAATTCCCAATACAGTTTTCGTATTTTCATAAAAAGAACACAATTGGAATTAGAAAAGCATCCTGTAGATACCACCACTTGAAAAGTTTAAAATAAAACAAACAGTAAATACTATACATTGTATCATTATACACCCTTTGCTCCTCCTCCTCCTTACCATCATACCTTACCGCCAATGTTGCTTAAGGCAAAAAAAAAAAACAAAACAAAGATGTGTAGAGCATGAACAAAGATGCATAGACTGGTACAAGAGATCCAAAAATCTTTCAAAATAATAAATATGGTTTTAATGCTGTTATAGAAGAGTGACTCTCTCCTTGAACACATACCGACAAGTTATACTAGAGGTTTCAGTTCATAATGCTGATAATAATTGAAAATGCTAATTGGTTCATACCAACAATAACTCTATAGCCTGGAAACCAGAACAGTTTAAGTAGATATTAAACATGCAGTGACATTATATAGGAGCAGATGAGATAATCATCCAAATACTAGTAATACAATTAACACATAGTTTCAACATTTAATAGGAAAAGATTGACCTGTAGAGACTTATAGGGACTATTATATGTATAGAAAGGCCTTATAGCACTAGGCTTTCTTAATAAGAATAGATTCTAAAAACAATATAAAAAATTCTCAAAAAACACTTAAATACACATGAAGTTGCGATAAAAGTTCAACCATCAAAAATCACTGTATAAAATCAAATTAATCAAAATTATGTTGTAATATTATCATATGTCAAACTACTCACATTCTCTTATACGGCACACAATATAGATAGATGAGAATATTTCAAAATATGTAAGAAAGAAGAAGAAGGAAATCATAGCATGTGGATTCTATTGCAAACCCACAAGGCGCATTAAATCATTTGTCACAAGAAATTGATTTAAAATATTGACATATAAAATAATTAAACATTGGACAGCATAGTCCAAGCTGCTGATCAACAATTGGTTTGCCAAGTGTGGTAATTAACGGATCCTCCTATTTGATCTTCATAGATTGTTAAATGTGATACCTATAGATACTAGCACTTAAATGATTGTGTTAAAATGTAATTATGGTCATTATTTGTATAGAGAGTAGCTATTGATAATAAATTTGCAGGGATTGCATTTTAGCAAAACTAAAATTTCTGTAGAAACACATCAGCAAAATTTTATTGGTTATTTACTTATTGTAAATAAAATAAATATCTTCACGCAATTCCCAATACAGGGGTAGACAGAGGTCAAGTCTAGACAATTAAGTCCCTTTGACCCACCTTCCACCGAAGACATTTTCGGGACAACGTGACAGGTGGGGAGCCCGTCGCCGCCTTTATGTCCAAGCCAACGATGAAATTCGTACATAAGTTTTTGAAAAACTCATCGGTACTGCCACCTGAGGATCGAACTCAGGTCTCTCGACTCGAAATTCCGACCACCCAACAACTCGGCTATCGTGACTTCTTATCGTAACTACTCCTACTCTTCTTACTCTACTTCTTACTTCCTACTCTACTTACTCTCTTACTACTACTCTTCTTATCGTATCTACTTATTGTAACTTTTATATTAATATAATATCAGTGCACAGCCGCTTTGCCCACTGTTTTAGTTGTCACATAGAACCCATATTATTATTTTCCTAAAATAAAAGTAGCCTAAGTTACTCCTTACCAGTTATCTGCCAGAGAAACTCCCGTTATTGGTCACATTGTTACAGAGATAAGCCAGAACAAACAATCACACAGACACACACAGTAAAAATTTTAAAAATTGGTATTTTATGTAAGTATAGACTTTCATATGCATTTAGTAGCACTTTACTTTTATTTATATATGTATAGTCTACAATATGCAATATGGTTCTGTAAAACTCATATATTGCATGAAATGCAAAAGCAATTTACATTATTATGAATTAGACACAATTAGCATCATTATAGTGACAGTCTAGCTCAACATCCAAATTAAATAAAAAAAATCAATCGATCCAAAAATTTAATATGAAAATATTAAGATTTGAGAACTGGCAATAAAATAGATGGACAAAATCTTTTTGTATATAGGATCAACAAAATGCTCATAATTTACTATACACAATATTATTGTGAGCTCATTTACATTATATCTAATAAGTTTAAAGTAAAACTTGAAGATTATCATCCTTGAAACTGACCACTAAGAACATTGGAATGTATCTCCTTATCCATTCTGTAATTACAGTATGCACTATCAGCATTTTAGAATATAACAATAAGGTAATAATATACTTTTTGCCTATTTTCTGACAGATTCAACATGTAATAGTGTGCAAATAGAGGTTACTCTGGAACATCCATTAATTCAGAATTTACAATAGAAAATGACTTACCAGCAGGTGGGTGTGGCGTTGTCCACGGTGTCCTGGTTGGCCTGCGAAGGAGACTCCGCTCCCCGCGCGCCACCCGCCACTGAGGAAGCCGTGGTGCCGAGCTGCTCCCTCACTGCCCCCGCATCATCACTGTCCTCACAACCGCACTGATATTATCTCGAACGTAACGACACCACTACTTGCATCTCTACCTGAAACCACCACACATCACCGTTTACTCACTAATAATTAGCGAGCGACTTCTTGGAGTACGGAGTAAACGATATCACTGACACTCGGCACACAATACTGATATTCTCCAATGTGCTATGTAAAACCACCTCGGAGTGCTGCGATCACGCCCAAAATCACACACGGATATTATATTCAGCGTAAAAATGGCAACCTTCAAAAATAATGACCCAACTAATCTCACAAGTCCACCATAGAATACTGTAATATTTATAAACTTTCACGAGTCTATTTTAGACTAGACGCTACTATAAACGTTTGAACATAAGTAAAATCTAAGAAAATAATATTTATAAATAGCTTGAGATTATTTTGATACAAATCTATATCGGTCGAACATCACTTCATACACACCCCTAATTCGGGTGGAGCAGATCCTCTTCTTTATCTTTAATATGCGTTAACCGTTTTACATACGAGAATCAGCGCGTATTAGTTGTTAAGACCTCTATTTAAATGACCTACACCCTGATAACTACAAAGACATTTTTGTAGCAATGACAGCGATCCGTATCGGCTTCACAGAACCTACAGAAAAAAATCAACATGTCGCCGCTATGTACCGAAAGGTGTTTTACTAGTGATAGGATATAAGTGATGTGTTACGAATGTATGAACGATAACGATTTCAGTACTCTAATCAATAAATCGAGATAAAGGGGCGTGTACAGCTGACATCGAGAGAAATATTAGACAGTTTATACCAAAATAGTCAATTTAATAAATATTTCATAGACCTCTTAGAATTAAGAGGTTATTTAAAATAATGACAATAGTTTATATGATATTATTAAATTATCAAGTTAATTTTTGAAGTAAATAAACAAAAAGATATAAATGATCTGTCTGTATAGTGTTTATTTTATCGAACATGTTAATGCATGGTAAATTTTATAACAATATACAAATAGATCTTTTAAGAAAAGAGATACCGATTTTAAATGTAATGCAATTAGAATTTTGGAGCTGCGAATATGGTGAACAAAAAGCCTACTTAGCTTAGCACGATGAAAAGTGACATGTCATCCTTGCGTAAACTGAAGGTTTATTTTATAATTACAGAGAATTTTTTCGAACCCCCTTTGACCCTCTCTTCGAAGCGAGATTCGAACCCGCAAACATTTGTGAGACAAATATGAATGAACATATAAGTAATTATCTAAAAATAATAAGTATAATAAATATCTTCACGCCATTCCCAATGATAGACACCCTCCTTCCACCGTAGATATTTTTGAAGTCACGATAGCCGAGTGGTTGGGTGGTCGGAATTTCGAGTCAAGAGACCCGAGTTTGATCCCCATGTGGGAGGCGCGTACCAATGGGTTGTTCAAAACTTATGTACGAATTATATCGTTGGCTTGGACATAAAGACGGCGACGGGCTCAACACCTGTCCGTCACGTAGTCCCGAAAATATCTTCGGTGGAAGGTGGGTCGAAGGGGCTCTGTCTACCCCTGTAAAAAGTCAATTATCCATTTTTTATCTAGGTTATTGAAATAGGTCGGGATTCCATATATTAGCATAATAGGTAGAATAAGCGAACGGTTAAGCATAAGTCATGCTAAAGAACTGAATAGCACGAAGGATTTTAACCCAAAAATAAATATTAGTAATTTTGTTGCTGTAATTCACAGATTAGAATTTTGTTTTTATAGGAAAAGGAAGGCAAACGAGCAGGTGGCTCACGTGATGGTAAGTGATTACCGCCGCCCATGAACACCCGCAATACCAGAGGCTTAGCAGAGTGCCCCCCTCCCCCATATTTGGGGGAGGAGGGTGTGTGGGCCACCGGTTACCTGCACTCACCAGACGAAACGCAGAAGTTTGTTAGACTTCTACTTTACGCCGGTATTCTGTGAGGTCGTGGTACTTCCCCGATCAAGCCGGCCCATTCATGCAACAACATGAGTTGATGAGTGGCTCTACCACTGTAAAAAGAATAGAATAGAATAGAATAGAATAGAATAGAATAGAATAGAATAGAATAGAATAGAATAGAATAGAATAGAGATAGAATAGAATAGAATAGAATGAGATAGAGATAGAGATAGAATAGAGAATAGAATAGAATAGAATAGAATAGAATAGAATAGAGATAGAATAGAATAGAATAGAATAGAATAGAATAGAATAGAATAGAATAGAATGAATAGAATAGAATGGAATAGAATAGAATGGAGATAGAATAGAGATAGAATAGAATAGAACAGAATAGAACAGAGATAGAACAGAATAGAGACAGAATAGAACAGAATGAACAGAATAGAACAGAATGAACAGAATAGAACAGGAATAGAACAGAACAGAATAGAACAGAGATAGAACAGAATAGAACAGAGATAGAACAGAATAGGAACAGAATAGAACAGGAATAGAACAGAATAGAATAGAATAGAATAGAATAGAATAGAATAGAATAGAATAGAACAGAATGAACAGAATAGAACAGAATAGAACAGAACAGAACAGAATAGAATAGAACAGAATAGAACAGAATAGAATAGAATAGAACAGAACAGAATAGAACAGAACAGAATAGAACAGAACAGAACAGAACAGAACAGAATAGAATAGAATAGAATGGAATAGAATAGAATAGAACAGAATAGAACAGAACAGAATAGAACAGAATAGAACAGAATAGAACAGAATAGAATAGAATAGAATGAGAATAGAATAGAATAGAATAGAATAGAATAGAATAGAATAGAATAGAATAGAACAGAATAGAATAGAACAGAATAGAATAGAATGAGAATAGAATAGAATAGAATAGAGAATAGAATAGAATAGAATAGAATAGAATAGAATAGAATAGAATAGAATAGAATAGAATAGAATAGAATAGAATAGAATAGAATAGAATAGAAAAGAACAGAAAGGTCGTAGATAATTATTTTTGTGACGCATAAGCAGGTAACATCTACAAACAAATATAGTAAGTTCAAAAAAGACGACACCTACACGCCATCCTCTTACAAATCGAACTGGACTTTACTGATTCAACTTAACTCTAATATAAAACCAGTGTTTTTTATTACATTAAAGCAAATAATTTATTTTTCAGAAAAGAAATAGTTGCTTTCAAGTCAAGATCCCTGGCAGTACTGGTGATAATGTCAAAGTCAAATAAAATGTCACTTTGTATATAAAATATGGCGCGTATTTATTTATAATTTCAATTTTGTTTTACTGTTTTATATATAATGACAACGTACAATAAAACACTTCAATTATTAGCTTCGAAATTAGGCCTTGAATACGAGGAAAAAGTTTTAAGGTAAATAACGTATGTTTTCGCATTGTTGTTAATTAAATGTTATTTATAAAGTTTTGTAGTGCTTCCAGCCAGAAACTACTACTACTACAACAAGAGCCTACTGTAACGCTACTACGCATCTCCCAAAGAAGGATTTGTCGCATTTGTAAAGCGATTGGGAGATCGCAGCACGCATACCTCGCACTTTAGACGCTGCTGACCTTCATAGATCTGCTCAAATTTGGTTTTATATCTTTCAATATGGTTATTCCGCTGTCAGTCGGTAACCATTTAATTATCAAGGCCTTTCGCCTCTTACGACACCCACGTTAAGAAAAGAGGGTACATTATTACGACGCCGTCACACGCTGTCTAAGAGAACCTAAAAAGAACCTGCCAGAAAACCTAACGTACAAATACAAATACAGTAGATACTAAAATGTATATACAGTTCATCAACTACAATCCTAGGGTGTATTCTAAAATTCTAAATTGCTTGTGAGTAGAAAGTTGTTTTCAAGTCAGTAATACGTAATGAGGACAGGGTTATACTCGGTGTTTCTCTGCGTGATAGAATCCACAATGAAGACATCCACAGTTGAACTTAGGTAACTGACATAGCCTGAAGTGTCAATGGGCAGGCCACATAGTTTAACAAATAACCGTTGGGGAAGGAAGGCTCTCAAGTGGCAACCTCATATAGGCAAAGGCAGTATAGGACATCCCCCCACAAGATGGAGTGATGACTTGCAAAGTGTTGCAGGAAGTTGATGGATGCAGGTGGCTAAGGACCTTTCATTGTTGAAAGCTTTGGGAGAGGCCTATATTCAGCAGTAGAATTTTTATAGGCTGTAAATAATAAGAATATAATAATCATACACATATTTATTATTTATTTATTTAACTTCTCGCACAGTCTCTAATGGGGTAGCCAGAGAGAAAAGGTTACCAAATGTCACAATCATTCACATGATTATATAAAATAACTAATAAAAAATCAAATTTGTGTAATGTACTTAAACTGTCACAGATTTTATTTAAGATTAAGTTTAAGTAGTATATGAATTTAATTTATGTTATTTCAGAAAAGCAGCAGAGTTTGAACGTCTCCTTCAAACAAAGACAATAGCGGGCAGTAACATAACTGATACAAGTAAAATTGTGATATGTATAGACTTAGCAGCAAATTTATGTGGAGTAGATTTGGATTTGGTATGCTTTTTGAAACCTATATTGCTGTTAGAAATAATTTAACCTTGATTGTTGACACTTTTAACTAAGGGGTACACTGGTATTCTCAACAACAAGGTGTACCTTTATCAGTAAAAAATATATATATAATAAATATCTTCACGCAATTCTCAATACAGGGGTAGACAGAGGTCTAGTCTAGACCCTTTGACCCACCTTCCACCGAAGACATTTTCAGGACAATGTGTCAGGTGGTGAGCCCGTCGCCGTCTTTATATCCAAGCCAATGATATAATTCATACATAAGTTTCTAAAAAACCCATTGGAGACCTTTAAGCAACCGGAATTTGATCCCCTGGTGGCTCGTAAGCTCGTAGCTAGCCACCAGGGGATCAAATTCCGGTCTCTTAACTCGAAATTCCGACCACTCTCAAAATAAAAAATAAAACTTCACTAATAGATTTTTCTACACATCACTAGTAATTTGCCAGAGGACATTGGACTTTAATTATTTTATCATATGTTTATTGTTTAATTACTGTTGTACCTGGTGTTGTTGAGATTATGTTTCTTTAGAAGAATTATGATTATTGTATTTGTTTATAATTATTACATTACAACACCCACAAGAAATAAAGGGGTGGCATTTTCTTAGCTGATACTTTGGTAGGGCTAATTACAATCTCCACATTTCAGCATTTCAAAGGATATTTTTAGGCTTGTAGTTATAACATATTTTTTAATAATTATGTAATTATTAACATGAAATAAAAAAAATTAATTATTAGAAATTATTATTTTTCTTGCCACTATTTTATGGAGTCAGAATATATCAGCCCATTTCTTCCTATGGGTGTTGTAAGAGGTGACGAAGGAATAAGCCAAGAAAATTCCATTGGCTATGGACAGATGGTGGGATACCCATCTCAAACAATACATGAAGTTAGGAAGACTGGTGATTGGTAGCAGCATCTAATGTGTGAGGTGTCTGGTACTGAGGTCTTCATTTCGCTCTCCAGGTGTGGCAAACCCAGGAAGGTATGGGAAAGGCCATACCTTTAGTGAACTGTTACAGGTCATTATGTGTGTAATACAACAACATTTATGTTATTCTGTTTTGTATTCCAGAAAACTGCAATCAAATACTCGGGCCTGAAACAACCTACTTATGTAAACACAAGGAAAGTAGTTGAAAATCTTTTAGAATTAAGCAGTGATAAGTTAACAATTCCAGCTCTATGTCTGACATTGCAATGCAGCAAAATACAGGTATTAGCAGAGGAGATTCTAGAAGAGTATAAGAAGAAAGCAAAAATGGTACAGTTGTAGTCTCTATTTGTCACAATCTTTTATTTAATTTTATTTTATACAATTTTTTGTTTTAAATTCACGATACACAAGCTGTTGGGTGGTTGGAATTCGAGGCATGAGACCCGAGTTCAATCCCCAGGTGGCAAGCTCGTACTAATAGGTTTTTTCAAAAACTAATGAATGAATCACATCATTGGATTGGACATTAAAACGACGACGGGCTTACCACCTGTCATGTTTTTCTAAAAATATCTTCTGTGGAAGGTGGGTCGAATTTACTTAATTGTTTAGACCTCTGTCTACCCCTGTATTCGGAATGGTGTGAAGATATTTTTTACAATTTTTTGTTTCCTTTTTTATATTATAGGGACATTTGACCAATCTCCCACCTGATCTTAATAACTATGCAATGTAGCATGTTATATTGCTTAAAAAATACAAATTTATGTATTAAGATTATTTTAAGTTAATGTAAAATAGCTTTTAAAATAGAATTTAGAAGTCACGCATCAGCTTTTGTTGTTGCATGAATGGGCCGGCTCGACCGGGGAAGTACCACAACCTCACAGAATACTGGCGTGAAGTAGAAGTTTACCAAACTTCTGTGTTTCGTCTGGTGAGTGCAGGTAACCGGAGGCCTATCATACATTGTTAAGAATTAATTTGTAAATTCTTATTCTTTCCAGGAAGTGGATTTAAATTTACCGCAATATGTGTGTATGGCAGTTTTTCATGCTTGCAGGTAAAATATACTTACTGCATGTTAACGGAATTATGTGATTCTCTATAAAATTACTAATTTATCTCAATTTTATTTAAGGATTAACAAGGTGAAAATATCAAAGAGTAAAATAATTGAGAAGTCTCGTTTGAAACCGGCACAGTGGTCGAAATTGGACGCAGAGTGGTCGAAATTTGTGGACGAACATTTCTCTACTGTTAAAAAGAAAAAAGGTCGTTCCGCTAAAGTGGCCGTGGAAAATGGTATGTTGTCAAGTTCAAATATTAAAGAGAAAAAAAGAGAAAAAAAAAAGAAAAATTTTTTTTCTATTTAATTTAATAACATAAAAGGTTTACGTACAATATCGATCGTACGATTTGTGATCAATAAATATCATTGTCTTGAACATAGAGGCTGCGATGGGCTCACTACCTGTCACCATGTCACTCAAAAAATGTCTTCGGAGGAAGGTGGGTTGAAAAGACTTAATTTCTCTGTCTACGTATGAAAGTCGTATATGAAGAAAATGATGAATTAGAATGAACCGGAATAGGTGATATTGACACAGGGCGGCTATTCCGTCAGGTAACAGTGGTAGAGCCACGCATCAGCTTTTGTTGTTGCATGAATGGGCCGGCTCGACCGGGGAAGTACCACAACCTCACAGAATACTGGCGTGAAGTAGAAGTTTACCAAACTTCTGTGTTTCGTCTGGTGAGTGCAGGTAACCGGAGGCCTATCATACATTGTTAAGAATTAATTTGTAAATTCTTATTCTTTCCAGGAAGTGGATTTAAATTTACCGCAATATGTGTGTATGGCGGTTTTTCATGCTTGCAGGTAAAATATACTTACTGCATGTTAACGGAATTATGTGATTCTCTATAAAATTACTAATTTATCTCAATTTTATTTAAGGATTAACAAGGTGAAAATATCAAAGAGTAAAATAATTGAGAAGTCTCGTTTGAAACCGGCACAGTGGTCGAAATTGGACGCAGAGTGGTCGAAATTTGTGGACGAACATTTCTCTACTGTTAAAAAGAAAAAAGGTCGTTCCGCTAAAGTGGCCGTGGAAAATGGTATGTTGTCAAGTTCAAATATTAAAGAGAAAAAAGAGAAAAAAAAAGAAAAATTTTTTTTCTATTTAATTTAATAACATAAAAGGTTTACGTACAATATCGATCGTACGATTTGTGATCAATAAATATCATTGTCTTGAACATAGAGACTGCGATGGGCTCACTACCTGTCACCATGTCACTCAAAAAATGTCTTCGGAGGAAGGTGGGTTGAAAAGACTTAATTTCTCTGTCTACGTATGAAAGTCGTATATGAAGAAAATGATGAATTAGAATGAACCGGAATAGGTGATATTGACACAGGGCGGCTATTCCGTCAGGTAACAGTGGTAGAGCCACGCATCAGCTTTTGTTGTTGCATGAATGGGCCGGCTCGACCGGGGATGTACCACGACCTCACAGAATACCGGCGTGAAGTAGAAGTTTAACAAACTTCTGCGTTTCGTCTGGTTAGTGCAGGTAACCGGAGGCCTACACACCTCCCTCCCCCAATCCTGGGGGTGGAGGGGGGGGGGGCACTCTAAGGCTGGCAACGCATCTGCTATGCCTCTGGTATTGCGGGTGTTCATGGGCGGCGGTAATCACTTACCATCACGTGAGCCTCCTGCTCGTTTGCCTCCCTTTTCCATAAAAAAAAGGGATTATGCGTGAAAAAAAGATAAATAAAGGTCTTTCTGGGCATGTTTATCTTGTATATACAGCGGAAATGTACGTTATTTAATTTGAACAGGCCAAAGGCCAAAATTGAACGGATCAGTGACGTTCAGCTCAGTCTACGGTGCTAGGTGTCTGGTACTGCGATCGTCAATCTGCTCGCCAAGCGTGGTGATATTGGAATAAGGGAGGGGGTAAGGGGGGAAATAGGGGGAACTCTAAATAGAGTTCTGATGATGACTTTTAATCATTCATGTCTCGAGTGTAAACATTCGAATCAAATAAATGCTTGGAATTCGAACCTCTTCCCTTGTTGGTGGTAAGCCTACTCTCGAAGATTAACTTCGAGAGTAGGCTTACCACCAACAAGGTTTCCTAGCTGTCAAAATGCAAAATATGAGCGAGAAAAATATAATTCTAGAGGATGGAGAAAAAATGGAGGTTGATTTGATCAATAAAGAAGAATCTACGGAGCCTCAAATAGAGCCGTACGAAGACTGGAAACGGCGTATGCTCGAGGAGGCCTACAAGGAGTTGAAGGCACTGCAACAGAGTGAAAAGAAGCAGCAATGCACGTCTCCTAGGAGGTCGCCGAGGAAGACGCCGCAGAAGTCACCTTATAAGACCCCCAATAAAACGAATGGCGTCAGGTTGCTTTTTCCAAAAGATTTATTTTAACTTGAATTGTTTTTTAATCTTTGATCAGTTATTTTTATATTGTATTGTAATAACGTTATGCTAAATTAAATTAATTATTTAAATTGAAATATCATGCCAATATAAAGTACATATAATTGCACCATTTTTTTTTAAATAAATACAAATGGAAACAGCTTCACATTATTTATCTTCGTGCTTCGATGGTTTGGGCACGTTGAGCGAATGAGCGAAGACCGAATGGTGAAGAAAATATATAGGGCGAAAGTTAATATTAAAAGAGGTCGAGGTAGACCGAGACAAACTTCTGAAGACCATGTGAGCAAATTGCTCGACGACGGGAGGGTCAAGAGTACTCGGATACCTCGACGTGCATATATGAAGAAAATGATGAATCTGAATGAAACGAAAAAAGGTATGTAAGGATCATGACACTTGGCGACCTGTTCTCTCTGGCTACCCCGTCAGGGATTGTGCGTGAAGATAAATAATAAATTCACATACATTGCTTTGATCTCAAAGAATAGCTACAGCAAGCAGCATTTGTGTTATGCAATGGGAAACAACGAAGGTACCACAAACATCCAGACCCGAGAAAATGTAGAAACAGTGGTTATCTAAGTTGACTCGTCCGGTAATCGAAGGTACCTCAGACCTGACGACAGCATGAAAACCTTTGTGTACTCGTTGACGGAGGTCGTCAATCGTGCCAACCTCGGGGATCAAATTTGGGCCATTCGTGTAATGTGAAATTAAAGAGAGCTTTACTACTGCGCTACCTCGGCTTTGAAATTGATTGACATCACCTAAATGACAGCTCATCAAAAACTTTTCTACAGGGCTATGATTTATTCGAGTCATAGTAAATAATGATGTCTATTCTGATATTGAATCTAGTTATTCTGCAGTGTTTTACAATAGTTACAAGCGAAAATGCAACTAACACAACTGATGTACAAGGTCTGCAAATGCAAGCGAAGAAATTACATTCGACAATCCCACACGACCGAGCCTGGCGTATCCTACTTCGTTGGGATTCCTTTTCATATTTTCTACTTTGCTTATCGGTGTTGTCATTAGGGCATTCATGCTATGGACCAATTTCGGTCTACCATATAGAGTTATAATGTTCGCGCTAGGTGGAATCGCTGGGTTTTACGCGAGCAGGTATCCATCATTCAAACCATACGTGGAGGTTTGCTATACCGATATAGATGTACTTTTGATAACGTTCCTTCCCGTGCTAGTATTCACAACTATATTAATGCTATAAATCTGATAATAACGAATGCAGTCTGTGTTGCTTTTACGGCTATACCGATTTTGATGAAATTTGCTATGGAGGAAGGTTAATCCCGAAAAAAAAAATTTATAATAAAGGGTTTCCAAGAGGACAAAGCTGCGTGTAACAGTTACGTACGAAACAACTTAACCTCTGCCCACCTCTGTATTGAGTATATGTGTTAAGACATTTATTTGAGCCGTGTGTTAACAGATATGTAGTGGTTTAGGGTTCCCACGATGATCTAGTGTGATTTTTTGGATATCACTTATTCCCAATAGTGGGGAAGACCGAGGTTCAGACAAGTCCCCTCGACCAACCTTTCATCGAAGACATTTTTGGACCGTCTTTATGTCCAAGCCTACGATATATTCTTACATTAGCTATGAATAGTCATTAGTTAACAGTGGTAGTGGTGGTGGCTTTAACAGTGGTAGAGCCACGCATCAGCTTTTGTTGTTGCATGAATGGGCCGGCTCGACCGGGTAAGTACCACGACCTCACAGAATACCGGCTTGAAGTAGTAATCTAACAAACTTCTGCATTTCGTCTGGTGAGTGCAGGTAACCGGTGGCCCATACAACCCCTCCCCCAATTCTGGGGGGGGGGGGCACTCTAAGGGAGGCAACGCATCTGCTATGCCTCTGGTATTGCGGGTGTTCATGGGCGGCTGTAATCACTTACCATCACGTGAGCCACCTGCTCGTTTGCCTCCCTTTTCTATAAAAAAAAATAGTTCAAGCCTTCCATTTAGGGATCGATGACCTTGGGTCTCTTGACCCGAATTCCATTCACCAAACCAGTCTGCTATCTTGATTTAAATGGAGATATCATGCCAATATAAAGTACATATAATTGCACCATTTTTTTTTAAATAAATACAAATGGAAACAGCTTCACATTATTTATCTTCGTGCTTCGATGGTTTGGGCACGTTGAGCGAATGAGCGAAGACCGAATGGTGAAGAAAATATATAGGGCGAAAGTTAATATTAAAAGAGGTCGAGGTAGACCGAGACAAACTTCTGAAGACCATGTGAGCAAATTGCTCGACGACGGGAGGGTCAAGAGTACTCGGATACCTCGACGTGCATATATGAAGAAAATGATGAATCTGAATGAAACGAAAAAGGTATGTAAGGATCATGACACTTGGCGACCTGTTCTCTCTGGCTACCCCGTCAGGGATTGTGCGTGAAGATAAATAATAAATTCACATACATTGCTTTGATCTCAAAGAATAGCTACAGCAAGCAGCATTTGTGTTATGCAATGGGAAACAACGAAGGTACCACAAACATCCAGACCCGAGAAAATGTAGAAACAGTGGTTATCTAAGTTGACTCGTCCGGTAATCGAAGGTACCTCAGACCTGACGACAGCATGAAAACCTTTGTGTACTCGTTGACGGAGGTCGTCAATCGTGCCAACCTCGGGGATCAAATTTGGGCCATTCGTGTAATGTGAAATTAAAGAGAGCTTTACTACTGCGCTACCTCGGCTTTGAAATTGATTGACATCACCTAAATGACAGCTCATCAAAAACTTTTCTACAGGGCTATGATTTATTCGAGTCATAGTAAATAATGATGTCTATTCTGATATTGAATCTAGTTATTCTGCAGTGTTTTACAATAGTTACAAGCGAAAATGCAACTAACACAACTGATGTACAAAGGTCTGCAAATGCAAGCGAAGAAATTACATTCGACAATCCCACACGACCGAGCCTGGCGTATCCTACTTCGTTGGGATTCCTTTTCATATTTTCTACTTTGCTTATCGGTGTTGTCATTAGGGCATTCATGCTATGGACCAATTTCGGTCTACCATATAGAGTTATAATGTTCGCGCTAGGTGGAATCGCGGGGTTTTACGCGAGCAGGTATCCATCATTCAAACCATACGTGGAGGTTTGCTATACCGATATAGATGTACTTTTGATAACGTTCCTTCCCGTGCTAGTATTCAGCACTTCCTATGCCGTCGATTCTCATTCATTCTGGAAGTGTTTCCCGCAGATTTTACTTGTCGGCGTACCTGGGGCGCTTCTAACTTCACTAATGTTAGCGTTCATGGCATTTTATTTAATAGAGTCCTCGTGGAATTTACCAACTGCGGTGCTGTTTGGTGTTGTGTGTGCTCCAATCTATCCCACTGAAGTTGTAAAACAATTGAAGGAGATGTCAAAAGGGAAGTATATAAGTGTTTTATTATTAGGCGAAGGTTTAATAGGCGATGCGACCGCTATGATAGAGTTTACTGCCGTGTTCGGTTATTTAGCAATGGCGATGACCGAAGCTTCTCAGATGGCGTTATTTTTACTGCGCTTCGTGGGAGGCGGAATGATTTTGGGAGTTGTTATGGGAAGGATTATTGCCACTCTGCTATCTATCACGTATAACGATCTACTCTGCGCTGTTTCCGTTACCCTAGCTGGTGCTTACTTGACATATTATATTGGTGAGAAGTTTTTTTACGTTTCTGGGTTGCTGGGGACAGTCATTGTGGGTGTGATTGTTAGTAAAAGGAAGTCCACAGTCGCGGGCGACGTCGAACAAGTCATGTCACATTTCTGGTGCATACTATCGCACGCGGCAAACACTTTAATCTTCACCATGGTCGGTGTCGTCATCTTTGAAAAGGCCAGCTACGTTCTCAGTGTCCGTCAGGTTTCTTTGGTCTTCGTGACGTACAGTACGGTGTACTGTTCGAGGCTTATGGTTTATTCCGCACTTACACCGATCTTACGGCACGTAGGGTACGGAATATCGTGGCAGCACTCTATGGCTTGTGTGTGGGGAGGGTTACGAGGACCCCTCTCACTGTGTCTGGCGTTGCTGGTGCTACAGACACCGGGAGTGGCTGACGCGGGCGAGGTATGTAACATCGTTAGTTATCAATTAAACAATTTCCATTATAGTAATTTATTTATTGCATTTCCGCGAATATAAGACATGTAAATAAAACGATTACGTATAGGCAATTTTTTTATTGATTTCAAAGAATCTAAGTTATGCAAATCTTTTTGTTATTAAAATTAAAGAGACAAGATACGGTGGCTCAGACTTAAGAGCGTTGCCACGTTTCGGCAAAGGTCGCGGGTTCGAATAATGCCCGTTTCAGTTGAAATTTGAAACATTTTTTCTCTTTAATTTTAATAGCGATTACGAATAAATATTTCTTTGATACGCTCTGCAGGCATGCTGATAGATTTCGACACAATTAAGTATCATTAGATTCGACTTAATACGACGTGACTTGCTGTTTTCTTTAGATAATTGAGAGCGCTGTACATTGAGTAATTATACATTAGCTGAATATTTCAGAGCGAAATTTTAAATGTAGTCTAAAAACAAGCTTTGAATGGTATAAATTTGTTTTGTTTTAGATATTTGTGATCCAAACTGCCGGCTTAGTTCTTTTGTCTTTACTTATAAACTATTCGACAATGGGAAAGGTCCTCAAGATCTTGGGACTGACCGAGATCTCCCTAGCTAAGAAGGCCAACATGACGAACTGCGTGAAACGAATAATGTTGACCAGAGATCGGTGTATTTCCATGCTGAAAATGGATAAGTTTTTGGCTGATGCTAATTGGGATTTGGTGCAAGAAGGTTTATACTTAATTCAATATATTTATTTAGGTAATAACGATAGAATTTGGAAGTTTATTACATTAGAAAATTAATAGGCAATCTATATAAATATCTATCAATCTGAATAATATAGATAGGGACATAACATATATTGCTCTGATCTAAAAGTAAGTAGCTAAACACTTGTGTTATTGAATCAAATACAACCAAGGTACCACAAACAGCCAGAGCCGAGGCAATGTAGAAATAGTGGTTTTTCTAAATTGACCCGGAGGTGGTGAAACCATGAACAATGATGTGTCCAAATCAGTCAAAGCTATAGATATTTTTGATTAACCATATGATGATATCCATATCATAAGATAGTGAATATAATGATATAGATATTCATATAAAATTTTCAAAAAAATTTGCTTTTGCAATGGATGGGATTCCTTTCTCTCGTGTTCCAATATTATGTAAATTTTTGAATAATTAACCCAACAGAAGCTCAACATCCTGTTGTGAATTTAAATTTACAATTAAATAAAAAAATAAATAAAACAATACATGCATACAGTATACATAGGTACAACATTTCATGCAATGCTCTGATCCCTAAAGTAAGCAGCTTATGCATGTATTATGCATGTATTATGGAATCAGAAATAACGAAAGTAACACAACCACCCAGATCCGCGAAATGTAGAAAAAGGATTTTATACATCGATCCGACCGGGAATCCAACCTGGGATCACAACCAAGAAAACCGGTGAATGCCACTCGTCCAGGAAGGTCGCCACCGTGACGAATTTGAGGAAAAAAATACTCCAAAACAGATACAGAAACTACTTCTCAAGGTACTCTTTTCTAGGTACCACAATAAAGCATCCGTACCAAATACAAATGTCAAAACGTGATGATGATTCCGAGGATGATACTTACATGGGCTATCATTATACCACATGCCCGGACTGCGAGCGAGAGATACCCAACGAACCAACTAAAAAGGAGTTTGCTGAGATGATGAGGTATTAAAAAAAAATTAAATATTAAATATCTTCACGCAAATCCCAATACAGGGGTAGACAGAGGTCAAGTCTAGACAATTAAGTCCCTTTGACCCACCTTCCACCGAAGATATTTTCGGGACAACGTGACAGGTGGTGAGCCTGTCGCCGCCCTTATGTCCAAGCCAACGATGAAATTCGTACATAAGTTTTTGAAAAACTCATTGGTACTGCCACCTGGGGATCGAACTCGGGTCTCTCGACTCGAAATTCCGACCACCCAACAACTCGGCTATCGTGACTATTAAACGATTTTTAAATGCTTAAAGTGAAAACATTAATATCTGTGATATTTTTTTAATAAATAAATACATACATAGGTAGGGACAACATCACATACATTGTACTGATCCCATAGTAAGTAGCTAAGCACTTGTGGAATTGGAAACAACGAAGGTAACACATACATCAGACCCGAGAAAATGTGTGTAGCAGGGAAAGTTTTCTCTACAATGTCTACGGAAGTCGTCGAACGTCCTTTAAAATTCTACTGCTGTATATAGGCCTCTTCCGAGAAAGGGAATTTGCCATAATCACCAACGGACTATCGACTATGATAATCTTTCACATAATTACACACATCCAGTCAACTGGAATGTGCTCACCGCCACAAAATTGCTTCGCACTTTACGCTTCATTTGCTTATGTAAGCTAGTAGGTGATGAGTAATTAGGTTAAGTAGCTAGGGTGATAGGTAGGGAATTTTGGAACTTCGCATTAAGATATAAATTTGTTGTACATTTATAAGACATACATTTTTAAGACAACAGCGAGTATACATACATATGCCAATGTAGCGGCTGTTTTGCCCGGAAGAGGGTACATACCTGAGCGTGTCGGGTATTGGTGCCCTGGGTAAGACGTCTACACCAGCGTGCTATCGAAGTCTTCTATATACGCACCGAATACACAGTAGCATACACCTCGGCTTGGATGCTGCTTCCAGTCTGCTTAGTTTCCACCTAGTATTTTTCTAGAAAGTTATCTCGCTAACTGTCGGTATATAATAGAACAAGTAACTGAGTCGGGGATGTTTATTCTGTTTTCTTCTATGATAATTTATATATGGTTTCAGCTATATCCGGCCACGCTTTTCTTTAACTCAGTCTGATATTGGTTATCAGGGTAGAGCCACGCATCAGCTTTTGTTGTTGCATGAATGGGCCGGCTCTACCGGGGAAGTACCACTACCTCACAGAATACCGGCGTAAAGTAGAAGTCTAACTAACTTCTGCGTTTCGTCTCGTGAGTGCAGGTAACCGGTGGCCCACACACCCCCTTCCCCCAATTCTGGGGGGGGGGCACTCAAAGGGAGGCAACGTATCTGCTATGCCTCTGGTATTGCGGGTGTTCATGGGCGGCGGTAATCACTTACCATCACGTGAGCCACCTGCTCGCTTGCCTCCCTTTTCTGTATAAAAAAAGGGAATTTAATATTTTTGTTACTACAGTCACGATAGCCGAGTTCAATTTCCAAGGCACGTACCAAAGGGTTTTTTCAGCACGATTTATATCGTTATTCGCTTGCACTTAAAGACGGCGACGGGCTCACCAGCTATCACGTTGTTCCAAAAATGTCTTCGGTGAAGAGTTGGTCGAAACGACTTAATTTTCTAGACCTTTGTCTACCCCTATATTGGGAATGCCGTGAAGATATTTATTTATTTATTTTATTAAATTAATTTTTTTGGTACTACAAATATATTTAGGCGCCAGAAAACGCCGGGTTGTTTGGGTAGGGTTTAGTGGACTTTTGAACAGGACTTAAAATACCCGACCACCCGACAGCTCGGCTATCATGACTGTTTTTTTATCATGATTCTGTAATACCAAAGAGAGGCCTTTACTGCACTTTAAACACTAGGTGTGAAGTAGAGACGGTGATCTGTAGGCTAACCTGTATCGATTACTGAAGTACATTAACAATAAAAAAACAAACTATTTATAGAGAAGCAAATCAAAGAGTGCTAAAAGCTATGAAAATATCCTACTGGCGACAGTACGAGCACGGGAAAATAAGCAAAGATGGTGTGAGAACGCTTGTTCAAGCGGTGGAGGTTGCCGCTGACTCCAATGATGGGAGAATTAATCTGGAGCAGTTAGGGAATCTATGGAAACCAAAGGTAATTTATGCGTCATATAAATGTAATAACTAAGCTTTCTCTACTATGGAATATGGAAACTGCTTTAGAACATGTCGCCCCTAGATATAGATACGCATATATATACCTCATTATAATCTATAAATAAATAAATAAATATCTTCACGCAATTCCCAATACAGCTGTAGACAGAGGTCTAGTCTACACAATTAAGTCCCTTCGACCCACCTTTCACCGATGATATTTTCGGGACAACGTGACAGGTAGTGAGCCCGTCGCCGTCTTTATGTCCAAGCCAACGAGATAATTCGTACATAAGTTTATGAAAAACCCTTTGGTATGAGACTGCCACCTGGGGATCGAACTCGGGTCTCTTGACTCGAAATTCCGACCACCCAACCACTCGGCTATCGTGACTTTTTTACCTCATTATCGTGACTTATTATAATCTGGTAATTATAATCTGATCAAAGCCACTGCGTCATGTACAGTACCATGTTCCGCGTCATATCAGTTTTGAAAAAACTTATGTACGACTTATATCGTTGTATTAGATATAAAACACGTTTTCCAAAATAAGTCCCAGTGAACTAAGTACAAAAAAGGAAATGACTAAGTAGTCTGGACTTCTGGCTACCCCTGCTGGGAAATGCATGAAGGTAAAGCACTTCTCTATTTATGTTAGACTTCTCTATTTAAGCACTTCTCTTAACAATTTCATCATCAAGGCTCACGCCGTGTGGCTCCGTCGCAAACTTGTCAAGATGATGACCCCCGAAGCGGTAACAGCTCAGATGCCCCACCACCGCTGGAGACAGCACGCCTACCGAATGATCTCGAAAGTATGGTTCGACGGGTTCATATACATCATGATACTCTGCAACACGCCGGTTATATTGTGCGAAGTCGCCTTGAGATCGCCCGTTCAAAATGCCACTTATGTGATAAAATTTTTAAATTTGTTAGTATTATTTTACTTGTAAATAATAATGCCGTGTGGTATCGATGTAAGTACATACTAGCCTACATTTAAGAAATAGTAATGGTTAGCCTACATTTAAGAAATAGTAAGCCTTAGAAATAGTAATGGTTATATGCAGATGGCGGGATAACCATCTTTCCAAAAATACCTGTAAAAAAATTAAACAGAACGCGGACGAAATTCTGTGTGCGAGGAGATCCTAAAATATTCTGAAGGCCAGCCTTTACGCTAAAGTGGTGGTAGTGTTTTTGGAGGTCCTTAATTTAGTTTCAAGTTAATACCTTAGAGCTGAACGGTTTTCTTCCCTCTTTCATTTATCATACCATTGCTTTCAAGGATATGGAGAGTCAGTTTGTTTTAAAGTAGTGTGGAGTACAGTATATTACAAGAGGTGGTGATATATCTGTACATACAAGTCCGCTGCAGAGCAGAGTCCTCTCCCACAAGGAAGACTTGTATAATCGCCACGCATGCCAAGCGGATATGCGATCGCGGTACCAGATACCGCGCACTTTAGACCATGTTGTCCGTCACTGGCCTGCTGAATTTTAGCCTGGCATCTTTCTGGCACCTTAGAGCCCTCTACGACACCCACTGGAGGAAAGGTGGTGGCAAATTCTGACACTGACACACACGGAAATCGGATGGGATGTCTGTACTTAAAATAAAAGAAACATCTGTGTCTAAAAATAAAAGAAACATCTTCGCGCTGTACTAGGGTAGCAGGGGTGCAGAGATCCAAACAATTAAGTTCTTTCGATCCATCTTTCACCAAAGTAATTCTTGACATTCTAAAAGGCGGTGGCCTGTTGTCGTTTTCATGTCCAAGCCGTATATAAATCGTACATAAGGTTTTAAAAAAACTCATTGGTGTGAGCTTACAACCTGGGGATACAACACGGCTCTCTTGACTCAAAGAACGCTCATCTTACCACTCGGCTATCGATACTTATTTATCTCGACTGTAACGAAAGAAATAATTTGTACCGATATTGCTGGGATTGTTCAAAGTATAATTTTAACAACATAATGTAATAAGTATTTATGCTTATAAAATCTCCAATTTGTCTATGCTCAAATAACTGTTTAGTCCATATATGTTACAATATTTTTGGCGGACTCGCACTTAAAAACAGTCGAACTGATTTTTCCTTAATCCATTAAAAGAAACAGTGGAGAATGGCTTCCGGAATCCATTGGAAGTAGACTATCTACCCGTGGATCGCCGCCGGGAATATAATATGCATGATTTGAACATTTATGCCGGTATCAGTGTTGCCTACCAATAGTATGCGTACTTTTCTCCCCTTTCTTATCTCACATAATGAAGATTGGATGGCTTGAATTATAATTAATTTAAGCATGTTTGGTCCTATTGAACATTACATATAGTTTTAAAACATACTTTACAGATTTTTCTATGTCATATATGTATTAGAGATGATAGTGAAAATGATGGCGCTAGGTATATACGGTTACTTTAAGTCGCATTGGAACAAATTGGACTTTCTCATCATTGTAATGGCTACAGGAGGTAAAAAAAATATGTCTTTGTTTAAATGTTAAATTGTTTTCTTTAATTAGTATAATTCAGGTACACAGAATGTTAATCTGTGTAATATTGGAGAACTATATCCTGATTGGCCGAGTGTTTATTCCGAGCCGAGTGGGATTTCGAGTTATGCGACCCAAGTTCGATCCCCAGGTGGCTAGCTCTTACCAATGGGTTTTTTTCAAAAACTTATGTACGATTATATCGTTGGCTTGGACATAAAGACGGCGACAGGCTCACCACCTGTCACGGTATTCAAAAAAAAATGTCTTCGGTAGAAGGTGGGTCGAAGGGACTTAATTGTATAGACGGGACCTCTGTCTACCCCTGTATTGGGAATGGCGTGAAGACATTCTTTTATATTGGAGAACTGAAACACAAAAAATATTAGATTGTAATTTACGTAAACATTTTGAATAGATTTAGATACGATAGCCGATAGTCACAAGCATATGATGTGTGGTCGGAAATAGAGTGAAGAGACTCCAGTTCGAGTTAGGAGGTGGTATCTATGTGTTTTTTTTTACTTTTGTGTACGATTTATATCTTCGGCTAAAACATTAAGACGGCGACAGGATAACGACCTGTCCTGTCCAAAAATAAGCTACAGTTAAATGTGGGTCGAACGGTCTAAATTGTTTTGATTCCTAGCTGCCCTTATCGGATCATATATCTATGCTGTTCACTCAATTATGGTCCTTTTTTAAAATAAAGGCATAGTTAAGTTCCGCAGTATTCAAATGATTTTAACAAATTTAAAAATAAAAAAAAAACAACTCTTATGCTTATACCCCTTACGGATAGGCAGAAACTACAAGTTTGTTTAGAACGTACCTAACTTTTGCAACTTAAAAATTATCAGTTTGTGATGGTTTTTTATTATAAACTTCCTGACTCAGCGAACTTCTCACCGTCAAACCCTCGTCTCTTTTGCATCTTTTAATTTCAAAACTAAAAAGAGGCAAATTGGTTCATTTTTAATTTTTGATTGAAACTAAGAATCGAGAGTTCTCTTTTATATATGTAGATTTTAGATTCGTAGTAGATATTTACAATATAGTATCTAACTTGCTTTCCTACTATATAGATCTGGTTCTGGATATAATTGATGCTTTAACGCCGTGGGACAAATGGCGGAATCTCAACTCGAACGTGCTCACCGCCACCAAGTTGCTTCGGACTTTACGCTTCCTTCGCTTATGTAAGCTAGCTAGGTGATTATACTTCGCACTAAGATATAAATTTGATTTGCACTAAGATGTAAGATAACAACAATAAGAAGAATTAAATTATTTGTTATATCGTTGACTTGGACATAAAGACGGCGACGGGCTCACCACCTGTCACGTTGACCCGAAAATATCTTCGGTGGAAGGTGGGTCGAAGAGACTTAATTGTCTAGACCTCTGTCTACCCCTATATTGGGTATTGCGTGAAGATATTTATTATTTACTATTATAAATTATTTGTTTCTTTACTCGACTGTGGTGAAGATGTTTATTCGATTGAGTGGCTATGATGTATGCCTATGTTTTCGGACCCTTCCGGAATTTAAACGGCTGTGGCAACATTAAATTATCGTTAGATAAATAAATAAATACATAGATAAGGACAACATCACATATATTGCTCCGATCTCAATGTAAGATGCTGAAGCTCTTGTGGTATGGGAATCTGAAACAACGAAGGCACCACAAACACCCAGACTCGAGAAAGTGTAGAAAAAGTGATTTTTCTACATTGTCCCGACCGGGTATCGAACTCGGGACCTCCGGACCTTGAAAACCGGTGGTTAAGCTACTCCACCACGGAGGTCACTTAGATTCGTCTTTATTGTAGTTATTCCTACTTTTTTCTTTATTGTATGTTATGGTATATAGTGTTAGCAGAACTGATTTTATATAATATATTATTATGACTGAAATCCCAGTTTTTAATGATTGTAGATTCCTCCTCTGCCTAGGAGTAATCTGGCTCAGTACCACGCTCTTACACATATCTACCGTCAAATAACAGTGTAATCACTGTTGTGTTTTGTTTTGAAAGGTACCGAGGGCAAGCGTAATATAGCCTACGAGGCATTCTATCTTATTCCACGGGGTAATAACGAGTCTGTAACCTGTCTTCATTGGCTAGCTGATGCGCTGATAACCTCTTTTCGTTACACTACAGGAAATAAACTTTTATTGAACTCATCCGTACATCCATCGGCGTATCTTAGATAATTTTCTATGAAAAACTTAATAAATTTATTAAAAAGCACAACTCTTTTTCAACTTCTGACTACAACGTTATGAAATTCTCTGCACACTGCTGAGTATTACTGGCAATGTATAAATTAAGCTTAGAAATCTTCACATCTATACGAGTATTAGCTCACCTACATCTGCTCTCACCTACATAAGTCACGATAGCCGAGTTGTTGGGTGGTCGGAATTTCGAGTCGAGAGACCCGAGTTCGATCCCCAGGTGGCAGTACCAATGAGTTTTTCAAAAAAAAACTTATGTACGAATTTCATCGTTGGCTTGGACATAAAGGCGGCGACGGGCTCACCACCTGTCACGTTGTCCCGAAAATATCTTCGGTGGAAGGAGGGACTTAATTGTCTAGACTTGACCTCTGTCTACCCCTGTATTGGGAATTGCGTGAAGATATTTTTTTTTTATTTTTTACATCAGCTCACTTCTGGAATTTATTTCGCAGGGTATCAGTACCGAAGGTAATGGCTTACATCGACAGAATGATCGATATACAGCTAGCGTTTGGTTATGACGTCGGAAAGGTGAGGATTGAACGTTAGAAATTATACTGATTTGACTTGCGTATCTTACCAATTTCTTCTACTGTCTATTGAGTTTTCTAAACATTAAGGTATACGAAGGGGATATCATGTTTCGGTAGTATATTCTTGTATCGGAAAATAAGAATATCTTCACGCCCATCCCAATACATCGCAGACTTTTGTTTAGACAATTAAGTCCTTTCGACCCACCTTCCATCGAAGATATTTTTTTGGGACAATGTAACAGGTGGTGAGCTCGTCGTTGTCTTTATATCCAAGCCATTGAAATAAATCCTACATAAGTTTTGTAAAAAACACATTGGTACGAACCTATTATCTGGGGATCGAACTCGGGTCCACGGCTTATTCGGCTTTCGTAACATCGGAATTGTGAAGAATAAGAATTAGCTTTGTTATACAGTGAATTTGGTGTTTGCTTTTAGGATTATTAAAAATATACAAATAGAAAAAATACAATAGTACGAAAGTGAAGTCACGATAGCCGAGTTGTTGGGAGGTCGAAGTTTCGAGTCGAGAGACCTGAGTTCGATCCCCAGGTTGCAGACTCGTACCAATGGGTTTTTCAAAAACTTATGTACGAAATCGTTGGCTTGGACATAAAAACGGTGAAGGGCTCACCACCTGTCACGTTGTCCCGAAAATATCTTCGGTGGAAGGTGGGTCGAAGCGACTTAATTGTCTAGACTACCCCTGTATTGGGGTTTGCGTGAAGATATTTATTTTATTTTATTTATTACAATAGTAATATTGACACGAAGACTGCGGGCAATTTATTTTTACGAACTCCATGAACAAGTGGCATACGACGGTTCTCATGGTGTCGCCGGGATCCGGGTTCGATTCAGGACGGGTCAATATCTCACATTTTCTACATTGTCACGAGTCTGGGTATTTGCGGTACCTTCGTATATTCTGATTTCATGATACACTTGTTTTAGGTACTTACTTTGGGATCAGAACAATGTATGTCATGTGTCCTAATGTAATTATTTATATTATTTTTAATTTTGCTATAATACATATTTTTACAGTTCCTTCGGTGTCCGTGTGATGTCGCCATAACTTTACTAGCTCCTTCTTCCTGTGGGTGTCATAGGAGGGGATTAACAGAAAAGCAATCTAGAAAAATATATATATTACACATATATTACATATATATATATATATATATATATATATATATATTCACAAATATCGGCCTGTTGAAGTCCACTGCAGGACATAGGTCTCTCCCATAGGGACGATTTGCCATAATCGCCACGATTGGCAAGCCGATTGGCGATCGCAGTATCAGACCATAGACACAGATGCTGCTGCACAGCTTCGGTCTGATAATTTTGGTCTGATAT
The DNA here is from genome assembly GCA_029286605.1 of Sericinus montela. NCBI lineage: Eukaryota > Metazoa > Arthropoda > Insecta > Lepidoptera > Papilionidae > Sericinus > Sericinus montela. The sequence goes on from JAGSMR010000024.1 coordinate 7,258,901, forward strand.
TATTAGAGATGGTTATCCGCCATCTATCGGTTGACATCGCGACATTCAAGGCTGTTTCCCTTAGTGGCCTCTAAGGACATCCTCGGAAAGGAAGGGAGTTGTAATGTTCTTACGCCGTTACCACACGGAAAATATCAGACCACAATTATGTGTGGATTAGTGATGGGCTGTGACGTTCAAGTTGCCAGATGTCTTTTTATGCGATCGCCAATCCGCTTGGTTAGCGTCGTCATTATGGCAGAAGGCTGACTTCTTCAGGCCGTTAAGTAAGTTCCTTCAAATCCACCCATTAATCAGTCAATCAATTAACCAAGAAAAGTGCAGGATCTACATGTAAAAATAGGTGTAGGTGATTTTTCTTATGTTTTTGTGAGCTTTACATTACCTGTATATGCCATATTCGCTTTAACTTTAGCTTACTCAAGTATATCATTGGTATATTTGAGTCAGGTATTACAAACAGTAACTTTATATTATTTTTAATTTTGCTATAATACATATTTTTACAGTTCCTTCGTTCCGTGTGATGTCGCCATAACTTTACTAGCTCCTTCTTCCTGTGGGTGTCATAGGAGGGGATTAACAGAAAAGCAATCTAGAAAAATATATATATTACACATATATTACATATATATATATATTCACAAATATCGGCCTGTTGAAGTCCACTGCAGGACATAGGTCTCTCCCATAGGGACGATTTGCCATAATCGCCACGATTGGCAAGCCGATTGGCGATCGCAGTATCAGACCATAGACACAGATGCTGCTGCACAGCTTCGGTCTGATAATTTTGGTCTGATATTATTAGAGATGGTTATCCGCCATCTATCGGTTGACATCGCGACATTCAAGGCTGTTTCCCTTAGTGGCCTCTAAGGACATCCTCGGAAAGGAAGGGAGTTGTAATGTTCTTACGCCGTTACCACACGGAAAATATCAGACCACAATTATGTGTGGATTAGTGATGGGCTGTGACGTTCAAGTTGCCAGATGTCTTTTTATGCGATCGCCAATCCGCTTGGTTAGCGTCGTCATTATGGCAGAAGGCTGACTTCTTCAGGCCGTTAAGTAAGTTCCTTCAAATCCACCCATTAATCAGTCAATCAATTAACCAAGAAAAGTGCAGGATCTACATGTAAAAATAGGTGTAGGTGATTTTTCTTATGTTTTTGTGAGCTTTACATTACCTGTATATGCCATATTCGCTTTAACTTTAGCTTACTCAAGTATATCATTGGTATATTTGAGTCAGGTATTGCAAACAGTAACTTTATATTATTTCCTTTTATTTTCTCTAGTAATTTTTTTTACCCCAATCTGAAATCTTTTAAAGTATTATTTGGTCGCAGGGATTTGTAACCGCCGAACAAGAGGTTTGTAATCTGCTACCTCAGTTAGTGGACAATATACAAATACAGGAAAAACTCGACAGTAGACTGGAAACGGATAGGTTATATTCAAAATTATATACACATTACATTACGTAAATAATCGAAACCATTATATAGACCCGAAAATATCTTTGGCGGAAGTTGTCTAGTCTTGACCTCTGTCTACCCCTGTGTTGGGAATGGCGTGAAGTTATTTATTTTATTATATAAATCAGCCTAATGTGCTAAAGAAATAAACAAAAAGACATGTTTTAATTTTAAATATCATCCCGTTGCACTACTGTTGGTTCAGTTTGTATTACGAAGACGCATAACCTCGCAGTAAGAAACATTAACTACTCTTCGGGTAGTCAACTATATTGCTATAGCATAGCGATGTACTTTCTACAGAAATGGTTCAGCTCAACCGGGGCAGGTGGTCTTTCAGAATACCGGCGTGTAATAGACGTATGTTGTGTCTACTTTCATCCTGTGAGTAAGATATCTTGAGGCCTACGTCCTGATCCCCTTCCTTTTCCTTCTCTTCCTTTTCAAAGTAGAGAACGCACCGTCTGCCGCTATTACATGTGTGTACATGGGCGTTGGTAATCACTTATCATAAATTACCATCATAAGAGTTTTAGGGGAGAATTTAGCAATGGACTTTTGATAGGCTGTAAAGAAGAAGAAGAAGAAGAAGAAGAAGATCAGATTGTTGGAAATCACCTTCTCTAATAGAAAAATGTTGGTAAATAACACGGTCTCGCAGAGACAAGTAATGGCGTCTTTGCTTCTGTGTTTCATTAAGTGTGTGAGGCAAGAGGACGCACACACCCCACTCCCCTCCTCTCCAATATCTGTGTATAGTAATTAAAAAAAATGAATTCTGTATTTATGTTTCGAAAGCCATGTGGTAAAGACTTAAGACCACCTCCTTTCTTTTCGGGGGTGTCTTATGAGGCGACTAAGGGAAAAGCCTTAAAATGCAACATACCAACAGACGATGGGATAGCAATTTTAAAAAATTACCAGATCAAAATTACACAAACTGTTATTAGGCAGTAGTGTCTGAGGTGCGAACGCTAATGCGCTTGCCACGGGTTGCGATTTTGTGAAAGGTTGCTAAGCGAGACGCCAATTACTGAGATCGCGGATTCAAGATCCGACCGTGTCAATTGATGTTTTTGTACTTCATCGAAGCAAGCTACCATAAATTATGTAGTATTTAAAGCTTTACAATTCCATCATCATCAGATTGACAGTAACTCGTCAGCTGGGCATACTGCAACGTGACAGGCCGTGGACTGCCATAACAGTGAAAACACGACAAGCCACCACTTCCACTTTAAATATTATGATTTTGGATACCATGCAGCTGAAGGAAGAGGGTAATTTAAATTTATTACAATTAATAAGTAAGGGAACGTGAAATGTTATTTTAATTTAGTTAAAATTATTCTTATTTATTGGTTTTTAAATATTTTGAATATTTATTTGATTTTTTTAACGTCCTAATTAATTTTAGCTAGTGTATGTATCTTCATACATTCTCAAAGTGTCTTAGTGTCCATACCAACTATACAATTCGTACATACGTTTCTAAAAAACTGATTGGTACGAGCCGTCTTCGTTGGGCTTCAACCTAAACCTCCCGATTAAAACTCCAATCACCTAACCACTCGCATATATTAGCTGAAATAAATGACTGATATTATAAACAGATAGATTTAGTTTTTTTGTAGATTAAGTAATATAAAACATATTAAGTAAGAATGAAAACAGCCTACTTTTGAGCAAATTTTTCTTTTATTAATTAAAAAATGAATTCTGTATTTATGTTTCGAAAGCCATGTGGTAAAGACTTAAGACCACCTCCTTTCTTTTCGGGGTGTCTTATGAGGCGACTAAGGGAAAAGCCTTAAAATGCAACATACCAACAGACGATGGGATAGCAATTTTAAAAATTACCAGATCAAAATTACACAAACTGTTATTAGGCAGTAGTGTCTGAGGTGCGAACGCTAATGCGCTTGCCACGGGTTGCGATTTTGTGAAAGGTTGCTAAGCGAGACGCCAATTACTGAGATCGCGGATTCAAGATCCGACCGTGTCAATTGATGTTTTTGTACTTCATCGAAGCAAGCTACCATAAATTATGTAGTATTTAAAGCTTTACAATTCCATCATCATCAGATTGACAGTAACTCGTCAGCTGGGCATACTGCAACGTGACAGGCCGTGGACTGCCATAACAGTGAAAACACGACAAGCCACCACTTCCACTTTAAATATTATGATTTTGGATACCATGCAGCTGAAGGAAGAGGGTAATTTAAATTTATTACAATTAATAAGTAAGGGAACGTGAAATGTTATTTTAATTTAGTTAAAATTATTCTTATTTATTGGTTTTTAAATATTTTGAATATTTATTTGATTTTTTTAACGTCCTAATTAATTTTAGCTAGTGTATGTATCTTCATACATTCTCAAAGTGTCTTAGTGTCCATACCAACTATACAATTCGTACATACGTTTCTAAAAAACTGATTGGTACGAGCCGTCTTCGTTGGGCTTCAACCTAAACCTCCCGATTAAAACTCCAATCACCTAACCACTCGCATATATTAGCTGAAATAAATGACTGATATTATAAACAGATAGATTTAGTTTTTTTTTTGTAGATTAAGTAATATAAAACATATTAAGTAAGAATGAAAACAGCCTACTTTTGAGCAAATTTTTCTTTTATTAATTAAAAAATGAATTCTGTATTTATGTTTCGAAAGCCATGTGGTAAAGACTTAAGACCACCTCCTTTCTTTCAGATTCATCATCTTCTTCATACATGCACGTCTAGGTATCCGAGTACTCTTGACCCTCCTCAGTTCGAGCAATTTGCTCACATGGTCTTCGAAAGTTAATCTCGGTCTACCTCGAAACCTTTTAATATTAACTTTCGCGCTATATATTTTCTTCACCATTCGGTCTTCACTCATTAGCTCAACGTGCCCAAACCATCGAAGCACGCCCTTATCCATTTTTGAGACAAGGTCATCTTTCAAACCTGCCATATTGCGAATCTCTTCGTTTCGCTTTCGGTCGGCCATGGTAAAGACTTAAGACCACCTCCTTTCTTTCAGATTCATCATCTTCTTCATACATGCACGTCTAGGTATCCGAGTACTCTTGACCCTCCTCTCTTCGAGCAATTTGCTCACATGGTCTTCGAAAGTTAATCTCGGTCTACCTCGACACCTTTTAATATTAACTTTCGCGCTATATATTTTCTTCACCATTCGGTCTTCACTCATTAGCTCAACGTGCCCAAACCATCGAAGCACGCCCTTATCCATTTTTGAGACAAGGTCATCTTTCAAACCTGCCATATTGCGAATCTCTTCGTTTCGCTTTCGGTCGGCCATGGTAAAGACTTAAGACCACCTCCTTTCTTTTCGGGGGTGTCTTATGAGGCGACTAAGGAAAAGCCTTAAAATGCAACATACCAACAGACGATGGGATAGCAATTTTAAAAATTACCAGATCAAAATTACACAAACTGTTATTAGGCAGTAGTGTCTGAGGTGCGAACGCTAATGCGCTTGCCACGGGTTGCGATTTTGTGAAAGGTTGCTAAGCGAGACGCCAATTACTGAGATCGCGGATTCAAGATCCGACCGTGTCAATTGATGTTTTGTACTTCATCGAAGCAAGCTACCATAAATTATGTAGTATTTAAAGCTTTACAATTCCATCATCATCAGATTGACAGTAACTCGTCAGCTGGGCATACTGCAACGTGACAGGCCGTGGACTGCCATAACAGTGAAAACACGACAAGCCACCACTTCCACTTTAAATATTATGATTTTGGATACCATGCAGCTGAAGGAAGAGGGTAATTTAAATTTATTACAATTAATAAGTAAATAATCGAAACCATTATATAGACCCGAAAATATCTTTGGCGGAAGTTGTCTAGTCTTGACCTCTGTCTACCCCTGTGTTGGGAATAGCGTGAAGTTATTTATTTTATTATATAAATCAGCCTAATGTGCTAAAGAAATAAACAAAAGACATGTTTAATTTTAAATATCATCCCGTTGCACTACTGTTGGTTCAGTTTGTATTACGAAGACGCATAACCTCGCAGTAAGAAACATTAACTACTCTTCGGGTAGTCAACTATATTGCTATAGCATAGCGATGTACTTTCTACAGAAATGGTTCAGCTCAACCGGGGCAGGTGGTCTTTCAGAATACCGGCGTGTAATAGACGTATGTTGTGTCTACTTTCATCCTGTGAGTAAGATATCTTGAGGCCTACGTCCTGATCCCCTTCCTTTTCCTTCTCTTCCTTTTCAAAGTAGAGAACGCACCGTCTGCCGCTATTACATGTGTGTACATGGGCATTGGTAATCACTTATCATAAATTACCATCATAAGAGTTTTAGGGGAGAATTTAGCAATGGACTTTTGATAGGCTGTAAAGAAGAAGAAGAAGATCAGATTGTTGGAAATCACCTTCTCTAATAGAAAAATGTTGGTAAATAACACGGTCTCGCAGAGACGAAGTAATGGCGTCTTTTGCTTCTGTGTTTCATTAAGTGTGTGAGGCAAGAGGACGCACACACCCCACTCCCCTCCTCTCCAATATCTGTGTATAGTAATTAAAAAAAATGAATTCTGTATTTATGTTTCGAAAGCCATGTGGTAAAGACTTAAGACCACCTCCTTTCTTTTCGGGGGTGTCTTATGAGGCGACTAAGGGAAAAGCCTTAAAATGCAACATACCAACAGACGATGGGATAGCAATTTTAAAAAATTACCAGATCAAAATTACACAAACTGTTATTAGGCAGTAGTGTCTGAGGTGCGAACGCTAATGCGCTTGCCACGGGTTGCGATTTTGTGAAAGGTTGCTAAGCGAGACGCCAATTACTGAGATCGCGGATTCAAGATCCGACCGTGTCAATTGATGTTTTTGTACTTCATCGAAGCAAGCTACCATAAATTATGTAGTATTTAAAGCTTTACAATTCCATCATCATCAGATTGACAGTAACTCGTCAGCTGGGCATACTGCAACGTGACAGGCCGTGGACTGCCATAACAGTGAAAACACGACAAGCCACCACTTCCACTTTAAATATTATGATTTTGGATACCATGCAGCTGAAGGAAGAGGGTAATTTAAATTTATTACAATTAATAAGTAAGGGAACGTGAAATGTTATTTTAATTTAGTTAAAATTATTCTTATTTATTGGTTTTTAAATATTTTGAATATTTATTTGATTTTTTTAACGTCCTAATTAATTTTAGCTAGTGTATGTATCTTCATACATTCTCAAAGTGTCTTAGTGTCCATACCAACTATACAATTCGTACATACGTTTCTAAAAAACTGATTGGTACGAGCCGTCTTCGTTGGGCTTCAACCTAAACCTCCCGATTAAAACTCCAATCACCTAACCACTCGCATATATTAGCTGAAATAAATGACTGATATTATAAACAGATAGATTTAGTTTTTTTTTGTAGATTAAGTAATATAAAAACATATTAAGTAAGAATGAAAACAGCCTACTTTTGAGCAAATTTTTCTTTTATTAATTAAAAACATTGCGTTAAAGAAACAATTAGATCTAGATTCCATTAATTGTTTGAAATCTTATCATCCACATTACCAAATTGATGTACATTGGATACCGGAGAGATGATTCAGTGGAATACATGTAGCGAAATATCTAGAACGGTTTTATAACTAAGGAGTTTCTTTCGTCTGTTTTTTCTCCGTTAGAGGAACCTCATTACGAAACGGAAGGAGATTAAAAATTACTATCGATAAACGAATGTACATTCTAACGTCGATGAATAAATGATTTGGTTTGATAAATTTTTATATTCCTATATTCTGTTGTCATTATATATGAACTGCAATACGACTTATCCCTCCTTTATCCTTCATAGGAGAGTTGCGACTCGACCCGGGTTTATATGGGTATCAAGGCAGACAACATCTTTTTGTGTCGTAAACTGTGTGCCTTATATTATATAGACAATAATAAAATATTATTATTGCCTATTATGGAAAAATATCCATTTATTTATTTTATTTATCTTCACGCACAATCCCTGACGGGGTAGCCAGAGAGAACAGATCGCCAAGTGTCACGATCCCTACATACTTCTTTCGCTTCTTTCAGATTCATCATCTTCTTCATACATGCACGTCTAGGTATCCGAGTACTCTTGACCCTCCTCTCTTCGAGCAATTTGCTCACATGGTCTTCGAAAGTTAATCTCGGTCTACCTCGACACCTTTTAATATTAACTTTCGCGCTATATATTTTCTTCACCATTCGGTCTTCACTCATTAGCTCAACGTGCCCAAACCATCGAAGCACGCCCTTATCCATTTTTGAGACAAGGTCATCTTTCAAACCTGCCATATTGCGAATCTCTTCGTTTCGTTTTCGGTCGGCCATGGTAAGGCCGCACATTTTACGAAGAGATCGCATCTCCACTGCATTCAACCTGCTTTTATGTTTCTTCTGGCATACCCAGGTTTCGCTGCCATATAACAAAGTCGGTACCAACACTGCGTTATGTATTGCAAGGCGTGCACTTTTCACAACGCCTTGCCTTTTGATTAACGCAGTCAGGGCACCATTGACTTTGTTCCCGGCAGCGACAAGCCTGTCCACATCTAAATCACATCTTCCATCCCCGCTAAACGCACTCCCCAAGTATACAATTTCATTCACCTGTTCTAGACATTCCTGATTTACCCAAATTTCGCACTTCGTTCTTTCTTCGTCCCTTTCAAATACCAGAACCTTAGTTTTATTAGCATTCAAACGGAGACCATTAATTTCACATTCTTCTTTCATACACGTGACTAATGCCTGCAGTTCTGCCTCTGATGGTGCTATAAGCACTGCATCATCAACATAAAGCAGACAATTTACTTTTATGTCACCCAATTTCACACCCAAATAGGTATCTTTCAGCTTCTGTAAACAGCTGTCGAGATACAGTATGAACAGCCAGGAAGACATGACACAACCATGTTTTACACCCGTTTGGACGCTAAACATGGGTTATGCCCTACCCGCACACAGGCTTTACAGTCACAGTAAAGTGACTGCACAGCCCTTAGCAATCGACCATCCACACCATACCCGGCAACAGTTCTCACATTTTCTTCCTAAGATCCACAAAAGCACAGAAAATCCTCTGGTTAGTAGCCAGAAGCTTCTCCGTGATCATGCGGAGAGAAAACATTTGATCCGTGCATCCTCTTCCAGGTCTAAATCCGCATTGTGCCTCCCATAGAAATCTTTCCGATTTCTTTTGCATCCTATGTGTCAAAACCTTCGAGTAAACTTTACTTGCTAAACTGGTCAAGCTGATCGCCCGATAGCACCCGCAGTCATAATGTGAACCTTTACCTTTATATAAAGGCACAATGACCGCGGATCGCCAATCATCCGGAACAGCCCCCGTTCGCCAGCACAAATTGCACAGCAGATGAAAGCTGTCCCAGACGCGTGGCCCACCATACTTGACCATTTCAGCAGTAACTCTGTCTAGTCCCGCAGCCTTACCACATTTCAAACTTCTAATCGCACATTCAATCTCTTTCATCATCAAGATCATCACACGCATACATCTCTCTATAAAATTCGCTCCATCGCTGCATGACGTCTGATTTTTCTGAGAGGACGTCATTGATTCCCGAAAGCACTTTATTCATTCTTAAGGCTGTCGCACCACTCCGGGTCCTTCCCAACCTCTTTCCAGAAGAGTTTGGAGTTCTCCTTGAAGTTGTGCGACAACCTTTCGTCCGCTTCCATTCTACTCCTTTCACGCACTTCCTCAATCAATGCTTTCGTGTGAACTTTCTGGAGCTTATATCTTTCTTTCCTCTTCTCTCTCATATCCTTATCATTACTAGAGGCCAAGTAGTCTAACCATGCTTTCTTCTTCTTATTTACAGCTTCTTTCACTTCGTCATTCCACCATGCATCACCCTTTTTACTACTACCTCTTTTCACATTTCCACACACGTCTTCCGGTACACTAACCATTCCATCTCTAAGGCTCTGCCATATTTCTTCCACACATTTTTTCCTAACACCAATGCTGTCCAGCTTTTCAGCTACCCTTGCTTGATATTTATTCCTAGTGTCCGCTTCCTGAAGCTTCCAGCTTCGGATGCTACCGACCGACTGTGGTTCTGGTATCGCCGTCCGGTGGCGCCAACCCGCGAACAGACCCCTAAATCTAGTAATCACTAGGTAGTGATCCGTTCCCAGGTCAGCACCTCGGAACACCCGCGTATCCATCACCTGTTTTCGCAGTCGGTCATCCACCAGGAATAAATCGATCATACTTCTCTCATTCTCTCTTGTTCTAGTATACATATGGATTTTCTTGTGACTAAACATAGTGTTTGTCACAAGAAGACCCTTTTCCTTGCATACAGCCAGTATAAGCTTGCCAGCATCGTTAACCCTTTTATCGCCAAACATTCCAAGCACCGACTCGTACCCTGGCCGAGCGGTACCAACCCATCCATTCAAATCACCACATACAACAATTCTTTCGTTTCCTCTAACCAAGTCTAGAACTTCTCTTACATTCTCCCAAAACTCCTCCAGCTCAGCTCTGGATGACGAAGCCACCGGCGCATAAACAGCCAAAAGGAATAACTTCGTCAGTCCCAATTTAAAGCGAACCCAGAGAAGTCTCGAGTTCACAGCCTTATATTCAGTCATAACATCGACCAACCGAGACGACAGCAGCACCCCACTCCCTGGCAGGCGCTCTCGCTCTCCGGGACTCCGGACCATAGAGCTAACGCCCCGCCAGGGAGCTCTTCAGTACCACTGCCCTTCCGCTTGGTCTCCGACAAACACACGACATCTAATTCTCTTTCTTTCATTATTTCAATCAACTCATTCGTCTTATCTCTCATGCCTCCTCTAACATTCCACGTGCCAACTCTGCACTCCGTCCTCCACCTTCCGCCGTGTCGGGCTGTACGTGACGGGTGGCGGTCCCCATCGCCGCTTTGCTCGCTGCATTTCACACCAACGGGGACGAACTGGTGTGCGTCGCCTTGGGGGGACGCCCTAACCCTCGTTGGCATGGGTGCGCAGCTGTGTAGAATTGCAGCCCTGAAAAGGGCTGGCAGGGGTCGCGACGAGCACGCTTCTACAATGACCCCCATAAAAATATCCAAATATTCTATAAACATAAAAGCAACAATTACCTATAGTTAATGTTTGAAACACCGGGGGCTTAGCTATGCTTCGATTAATTAGTTAGTCTGGACACGTAGTTATTAAAGACAAAGACAAGATAAAGATAAGATAAAGACAACGCAAAGACAAGACATAGACAAGTTTTGGGGTATTTTAATTCCGGGGTAATGGGAAGGAAAACGTAGGCCGAGGATGGGAAAATAGGGGTAAATGCAAAAGCGCAGCGTAGCATATTTTACGTCGGTATTCTACAAAGCCGTGGACAAGCCCCAGTCGAGGCATTCTACTTAACAACAAAAGCTGCAGATCTGTGTAGTGAAAACATTATATAGACCAACCGAATGTGCTAAAGAAATAAAAAAAGTTTTAATTTCAAATGTCATTCCGTTGCACTTTGTATTACAAAAGTGCCTCCTCGCACTCCTAACCTCGCAGTGAGAAGCATTAACTACTCTTCAGGCATGTGGTGTGTAGTAGTCAACTGTATTGTTACTGCTAGCGAAGTACCGTCTATAGAAATGGTTCAGCTCAAACGGGGCAGGCGGTCTTTCAGAATACCGGCGTGGAATAGACATGTATTGTGTTTACTTTCATCCTGTGAGTGAGATATCTTGAGGCCTACGTCCCAATCCCCTTCCTTTTCCTTCTCTTCCTTTTCTTTTTCAAAGTAGAGAACGCACCGTCTGCCGCTATTACAATGCGTGTGTATATGGGCGTTGTAATCACTAATCATAAATTACCATCATCAGAATTTTACAGAAGGATTCATTAGTGGATTTTTGATAGGCTGTAAAGAAGAAGAACAGATTGCTAAAAATCACCTTCCCTAATAGAAAAATAAAAAAATAATACCAATAGTTAATGTTTGAAACACCTGGGGCTTAGCTATGCTTCCATTAATTAGTTAGTCTGGACACGTAGTTATTAAAGACAAAGACAAGAAAAAGATAAGATAAAGACAACGCAAAGACAAGACAAAGACAAGTTTAAAAGTTTTGGGGTATTTTAATTCCGGGGTAATGGGAAGGAAATCGTAGGCCGAGGATGGGAAAATAGGGGTAAATGCAAAAGCGCAGCGTAGCATATTTTACGTCGGTATTCTACAAAGCCGTGGACAAGCCCCAGTCGAGGCATTCCACTTAACAACAAAAGCTGCAGATCTGTATAGTGAATTTTGTGGGATTTCCCCAAAATTCCTCCTCAATGTTCCTCCACACTTTAGTACAATAAGTACGTGTAACCTTATAGGCTTTCTAGACGAAATGGAGTATCGCATGTTGCTGAACGCGATACAAGAGAAGGTTCAGATGTGCCGTCACAAAGGGAGCCTTGTTGCACCATCCACGCCTGAGGTAAGATTCTGAGAAATCTGTAAAACGAACTTACTTTATGGCCTGTAAAAGTATACTGCAGGGTAAAGTAAGAAAGAAAGAAGATAGAATATGCATTGTTTTCATCAACAAATGCATGCACAACTTAATTATATATAAAATACATACATATTGTCACGCCATGCCCAACACAGGAGTAGACAGAGGTCTAGAAAATTAAGTCCTTTCGATCCACCTTCCATCAAAGATATTTTAGGACAACGTGACAGGTGGTCAGCCTGCCGGCGGCAGGCCTCTTTTTTTCCAAGCCAACGACATAAATAGTACATAAGTTTTTCAAAACACCCATTGTATAAGCCTGCCACCTGTGGATCGAACTCTGGTCTCTTGAGACGATTTCCGATCACCCAACCAATCGGCTATCGTGACTTAATTATTTAAAAATATTTAAATAAACATGCAAATATATCACTACTACTCACGATACGATAGCCGACTCTACTAACTAGTCACGATAGCCGAGTTGTTGGGTGGTCGGAATGTCGAGTCGAGAGACCCAAGTTCGATCCCCAGGTGGCAGTACCAATGAGTTTTTCAAAAACTTATGTACGAATTTCATCGTTGGCTTGGACATAAAGGCGGCGACGGGCTCACCACCTGTCACGTTGTCCCGAAAATATCTTCGGTGGAAGGTGGGTCAAAGGGACTTAATTGTCTAGACTTGACCTCTGTCTACCCCTGTATTGGGAATTGCGTGAAGATATTTATTATTATTATTTTAAATATATCACTAAAAATTAAAACAACTATAAATAAAATTAGAAGGAAAAAATACGAAATTTGTGCTTACTGTATTACTCGGAATTGTATTACTGTATTACCGTGGTCGCTCAGCATTTAGTATTTATGCATGATAGGCAAGACAAGTGGATTGGCGATTTCAACATAAGACACTTTGCAACGTAGACTCTTCGGCGTGTCATGTAATTTTGGTTCGGAATTTTTAAAATCCATTACTTTTTATTCTTCCTACTAAATGTACATGCTGTGCCAGTTTATTTCGATTTTTTTTGGATTTTAATTTTGAAATTAGCCACCCATTAATACTAAACTTATATGTTCTGTTTCTCTACAATGTTGCGATAAAATAGTATGATGTGTATAAAGTATAAAGAAACTTTAAATATAATTTTACTTTATAGACTCAGCTGAGAGCAATTTCATGGTTACAAGGAAATGAGAGAGTGGCTGATTTTTTTCTGGAAAATTCTGAAATTTTGAACTATAATTACAATGATATTCTTATATCCCGAGGTAAATATAAATTTCCTTTTTAAAATTATCTTGTAAACAAGCCGGCAAGCACCATAAAATAGTCGAGATAAAAATAAATATTTACATAGGGGCAACAAAAACATACATCGCTCTGATCCCAAAGCAGATAATGCACTAGTGTTTCGCAATCAGAAACAACCATGGCAACCACAAACACCTAGCCCCGAGATAATGTAGAAAAAGTGCTTTTCTACATTGACCCGGCCGGGAATCGAACCGTTCCAGTTCAGGGCTGGCGACACGCGTGTGTACGCACTCGTCCACGGAGGTCGTGAAACTTATAACCACCTCCAGGATCTCTAACGTAAACAGAATAAGTTGCTCATAAAACCAGTGTCGAATGTTTAGGCTGTGGTTTTCATTAGGGGTTAGCCTCATATTCAGATTTTTAATGCTTAACCCTTAGCGTGTAATAGGGACTATACGACATCTATATACTCGTAAATAACTAGCTGACCCCGCAAACATTGTTTTGTAATATAAAAAAATAGGGGTTGATCTTTGTGGGGTGAAAATTTAGGGTTGTATGTATAAAAAAATAAAAATAAAAATTTTTGTCTAAAAATAAAAAACAATTAAAGGATGGACCCTTAACATTTAGGGGGATCAAAAATATATTTTGTCCGATTCGCAGATCTTACCGATATGCGAATCGATACTCAAATTTTCACGAAAATCGTTCCAGTCATTTCGGAGGAGTTTAATTACAAACACCTTGACCTCGAGAACCTGTATTAGATTGGGGTGGCTAATTCTTAAGCTGATGTCGATGCGGCACGTAAATGTCCTTAGTTACTTAAGGATAAAAGTCTACTGCTGAAAGCCCTCTATCTCACGGAAGTCGTACCACAAGCAGCTAACTACTGCACGCTTGTCAATCAAATTGGCGATCGATTTACCAGACAACGTTGCTCGTCATCGAACTGTTTAATTAATTTTTGTTACTGACATTTACCGAGATGATTATACTACCATCAATCATGAGCTATAAATATTTTCATCATCACACAAGGCATTTTCTTCATCGCAAATAAGAGGATACTTTCTAATCTTTAACATACATACATGTACATACATAATGGCCTATTAAAGTTCACTACAGGACTTAGGTTTCTCCCATAGGGAGGATTTGCCATAATCGTCACGCTCGGCAAGCGGATTGGCGATCGCAGTAGCAGGCCATTTACACCTCTGACGCTGCTGCCCATCTTCGGTCTGATTATTTTGGTCTAATATTTTTAGAGATGGTTATCCCGCCATCTGTCGGTTGCCACAACGCTACTCAAGGCTGTTTCCCTTAGTTGCCTCTTACGACACCCACGGAAAGACGTAGTGGCAATATTCTTACACCGTAACCACGCGGCACACAACACATCAATGCCTATCTTTTTTTTCTGTTTTTTTTTTAATGTAAAAATAATTATTTAAATTATTAATATAAAAAAATCTGTAAACAACATGGCTACATTTGTATTCTTCTAATTTTGTAATTGAAATAAAATAATAAACATCTTCACGCAATTCCCAATACAGGTGTTGACAGAGGTCTAGTCTAGACAATTAAGTCCCTTCGACCCACCTTCCACCGAAGTTATTTTGGGACAACGTGACAGGTGGTGAGCCCATCGCCGTCTTTATGTCCAAGCCAACGATATAATTCGTACAAAAGTTTTTGAAAAACCGGATCTCTTGACTCGAAATTCCGACCACCCAACCACTCGGCAATCGTGACTTTTCAATTGGAATTCTATAGATTTATAATTCATATTGTTTCTTAGGCGACCAGCCCAAAGGCCTTTACATTTTGGTATCGGGGCTACTGGAAGCAACCTATGAACCTCCGGAGAGCGATTTCGAGGAAGCAATACCCAACTATGAATTTATGACTGATCTAAAGTTCAGTGAACCGAGTCAGGATTACATCGTTTCGGGTAACGCAGTTGGCGTTTTAGGGGTTAGTCATTTTCGTTCTGATTTAGTCTAGGTATATATTTATTTTGTTTTGAGTAAATTCTTTCGTATACAAGATGTTATAATGAATACATTCATAGACCGGGATAAAATCACTTACATTATACTTACATTATTATACATTATACTTACATTATATTTATACATTATATTAAACACTTACACTTACATTATACTTACACACTTACATTATACACGGTATAATAGTTTACATTGAATGAAATTCTCATTAATTTCGTAGTTTGCAGTTCTTGATATTTTTTTACTAAATTTTTTTTTCTGTCAGAAAAAACCTCGACGAAACGGTGACAGAATTTTAAAATACGACTTTTGACGAGTGAAATTTGTGTTCCTATGTCGATAAATTAAGATTTTGTCTTTGACTATGACCAAGGCAATACACACACGCACACACTCACACTGAATTTCTCAATCTCTCACACCTCAATACTGTAACATAGCCCAGTTCAAACACCAGACTCTTACCGATTGGTTATATTATAAATATCATATTTTTGTCTTGTTGCAGTGAGAGTAAATAAACAATGAAATCTTAATTCTGTCTTCAGGTGCTCACAAATCGTTCGTACAGTTACACGGTGCGCTGCGACACGGCGGTGCAGGCTTATTACATCTCGATGCCGGTTATTAAAGAGGCTTTTAATCTGGCCCCCCATCCTATAATGGGGTAAGCACTATCAGATAAACGATACTATGTTTTACCCCCAAACGATTTTCTTACGAGTTGACAACGTCCATGCAAATAAAATAGCTATACAGAAAAGTTAAAACGATGAAACCTAGTACTGCGCGAAGCGAGGCGATTAGGAAAAACTCTCCTTTTTTTTAACGTCGGGAAATCCATTATGGATTCCAAGCCTCCTATTTTCGGAAGTTATTTCGGACTCCCACCGACTAAAACCCCAAGGTTGCCAACCATCAGCGTTGCGGAAGGGTCACGGGATCTCCATTCGGAACGCAACCGTGGCCCCTTTCGTTTGGCTAAGACAGCCCCAATCCTGGGAGCAACAACAATACCCCCAGAATCCCCGCGGTGCTATCACGGTGGCTCGAGACCACGTCGTGCCACTCCTCTCCTCAGAGGCGCTTTAATGAGCACTCGGAACTTGCGCCCCGAGCGCTCGCAATCCTAGTTCCCGTTTCTGGTAGGGGAGCACCATTGTTAGGAGAGCCATGACGAGACACAACTGCGCCTCGATGGCCTCGTCTCCGAGTGGGATCTGTCCTCTCTCGATCCCGCTCAGCAGCCTCCTTCTGGACCATCACGGTCTCACAGAAGGCGGCTACGGCCCTCCATGCCGATTCCCCGCTCGGCATCGCCGACACGACTGCTGGCAGGGAGGAACGGGAGAGACCTATGTCCTGCAGTAGATCTTTACAGGCTGTCATGATAATATGATGATCGCTATGATGACGAATATTTTAACTATTGTCAACAAAGGTGGTTTTATAGTATTGTTGCAGAAGTTCAGTCACTTCACACTTCTTTATTTTTATACTAATAATAATAAAATATAATAATAATAACAAGGGTTGGTCGATAGAGAAAGTCATCGGGTATGATTCCGCCCATCGTAGCCCTTACTTTAAGGTGACACAGTGGTTTTTACATTGACCCGCCCGGAACAGGGACCTGGGACATCAGGGCTGGTACACCATGGAAACCGGTGTGTACTCCACTCGTAATACTACCATAGAGGTCTCCTCATAATACGGATTGTTTTGTATAATACGGAGGAACTGACGCGGTTTCATCTTCCAGAAACAGAGTTATTGCACGTTTTTTTCTGTTCCACGTGCCTACGTCAAAATATTACAAAAATGTAATTTTGGTAGTTTTGTGAAGCAATTCATGTTTGGTTTTAAAACATATCGTTATTTAAAAAAAGCGATAAGTCTGTATTTCCTACTACGGCTGATCAGGCTGGAGGCGGCGATGTGGCGCGAGATAGGAATCAAGCTGTCGCTGATGGTGCTGCCCAGCGTGCCAGCGTACCACGCCTGGTCGGTGGAGAAGCTCAGCATGAGGCTGGAGCACGCGTTTGTGCCTTGTCTCAAGGCATTTAAGGTTAGTTTATTTCATCAAAAGGCCTGTAAAAGTCATCTCCAATACACAGGTTTCTCCCGTATGTGAGGGTTTGTCATAATCGCGACGCCTTGCAAGCGGATTCGCGATCGCAGGACCACGCATCTTGTATTATAGTCGCTGCCGTCCTCAACGGATCTGTTGAATGTTAATCTGATATTATTCGAAATGGTTATCTCGACATCTGTCGGCAGCCAATAGCATTTTCCTTGGTCGTCTTCTACTACAACTAGAAGAGGAAACAGGGTGGTATATTCTTACGCTGTAAGCACATGTACAATACTATTACTACTACTTACCATCTCTTCCGGTTCCAGGCCTTCTTATTATTTAAGGTTTGCAATGCAACTTAAGCTTTTGCTATTATATACTACTATTATTATATACTACTGCTATTATATCTGGGTCGGGTCACACAATAGTGGAATGCAGGTCTCATCCAAGTCAGCCAGGTTATTAACACTATAAAAAAATCTTTGCGCCATTCCCAATAATGGGAGACAGAGATCTGGAAGGAAGGA
This sequence comes from Sericinus montela, assembly GCA_029286605.1. Taxonomy (NCBI): domain Eukaryota; kingdom Metazoa; phylum Arthropoda; class Insecta; order Lepidoptera; family Papilionidae; genus Sericinus; species Sericinus montela. The sequence continues at coordinate 7,276,814 of JAGSMR010000024.1, forward strand.
AGTCCTTCTGACCCACCTTCCACCGAAGACATGGGACGATATAAATCGTACATATATTTTGAAAAAAACCCATTGGTACGAACCTGCCACTTGAGATCTAACTCGGGTCTCTTCATTTGAATTTCGATCACCTAACCAATTGAATATCGTGGCTATTAACACTATGATATTGGATTTGATTGTTATTACAATCTGAAAAATTAAGACGTCCGGGATTTGGAAAGAATGGAATTTGGAAAGCCGTAATGTAATTATACATGTATAGTAGGATTTCATGCAGTGAAATAATTATTATTTACAATTAGGTGTTCGTCGTAAATGAGCTGATGGAAGACATAATTCTCATTGACGGTATTTGTCAAGACATAGCTACCAGGGAAGTGTTTCAACCTCCGTGTTATATACCAAGGTAACGTAGACTACTATATAAGGCCCTATGTGGCCTTAAAAGTGCTCAGTTAGCAAAATATTCCATGCATGACCACTTTTTTGATGTTATCTTGTTGTAGTTTAACATAGACTGATGAAGAAAAATAAATATATACATGTATAGGGACAATAAATACATATAGGGACAACATCACATACATTACACTCAAAGTAAGCAGCTTAAACACTTCTATTATGGAATCAGAAACAAGGAAGGTACCACAAACACTCAGACCCGAGAAAATGTAGAAGGAGTATTTTCTACATTGACTCGATCGGGAATAAAACTTGGGACCTCAAAGCTGGCGACACGTACCCATACGTCCACGAAGGTCGTCAAAACTGAGTAAACATGTAGTTTATGCAGAATGTCCCTTAATTCAGGACAGCACACAGACTGGTATTCCCCAAATCCTCGCAACTGCTGGTATCGAACACATGCCCGGAGACCAAGCTGCTGATAGTGCCAGCAAAGGACACCGATGAGCTGGACATCATGGAGGACGAGATCTACGACATGCAATGCGAGCTGGTACGTCCCCTTACAATAATATTTTTTATTAAATTATTGAATTCTACGCCACTTACGGTCTTTTCATAGTACTGAACGAAACATTATGTGCACGCACTAAATTAGCATCGATAAGGTCCGTTTTGTAGATAACCCTTAATATAATTTAAATTGTCTATAGTATTTGACTAGTGTAAGAAAATCAATTGATAGAGTCTACAATGAAAAATGAAAATACGTGTAGTCTTTTCTTTGAAATTACTTCAACTTTGCCTTTTCCTAAAAATCACTGATCATCATTACAATTGTGAATTAGAGAGCATACCACTCGGCTCTACGGAGTGGTATGAAAGCATCGTCTTCATTCCCATTCAGTATTGTAACGAGCGACTAATAGAATAGAACAAATTATGCAGTTTTTTACTGATTTTAAAGCATATAAGTTATGCTGATCGAATTGTTATTAAATTAAAGGGAAGAAATGTTTAAAATTACATCTGTCACGGCCGGGATTCGAACCCGCGACCTATTTTATCTTTAATTTAAGAATAGAACAAAGCTGAAAATAAAAATAGCAGAGAGATGGCGGGAAAAACATCTCCAAAATAACAGACATAAATTCTCGTAAGCAGCGGAGTAACGAGCAATTGTGCGAGGTATCTGGTACTGCAATCTCCAAGCTCCTTTCCGGATAATCCTCTTGGAGGAAGTTCTTATAATGGTCGTTATAATATAGCATCGGCATAAGAATTTGCCGTCTCCTTTGTATCTGTCGGTGTCGTATTATTTGCTTAAGAAAAAAAATGGACATAATGGCTGACTTATGAATGAGTGAATGATAATTTTTTTATTGTTCACCACAAATAAAAAAGATACAAAAAACAAAAGAAACAAGAATCTTTCGTAGAAGGTACAGTTTGGCGGCCTTATCGCTGCAAAGCTATCTCATACAGACTTAATGCTTAACGGCTTTCTCCATCAGTCTACCTTTGAGCAGACTCAAGTGATGAGTGCAAAGCAGTGTACATTGTTCTGGAGCTGACGGTGGAATGCGTTAGGTGTCGAACGCGTCGTCGCGCTGCCTATACCACAGGGCGGCGCGGAGGCTGTCGAGCGAGTCGCGCGCGACATCGGCGCGGCGCGGGCGCAGCAAGCGGCGGCGGCCGGGCGCGCGCCGCGTCAACTACCGCGACTCCGTGTGGGGCGGCAAGATGTGTGAGTCCGCCACCATGGCCTATCATCACGCATTTCCCAATACCGGGGTAGACAGAGGTTAAGATAATTTATGCCTTTCGACTCACATCTCGTCGGAGCTTCCTTTGGGACAACGTGCCGGACATGACTGAGCGTAACAACGTCTTTATGCACAAGCCAACCGTATAAATCGTGGCTTAAGTTTGGTAAAAACTTATTAGTACCAGCCTATGTCTATATGGCAATTGGGATCATAGTTTATAACTTTATGTTTATTAAATTTAAAATTAAAGACACGAGCTATAAGCATAACATGTATCTGAACATATATAAGCCTCTATAGCTATCAATGTGGACTGTATCCTCTTCCTTCCTGCCTTCCGCGTGACTGACTCACCATTGGAAATACTGATGCATCACTTCGACCGCAAGATCCATTGACGGACAGCAGTATTTCGATTTCTATCCTGGAGCTGAAGGACAAGGACACTTTCAACAGCAGCCTGCGTGCATTTCATTTCTCAGTCTCTCGACGCTGGGTTGGTGTTCTAACTGCAGAGATGGTGGCACAGGCGCGAATACCTTATTAGGCAGTAGTACATTATTGTTTAGCAGGTGGGATTTGGATTATATTAAGTATCAAGAATTTGGTTTTTAGAAATGGTTTTAGTCTGCAGGTAAGATTTCCTTTGATAGAAATACAGTATATTTCTCTACTATCGGTGGAATATAAGTAAGGTAATATACGCAAAAGTTTTCTTAATGTCTTTCATCTTTTAGCTACATCGGTTTTACCAGGAACGCAGAGTGAAAAGGAACTTAATTCTAAATATTACAAGCCTAGTATAGATGATTTGGTATGTGTTAATTTTGTACTTTAATTCATAACGCACTGTAAATAACATGTTTATTTGTTTCATTTTTTAGTACATCATTTTCTTAACATGTATTCTTGTATATATATATATATATATATATATATATATATATATATATATATACATATATATATATATATATATATATATATATATATATATATATATATATATATATATATATATATGTATATATATATATATATATATATATGTATATATATATATATATATATATATATATATATATATATATATATATATATATATATATATATATATATATATATATATATATATATATATAATAAATAAAGTTAAATATCTCAATGTTGTTCATACCCACTATTTATTTTTCACCATCAACCAGAGTGGACAGGTAGTGAATGCCACAAGGCATTTAGTCCGCTCATTGGAACCCTTACTTCATAAGGAGTAAAAAATAAAGTGTAAATAAATTAATAATTGGCCACTGAAAGACGTAGGCCCCTAATATTAAATTTGATATAATCACAACGCATGGTAAGGGGATGGGCGGTCGCAGTACCAGACACCTGGCAACTTAAGACGCTGTTGCTCCTTACCTGCTTAGTCTTTATGTGGTATTGTTAATGGTTATGCCGCCATCTGTATCAAATAGTATTTTCAAAGCTTCTCCCTTTTGACCTTTTACGTCATCCAAGGGACGATATGGGATGATATATTCCTAACACATATGGTACATTCCTGGCACAACTAAGCATCTCTTGGCGTCCATGGTAAAATTAAAATATATATAAAGTACACCAAGAAACAGTAGTATAACAACTAAAGGGGCGTAGGTACCACAGGCGGCCTTATCGACAAAACAGCGATCTCTTCCAAGCCAACTTAGAACAGAGGATACTACTTTAAAAGAAAGCGGAAGGGGGTGTACAAATTAAAATATAGAAAAATAGGTGACAAAGACAATAGGTGAAGCATTAGTAAAACATGTACGTTATAAATAATGATTTTTGTATGTAAAGAAATAGTCTTAGAGATACCACCTATCTAAATTTGAATGCAAAACGGTATCTACTAGATGTGTGCCTGATTTGTATACATATTAAGATAGTATAGTAAGTTTGAAAATATGTTATTAACGCTGCATTTATTTAAACTGTTTTAGCCTGAAAAACTGGAGGCAAACCAAGATGGTAAGTCTGATTTGTATATTTGAGTGAACGAACGTTGAAGAACGTGGACGAAGTCGCGCTCCATGTTCAACGGCCTGTACAATCATCAATTCTTAATTAATGAACGGCTGTTTTTGAGTCTCGCAGCCGCTTCACCAACTTTCGGATAAAAGTCATGGTTCAGATAATCGAGGTTCTACAGTATAGACATCCGTTAAGTAGTTTGCGAGTCTGAACAAATAAATGGACCTTAGGAAACCTTAAATTGAACATGACCTTTCAACTGTATGACGACTCAAATCAAATTTATCATTAACATACATTCATCGATTATCATTGGTAATGAAGTTCATCTAACAGAGAAAAACCTGTTGGGTATCCTTTACATACTAAAGGGAACTCGGATGAATTATTATATTATTTATTTTAATGAATCGATTTTAATAAATTCTCTCAGAATACAGAATTCTTAGCAAATTTTATACAACACGACTTTTACAGGCCTCTTATTAGTAACTAACCGTACTTTTTTGATCGAAGGTGTGTATACTTTGATTACGATTTTACTAAAAGACTGGGTTCAGTAGGTTACCCAATGCCTAAGGTAATAAACTCCGCCACCCCATAATTTTTATAAAACAATATCATCAATGCCAAATAACATTACTAGTATTCCTGTTAACCACTTCAACTAAGCTGCAATGCTTATGTCTGGAGTGATTCAAGACAATAATTGAATGGTGGGCCCGAACCTGCGACGTTATGTTTTGCAGTACGCACTCTAAACCATTAAGCTATTGATGCTTCAATTCACGCCTTAACGCAGGTCCAGTTAATAAAAAGTGTATAAATATTACTGAATCGGGAAATATTAGAGAATTTTAGAAGTATTATACATCATAAGACACGATAGCCTAGTTGTTGGGTGGTCGGACTTTCGAGTCGAGAGACCCGAGTTCGATCCCCAGGTGGCAGTAACAATGAGTTTTTCAAAAACATATGTACGAACTTCATCGTTGGCTTGGACATAAAGGCGGCGACGGGCTCACCACCTGTCACGTTGTCCCGAAAATATCTTCGGTAGAAGGTGGGTCAAAGGGACTTAATTGTCTAGACTTGACCTCTGTCTACCCCTGTATTGGGAATTGCGTGAAGATATTTATTTATTATATTATTTATTATACATCATTGAGCATTTTGACATGGTTTTCCCTGTTTTTTATAGATAACCTGAGACTAGGACAAATGGAAAATTCTACGTCGCAGTCAATGCCCAATCAGCGGCTCGAATCCGAACAAGAGGTTCGCTGAACTCTTATTATACGTCGTAGTCGAGTATAAGTTTCTTAGGGTTCCTTAAACTAATCAATGTGTTGAGGCTGACGGGCTATCCCCGAAAAAATTAAAAGTTAAGATTAAGAAGTCCCCTTTGCATAGGGGTTCTTAAATGTTCTTTGTATATACAATTTTACTTTGTTTTTCCATAAGGCGTAAGACATAATTTGACAAGTTTAAGAGAACTTATAATAGGAATTGGTAAGGATCTTATAAGTGTGGTTCCAATTCCGAGGTGCCCAATCTGTATGAAATGAAGGTACGCGAAGGAAACAACGTAACCGCACAAATTTTGTGTTAGTGTGGTTGTATTGTACGGTACGGAACTCACAACGCGCGAAACTGACTTTTTTACGATCGAGACACAATGCAATTAGATAATTTCGCACAAAAAACCAATGAGTCGAACAGGAAACATATTAAGTAATAATATTTTGTTTCGTATACTAGAAGAGGAAAGAAATCTCAGTTATGGGCAGATATAAAAAAAAAAATATCTTCACGCAATTCCCAATACAGGGGTAGACAGAAGTCTAGCCTAGGCAATTAAGTCCCTATGACCCACCTTCCACCGAAGATATTTCCGGGACAACGTGACAGGTGGTGAGCCCGTCGCCGTCTTTATGTCCAAGCCAACGATATGATTCGTACATAAGTTTTTGAAAAACCCATTGGTACGAGCTTGCCACCTGGGGATCGAACTCGGGTCTCTCGACTCGTAATTAAAGATATTGTAGAGGTAAAGAAATTATGCCATGTTGTTACGGGGTAAGAATATACCCACTTTCCTTCCCGTAGATGTCTATAGCGAGATGGGAGATTGAGATCCATCTCAAAAAATAACACCAGAACAAAATTCGGCAGACTTGTAACGGATGGCAATGTCTTTGGTGTAAGGAATCTGGTATTACGATTGCCAATCCGCTCACCGTAGCGTGACGATTGTAATAAATCATCCCGTACGGGAGAGGGCTTACAGTGGATTCGTATATTCGCCACCTACTAAATTGTCTACAGCTTACAGTACTGGGTATATACGGTCGTTTGCTTGTTTTTATTTATTTATTTAAACTTTATTACTTAACCTTGAAAATAAAGACAACAAAGTCCTTTGTTGTCTCTTAGGCATTCTCTGCTAGTCAACCCAGTTTTTATCGGTTTGGATTTTTTTTCTCCAGATGTACACCACTTCTTTGTTAAAACTAAAGAGAGCGTCAGGCGAAAAAAAGTAAAAACTGCAGGCGAAATTCATTCATCTTCATTCCTGTCAGAGCAAGTCGCCAGTATTATTAGTATAATAAAATCTTGGAATAAAAAAACCTTGTGCTCTGCGGCTATACATTATGCATAACTGTATAGCTACTATAATTTAAAGTTGTTGATTATTTTAACACTCAATGTAACTTGAGAACTATGAAATAAACACTATTATCAGTTACTTACTTTTATTGTTCACCTTGAACAAGTAAAACAAAAATAATTGTCCTTTTATTTTATTTAAAATAATAAAAAAAAACATAGAATTATATGGCCCCAAATGTCTAAATATGGACCAGAGCTGAGAAAATAAAAGAACATATTTGAAATTAGCAATGCAAACTGATGTTAGGAATGTAAATAAAATGCATGGGAATACAACATAGTTGGTACCAAGCACCAAAATATTGTGTAGTATAAAATGCCAATGGTCCACAAGACATTACCCAAATGTATATTAAATACTTACTTAAATAATAATTTATTGCCATAAATTTTATTCCTTTTTTTGTGGCACATGACTTCTTTTTTAAGTACAAATGGAGTTAGGCAGGTAACTAAATATGTTTATCCTTTTGCAACTTCATGTTTTGTTACTCTTTTAATATTTTATACCTTTTTTTTTGTGGGAAATTGACACATTTGCTTATCATTAAAATTAAAAAAAAAATATTTTATAATTTCTAACAATAATTTTAGTACTTATAGCTATATTAGTAAACATATTATTATCAATGCCTTTTAATAGTAAGGAACTATTTAATAAAATAGTTCCAGGTATTTTTTTTTTTCATTTTCTGTGTAGATACTGGACAAGTTGTACACATCTGATATAACTAAGGTTATATAGCTTTCTAGTTGTCCCGATGTCTAATTTCTAATATGCAATCGCTGAATTGCTTTAGCAAATATACATTACATTACCATTTAGAATATTATATTGTTGCAATAAATAACAACTTTATTATATTACAATTTCACTTCTTTTATCAATTAATCAAATCAAGTTTCACAAGGCAGTATTAATATTAGGTGTTTTAAAAATGGTTACATAATTTGTAACATACAACAAGCCTATAAAATTTACTTTTGATAACATGTTCATTTCTATTAAAATACAATAACATAAAATATGACTGGATATGTGTATTTATACAGCTGCAACTATAGAATAGTTACCACTGTGTTGATAAATATAATTGGGTAAGATGGAACATTTTTAAATATTAAATTGCATTACTTTACTTACATTTTTCAAAACACCTCATATTATTTATTTCGAAGTGTGCCCATCGTTCCATTATAACTTTTTACCCTACTTCCTAGGCTGTTGAATGTGCGGGTTAGGCTTAATATTAATATGTGCTGGAGGTTTAGGGCTATGAGCAATTTGTGCTGCTTCAGGAGTGAAGTCAGCATTGCCTCTATTTGGAGCTCCAGCAATGGAGACTGGGTTGGTAGGCACCGGAGATGGGCCTGACAGTCCAGTTAGATCTTCATTTGCAGATTCCTTGGAGTCTTTCGGATGTGGAGCCTTGTGTTGTGTAATTCTCATACCACCAGCTTTAACTGTAGAGAATATGTTTGGCAAATTTAATAAAGTCACTAAATGTTTCCCAGATATTGCAGTATATTCACATGAAAATTTACTTTTGAACTGGGGTCTCAAGAAAGGTAACTATATAACTATAAAAAATGCATTACCTAGTCACCAATACAATACCAAATCCTCCTTATGAGAGATATTGTAGTAAACAGATGCAGTAAAGTGATGATGAACATAAAATCATTCTTTAAAAATGTAGCATAGCATCATAAATTTCTCATCTAGTGATCTTGGTTGCTGAGGTTAGCTACAGATAATTACAATATACAGACAAAATATAGGCTAAACTTTAGTACAGATATACTTTGTATTATTTCAAATGATGATGTCATCATTTATCCTAAAAATACAAAATAGTTTTCTTAAGGAAAAATATAGAAGTTAAGACAAATTATTATTAAAAAAAATAAAAAATATATTTTCCATGGAACCTGGAATAATAAAATCTAGAAGAAAGTTATGTAACCAATACTACTACAGGTATATTTTAGATTAGTGGCTATTGAAGCATATCACTGCTATCCTATAAACATGGTATTACAGACGATTGTATTTTGACCTTGAAACCGATTAAACTATTCTTTGTTTGACAACATTCATTTAATGTAAAGAACAATAAAAAGATTTATTAAATTTTTATTATTTAAAATATTTTAATTGTGGATATTGATTCTTGTAATAATTATTTTCTGCATATTTTTTACTTTCATAATAGGTGTGCATATTTTTTTGTACATTACTACAAGCTGCGAGTAAACAATAAACAATAAAAACTTACCAGCCGGAGGGTGTCCTGCTTTGAGTTGAGATGTTTCTTCGACCGAAGACATTTTTTAAAAAACTATCTTTTTAGACTTTTAAAATACTATTATAACGTGAAGCCGATATCTGATATGATTCTAACATAAATGATATGACGTGTAACAAAGCACGATGTAGGCGCCCGGTGACGGTAACAGATGACACGATTGCAGCGCAGTGGTTATAGTATCAAAGAGTATATATTCTAAAGTTATAGTGTAATATCTGTATTTTTGCTCTTAAATAAAGATTAAGCAAAGAATATTGGTGTCACAAAAATATATAAATCGATGTTGCTTTAATTATATATTGATGTAAAGTTTAAGTGATCTAAAACAGGAGGCAATTAATTTTTTCATTGTTTTTGTTATTTCAAGTTCGTGTTGATGTGTTTTTAATTGGTATATGTTTAAGGGGTATACGCTAAAGTTAAGGTTTTAAAACTAAAGAAAGTTTATTATTCATAGAATACTAGCTATGCTAAATAACATTAAAAGTATGTCAGTTAACCATTCCAACTACTCTGTAATGCTTGTGTTTTTAGTTACTTATAACTCTAACTTGTACTTCAAAAGCAAAGAATTTTGTAAATAAATGCAATGGATATTCAAGCAGAAAAAAAAACTTTATTAAACAATCGGCGGAGCGTTGTCTTTGAATGTATTTAGAAAGTTCGGATAAATTTAGCTCATAACTAGTTGTTTTAAGTTTCAAACATCACTCGAAATTTTCATTTGTTGTTTTTTTAATGTTTATATCCAGAGCAACAAATTACAATTAAAAGAAACAATACACTGAACTATAAATCCAAAATATTTTGTGTGTGCAATGGAGTTCGGCTATACAAATAACATTATTTCGAAGTTTACAATAGATTAAAGTTAATTTACAATAATAATTACGAACATTAAATAAAAATCCACAGCGAGTTGGCTTCTTACTTTATTTTTTATTATATTCATGCAAGAGAATCTTGCTCGCCCGAATATGTTAACTTCTTTCTCACTATAACAATCTGGAAGACTATTCCATGACTATTCGTCGAATATAAGTGCCTCAACTCGCGGCATTTCTTTTAAAGTTGGACTTTTGTTGCGTAACAAACATACATTTCTGGACATACAATTCTTCTAACTTGCTTCTCAACTCGGTAAATTTTCCACTCCACAACGCTTTATTTTAAAAATCGATCAACTGTATTTCTAGAGATCCAGTATCAAATCCAAAATTGATCAATTTGGATTTCGTTACTATTTGTGTTGAGAAGATTTACTATGAATGCTAAATGAAATTGAATTTAAACTCTGCCAGCAAATTCATCTTGATTTTTTTATAACTGTGCTGAAGTAGACAGTGGTCTGGTCTAGACAATTAAGTCCCTTCGACCCACCTTCCACCGAAGATATTTTCGGGACAATGTGACAGGTGGTGAGCCGATCGCCGTCTTTATGTCCAAGCCAACGATATAATTTGTACATAAGTTTTTTTTAAAAAACCCATTGGTACGAGCCTGCCATCTGGGGATCGAATATCTATTCTATTCTATCTATTCTATCTATCTATCTATGCCATCGTGACATATGAAGTAAAATAGCATCAACAGTTGCACTGGTTTTATCGCGATATTGCTTTAGAAACTGAAAATGAAATAAATTACCGCTTTAAATATCTGCAAAAAAAATTAATTTTTCTTCGAAAAAATAAATTCTTTTACCAAAACAAAGACTGGGTTTCCCTTTCCTTGCAGTTTTAGATTCAGCTCATTTATTTTTGCCGTGATACGATCACTACTATGAAGATTAAAGTTTTGCTACCGTTTGCCTAATTCAGGGTGTAAATGTTTTTTTTTTATATATAAATAACATTTGCGTATGGAAACAAAGAGCTGAAGTTTCTTATCCAAAGAACCGCAGGATGCCGACCCCTGCCCTACACCATTAGGCAATAGACGCTTAAATTTCTTTTTTTGGAACAGACCCGGAACATTATGCATGATTTTCCTCTATTTCACTAGAAACTATTGCATTTCTTCCAGGCTTCGCTGCTGGGTCTGTTGACAGTTTAGCTTATGCGGATTAGGTTTTTGGTCAACTGCTAGGACATGAGCAAGTATTGTTGTTTATAATACTAGGGCGTGACCCTAGAATTATAAACAACAATACTTGCCACGTAACAAGTGGTTGAGTGATCGGAATTCGAGTCTAGGAATCCGAGTTCAATCCCCAGGTGGTAGGATCATATCAATGGGTTTTATCAAAAACTTATGTACGATTTCTGTCGTTGGCTTAGACATAACGGCGACAGACTTATCACTTATTTTGCCCCAAAAATGTCTTCGGTGGAAGGTGGGTCGAAACGAATGTCTATCTATCTCTTACTAGGATGTTCAGAGACCGTACGTTTGGCCTCATCGACCCTTATCTATGAATAGTAAACTAATCGCCGTTTTGGAGATTTCACACACAGACGGAAACATTTATTTATTTATTTATCTTCACCCACAATCCCTGACGGGGTAGCCAGAGAGAACAGATCGCCAAGTGTCACGATCCCTACATACTTCTTTCGCTTCTTTCAGATTCATTCGTCTTCTTCATACATGCACGTCTAGGTATTCGAGTACTCTTGACCCTCCCCTCTTCGAGCAATTTGCTCACATGGTCTTCGAAAGTTAGTCTCGGTCTACCTCGACACCTTTTAATATTAACTTTCGCGCTATATATTTTCTTCACCATTCGGTCTTCACTCATTCGCTCAACGTCCCCTAACCAGCGAAGCACGCCCTTATCCATTTTTGAGACAAGGTCATCTTTCAAACCTGCCATATTGCGAATCTCTTCGTTTCGCTTTCTGTCGGCCATGGTAAGGCTGCACATTTTACGAAGAGATCGCATCTCCACTGCATTCAACCTGCTTTTATGCTTCTTCTGGCATACCCAGGTTTCGCTGCCATATAACAAAGTCGGTACCAACACTGCGTTATGTACTGCAAGGCGTGCACTTTTCACAACGCCTTGCCTTTTGTTTAACGCAGTCAGGGCACCATTGTTCCCGGCAGCGACACGCCTGTCCACATCTAAATCACATCTTCCATCCCAGCTAAACGCACTCCCCAAGTATACAATTTCATTCACCTGTTCAAGACATTCCTGATTTACCCAAATTTCGCACTTCGTTCTTTCTTCGTCCCTTTCAAATACCAGAACCTTAGTTTTATTAGCATTCAAACGGAGACCATAAATTTCACATTCTTCTTTCATACACGTGACTAATGCCTGCAGTTCTCTCTGCCTCTGATGGTGCAATAAGCACTGCATCATCAGCATATAGCAGACAATTTACTTTTATGTCACCCAATTTTACACCCAAACAGCTATCTTTCAGCTACTGTAAACAGCTGTCGAGATACAGTATGAACAGCCAGGAAGACATGACACAACCCTGTTTTACGCCCGTTTGGACGCTAAATATGGGTGACAGGTCATGCCCTACCCGCACACAGGCTTTACAGTCACAGTAAAGTGACTGCATAGCCCTTAGCAATCCACCATCAACACCATACCCCGGCAACAGTTCCCACATTTTCTTCCTTACAACCTTATCAAATGTTTTCTCAAGATCCACAAAAGCACAGAAAATCTTCTGGTTAGCAGCCAGAAGCTTCTCCGTGATCATGCGGAGAGAAAACATTTGATCCGTGCATCCTCTTCCAGGTCTAAATCCGCATTGTGCCTCCCATAGAAATCTTTGCGATTTATCTTGCGTCCTACGTATCAAAACCTTCGAGTAAACTTTACTTACTAAACTGGTCAAGCTGATCGCCCGATAGCACCCGCAGTCATAATGTGAACCTTTACCTTTATATAAAGGCACAATGACCGCGGATCGCCAATCATCTGGAACAGCCCTCGTTCGCCAGCACAAATTGCACAGCAGATGAAAGCTGTCCCAGACGCGTGGCCCACCATACTTGGCCATTTCAGCAGTAACTCTGTCTAGTCCCGCAGCCTTACCACATTTCAAACTTCTAATCGCACATTCAATCTCTTTCATACTGATGACCTCAGTGTCATCGAGGTCCGAGTCTGGCGTACTAGTCACGGCGTCACCCCCGGATCCCTCACTAAGATCATCACACGCATACATCTCTCTATAAAATTCGCTCCATCGCTGCATGACGTCCGATTTTTCTGAGAGGACGTCATTGTTTCCCGAAAGCACTTTATTCATTCTTAAGGCTGTCGCACCACTCCGGGTCCTTCCAACCTCTTTCCAGAAGAGTTTGGAGGTCTCCTTGAAGTTGTGCCTTTCGTCCGCTTCCATTCTACTCCTTTCACGCACTTCCTCAATCAATGCTTTCGTGTTAACTTTCTGGAGCTTATATCTTTCTTTCCTCTTCTTTCTCATATCCTTATCATTACTAGAGGCCAAGTAGTCTAACCATGCTTTCTTCTTCTTATTTACAGCTTCTTTCACTTCGTTATTCCACCATGAATCACCCTTTTTACTACTACCTCTTTTCACAGTTCCACACACGTCTTCCGCTGCACTAACCATTCCATCTCTAAGGCTCTGCCATATTTCTTCCACACATTCTTTCCTGACATCGATGCTGTCCATGTTTTCGGCTACCCTTGCTTGATATTTATCCCTAGTGTCCGCTTCCTGAAGCTTCCAGCTTCGGATGCTACCGAACGACTGTGGTTCTGGTATCGCAGTCCGGTGGCGCCAACCCGCGAACAGACCCCTAAATCTAGTAATCACTAGATAGTGATCCGTTCCCAGGTCAGCACCCCGGAATACTCGCGTATCCATCACCTGTTTTCGAAGTCGGTCATTCACCAGGAATAAATTGATCTTACTTCTCTCATTCTCTCTTGTTCTAGTATACATATGGATTTTCTTGTGACTAAACATAGTGTTTGTCACAAGAAGACCCTTTTCCTTGCATACAGCCAGTATAAGCTTGTAGCATCGTTAACCCTTTTATCACCAAACATTCCAAGCACCGACTCGTACCCTGGCCGAGCGGTACCAACCCATCCATTTAAATCACCACATACAACAATTCTTTCGTTTCCTCTAACCAAGTCTAGAACAGAAGTTAAGAAAGAGAACTAACATTCTCCCAAAACTCCTCCAGCTCAGCTCTGGACGACGAAGCTACCGGCGCATAAACAGCCAAAAGGAATAACTTCGTCAGTCCCAATTTAAAGCGAACCCAGAGAAGTCTCGAGTTCACAACCTTAAATTCCTTATAGACTAACCGAGACGACACCCCCACTCCTTGGCAGGCGCTCTCGCTCTCCGGGACTCCGGACCATAGAGCTAACGCCCCGCCAGGGAGCTCTTCAGTACCGCTGCCCTTCCGCTTGGTCTCCGACGAACACACGACATCTAATTCTCTTTCTTTCATTATTTCAATCAACTCATTCGTCTTATCTCTCATGCCTCCTCTAACATTCCACGTGCCAACTCTGCACTCCGTCCTCCACCTTCCGCCATGTCGGTTCGTGCGTGACGGGTGGCGGTCCCCATCGCCGCTTTGCGCGCTGCATTCAACACCAACTGGTGTGCGTCGCCTTGGGGGGACGCCCTAACCCTCGTTGGCATGGGTGCGCAGCTGTGTAGAATTGCAGCCCTGAAAAGGGCTGGCAGGGGTCGCGACGAGCACGCTTCTACAATGACCCGGAAACATTCATTCATACATACATAACGGCTTTTTAAAGTCCATTGCAGGACATTGGCCTCTTCGACGGGGAGTATTTGCCATAATCGCCACGCTTGGCAAGCGGATTGGCGATCGCAGTACCAGATCACTCGCACCTTATACTCTGCTGCTCATCTTCGATCTGATTATTTTTGTTTGATATTCTTAGAGATGGGTATCCCGCCATCTGTCGGTTGCTTTAACGATATTTATGGCTGTTTCCCTTAATCACCACTTACGACGCCTACGGTCAGAAAAGGAGTGGTAATATTCTTACTCTGGTATCACACGGTACGTCCGAATCCACGGTGTTACTCTCAGAAAAAATACACACATACATTGGGATAAAATGTATGTTACATTACTCTGATCCCGAAATAAGTACCTAAAGCACTTGTGTTATGAACTCGGGAACAGCGAAGTTACTACAAACGTACAGATTTGAGACAATCCAGGACCTGTGGTTTTTTAGATTGACCCATCCGAGAATCAAATCCGGGACCACAGAGCTCGTAACACCATGAAAACGGGTAGGTACGCCATTCATTCACGGAGGTCGTGAATGGTTTCAAACCACTAATAACAGAAACAAAATTATGTCTATATTTACAATACTTATTAACTAAAAAATACAATAACCGTACTGCTCGAGGCATGGTACATGATACCATTCCACAAATCCGTATGCTGCATTTCCACGTTGAATGGCTAGGCTTTAACGTTAAGCGTGAAGAACCAGCCCTCTTGTTTCCTGCGGCTACGACCAGTCGCGGAGAGATGAATTGCCTTTAGAAACTGCATCGCGCTGGGACCCCACAAACGGATCACCTCTACGGCAAATGGAACAAATGTGTAGTCTCCTTTCAAAGACATATATTTACGCTACTATTATAAAATAGTAATATTTTATAATATTATAATAATATAATATACTATTATTACAGGCAGTAAGGGAAATAAGGGAAAGGAAGGATTACTTTCACTTTTTAACCAACTTAAAAAAAGGAAGAGGTTCTCAATTCGGTTGTATGTTTTTTTGTATAATAAAAATATATAATAATCTATCTTCACGCAATTCCCAATACAGGGGTAGACAGAGGTCAAGTCTAGACAATTAAGTCCCTTTGACCCACCTTCCACCGAAGATATTTTCGGGACAACGTGACAGGTGGTGAGCCCGTCGCCGCCTTTATGTCCAAGCCAACGATGAAATTCGTACACAAGTTTTTGAAAAACTCATTGGTACTGCCACCTGGGGATCGAACTCGGGTCTCTCGACTCGAAATTCCGACTACCCAACAACTCGGCTATCGTGACTTTTTATGTTTTTTTGGTTGTTTGTTATATCATAACTCCGTCAAATGTGATCAAATGTGTCAGATTTTGGGTCCCATTGCCGCGACGTCAAGACTTGGTGATGAAATCCCAAGTAAATTAAGAAAATTCTTCAAATTTTATAAGCATTTTGAGTATTTCACTTCTTTTGTGGTGAAATTCAGCTCTTTGCGTCTATGAACCATCAAATAACGTAACGTAATACTCTGGTGATGATAGAAACTACTGAAGCCCCTTAAAGGGTAGGAGTAAGGTAATAATATATTGAATGGTGTATAATTAATAATATATATCATATTGAATAATAAGAGGCGAATTGAGCATTTAATAGTTTTGACCGAATGATGTGTTATGAATGAAAGTATTATAGTATTCACTACGTACTCCTACTTACGTTTTTCGACACTAAAAATGGTAAAACAGTTTTTTTTTTAAATCGAACCGCTTTTAAAAAGAATACAAAATAACTTCCTGAGCTAAAGTTGTTGCTTTATTAAGATAAGTATGTATACAAATTATTACCACTTACTGATGGGGTTCAAGGTAGTGCCAAGTGTCGACTGTTGATACATAATATTTGACATTACTATCATACACATATCAATATATAATCATCAAAATATATATTATCAATACATTATTTGGCATTAAGCTACGAATGAATGTAAGAATCCTGGTATTTTATTCATTCATTAACGTATAAGTCAATCATATGGTGTACGAGACAAACGAATTTTGTATATAAATAGGTACAAATATGAACTGAACTAGCGTGAAGATGTCGTACAATGTTATCACAATATTGAGTAATTTACCATGTTATTTTAAGATTTCTTATCGATTTTCCTGTAATCTATAAGTTGAAAACCAATTTCTTTATCTTTACAAAATTTTACGTTCAATAGTTTCATCCGGATAGAATACTGACTTTTCCGTTTTTTTATTCGGACGCACAAAACCCTAAACAACATTTTCCCTAAATGACGTAGTGAAATAGAAAAGACATTGTAAAAATGATACTTTGAAACCAAAACTCAAATTTAGACACGGCGTTATTCGTTATGGGTTTGATTATCATCCCTTATATCAAAACATCCTTTATAAATAAACAGAATAAATCTTTTCGATGGCACGCTTATCACTTGGGTCCGGTTAGATTAACATGGTATTTTTTTATTATCAAAACATCACATTATATAGTTCCAATAACATTCTTAAGGCAAGCAAAATTAGAGAACTTTACCAAAAAATTCGGGGGATATTAAATAAAATATCGGATTAATAACTGAAATATATTTTTCAGTAGTTTTCCAGTAGTCTTTGCAAATTTTGGAATAAGACGTAATCCAATTTATTAAGACAGAACTGCTGGGGGTGAGCTAGGAAACATATAGTTAACAATATTATGTTAATAATAATAAAATATAATTAAAGTGTACACCGAAAATTATTTATAAAATAAGTAATCCTTAAAAATATGTCATAATATTATTAAATTACTAAATCAGATTTTGTTAATAATACACTTTTATTCCACACTGCATCCACTAGCTCATCTTCATTATTAAGTTTAATTTCACGTAATTGACAATCAGAAAAGTAACCTCCACTAACTCTCTCTAAATCTGGAGCAACACACAAATGTATACTCGTTTGAGCACCTTCTTCAGCTGTTTTAAATACCAAGCCCACAATAAGCAAAAAGACGAATCTAATAACCGAGTTCATTCTTCGAAAAATATTGGTTTTACTCAATCCTGGATGCACGACGTTGGCTGTGATACATTCAGGTAACCGTTTAGCCAAAGCCTTGGTCCAGAAGATGATACAGAGTTTGCTATTCGCATATTTTCTATAAAAGTTGACGGGTTTTATTTGTGCTAGATCTTCAACGTCGAGAGACGCAAAACGGTGAGCATAGGATGATACATTGACATAGCGACTTGGTTTCGACAATTACAGTTTGTCGAAAAGTAGATTAGTGAGAAGGAATGGCCCAAGATAGTTGATCTGCATCACCATATCTATCCCGTCTTCAGAGACCTTGAGCTTCAAGCCATTGCATCCGGCGTTGTTTACTAAAATATCCAATCTATCAAATCTGTCCGTGAACTCTTTTACAAAATTCCTGATACTTCTGAACTTAGAAAGGTCTAGATATATATATTCAACCTTTTTATTACCGCTGGATTTGATTATTTCTTGCACCATCTCTTTATAAATTTCATCAATGCTGGCCACGATTACTTCGGCTCCTCTTTTTGCTAGATTCCTAGCAGTTTCCAATCCAATACCTGAAGTACCACCAGTCACTAAAGCCACTTTGCCATCGAGGATGGTATTACAAGTGCAAAATCCGATATTTTGATGGAACCATAGCCGCGAAATAATTATTGTGATTGCAGCAAAAATTAACAAATAAATAGGCAGTTGCATTAAAACAAACAGTTTTAAAATTGCCTCTAACATGTTTACTTATTAAAGGAATAACTTTGTTGACGTAATTTTAATGCGACCTATGCGACCAAAAACAACCTACGCCTTATAAGTACTACGCAAATATAAGTTACGTGAATGAGCTTAATAAGAGAATGGATACGGCAACTTTTTTTTAACGTAAGCAGGAAACGGCATTGTTATTTATTTTCGTTGTTTTTAAACAGTGTTTTTGTTTATTATTTACATAGTTATAATTACATTATTGTATGCAATCAGCGAATAGTACTTACGAAACCATTCAGGGAAGAAACTTAGTGCTGCTGCTACGTTATGGATTTAGGTTCGGCGTATTACATTACAAAGGGGCTGTAATCTGTTGCCAGTGCCTTATTAGTAGTCAAAAAACTTTACTATATGAAAAAAAGAAATTAAAAAAAATCAACAGATAAAAAAATCAGTCGAACTCGCGATCTCCATCGCATCGCGACCGAGGATATATGTATTGTGAATTTTCAAACATATAAGTCAAGCTGAGCTTTGTGATTAAAGCAACAGAAAAATTAAAAAAATCTACTGATTCAGGCTGAAATTGAAGCAGTGATTTTTCCT
Organism: Sericinus montela; assembly: GCA_029286605.1. Lineage (NCBI taxonomy): Eukaryota > Metazoa > Arthropoda > Insecta > Lepidoptera > Papilionidae > Sericinus > Sericinus montela. Next base: position 7,296,075 of record JAGSMR010000024.1, read on the forward strand.
TCAGCTGTTTGTCCGGCACTGTAGGAATCACTATGGGTATGTGACCCTGAACTGCTCTAGCCTCACAACCATCCAATAAGGGGAACGCCTCCCGCCAACACCGACTGGCTATCCCGGCTAGTCACAGGACCTGCTAATATAATAGCTTATATCGGCGTTAGAGGCCTCGCTAACGTCCACGTCCCTACCTCTCTCCGATTGTAGCGGTCCCCCGTTCCGTTGGACTCAGGATGGCAGAGGCAAGAATGAGAGACAGAGAGACATGAGAGTTTTAATGTATCGTGCACTATAATACCTCCTGCGCAAATCACTTGACTATTGACATTCTCTCCGATCAGACATAAAGTCCAGTGGTGATGGGCAGAGGTAGAGAGTGGGTGTTATGCAACCAGGCTTTGTCTGATGCCTGCACACTGGCGGCTCAGGGAGAGTGATCGCTTTGCAATGCACAGGGTTGACAGTGTGATTCGGCAGCACCCTGAGTGACAAAGCAGCTCTATTCAGAGAGTCCCTGCTTGCCCCAATCTGGGGAGGGGACTAGAAAAGGTGTCCTAAAAAGGGCTTAGCCCTATGCTATCAGGTAGTAACTGCGGCTATCTTTGCATCAATCTTTACGCGGTCTAAAGACACAAAAGAATAGACTGAAGATTCTAAAAACTCATAATATGACGTTTGCTGCCTGGAACGTGCGTACCCTCCTCGATCGCGAGAATAACCTATGCCATCCTATGACACGATACTGCTACGATACTGATACATGATACTGAGGACTGGTTCTTTTGATGGACGACTTTAACGCGAGAGTCGGACCTAACTTTGAAGCTTGGCCGAAGTTCTTGGGAAGACATGGTGTAGGGAACAAGAATAGCAACGGCCAACTTCTACTATCGCTTTGTGCCCAATCCCAACTTGCTAACGAAATTCCGACCACGCAACCACTCGGCTGTCTAGACTTACCCGTGTCAGTAGAAATTTTAAAAACAATTTTTCTCTTTAATTTAATAGTATATACTTCATTGTTGTTTACATACGTACTTACTATATAACGTACTTATCGGCCTGTTAGAGTTCAGTGCAGGTCTCTGCCATAATTGCCATGCACTATAGACGCTGCTGCTCTACTTCTTGCTTACCGGTCTACTTCTGGTATTTTTCGAGATGGTTACTCCTTTGTCTATCAGAAGCCATTTTCATTTTTGTCCTTTCATTTATTCGCCTCCTTGAACGTCGTGGAATAACTTTGATGATAAATACTCAATTGGTTTGCAGATGAGTCGCCAGAGCGCATACACAGAACGCTCCTGCGACTTAGTCGCCAGTCACGACACCCACGACACACCAATAAAATGTTTGATTGTATTTTAACACCGCTACCACATCGGTTATGGTTTTTCTTTTAAAAGAATACTAGCACTCCTAAATAAAATTACTGGTATTCCCGTTAACCACTCCAACTCCAACCAATGGTTCACATTTGTCATTGTCAGGCCGAACCTGCGACGATATGTTTCGCAATCCGTATCCTAAACCAAAAGGCTATTAACGGTTCGTACGATTGAATTTGACTATTTATGAACAGTTAAACAAAGACATTCATTTCCAAGCATTTATTCTTAACCTGCGACGAGGAACAACGACATCAGTTTCGTCTTTTCCAGGCTTCAACATATCTTTTTGTATTTCCACAATCATTCTCAGCATGAAGTTGATAGCTTGACTGCACGTTCCATCTCTGAGCCTCGGAAAGTCTCTACCAGTGGGAAGACATGTATCGCCGATTAATATTGTTTGGTGCGTTAGGGAAGCGAGTAGACGTTTTATAATATCGACTTTTTTGCTGGCCGCTAATGGTCGGATACGTATGACGAAGCGCAGGAGGTATTCGATGAGTAAAATCTCTTCCTGGAATAAAAAAATGCACATGAATTTTAATTTAAAAAATAGTAATAAAACCGGTCAAGTGCTAGATTTATAGTAAGATAAGATAAGTTTTTTTTAAGGAAGAATGTGGCAAACGAGCATTCGGTTCCTCTGATTATAAGCAAATAAATAAATATCTTCACGCAATTCCCAATGCAGGGGTACAAAGAGGTCTAGTCTAGAGAATTAAGTCCCTTCGACCCACCTTCCACCGAAGATATTTTCGGGACAACGTAGAGGTCTAGACAAGTCCTTTCGACCCACCTTCCACTGAAGAAATTTTTTTGGAATAACGTGAGGGATGGTGAGCTACACTACACACTACAGGCATACAATAAATAAATATATATCTTCAAGCAATTTCCAATACAGGGGTAGACAATTAAGTCCCATTTACCCACCTTCTACCGGAGATATTTTCGGAACAACGTGACAGGTGGTGAGCCCGTTGTCGTGTTTATGTCCAAGCCTGCGATAAAAATTGTACAAAGTTTTGAAAAACCCATTGGTACGAGCCTGCCAACTGGGGATCGAACTAGGGTCTATTGACTTCCGATTGAATCTTGAATCTCGAATTCCGATTCAAGACAACGTGAATAAAGTGGTTTTCTATATTTCAGTATACAACTCGGTTCCGAAGAACTGGCGACACCATAAAAACCCACGTTTAGACAATTCGTCGTAAAATTGTTTACTTGTAAAAATTTCAACACCATTCTATGTACTACTTAAATGGAAGATTTTAAATTACCTGTTGCAATGCCAGAATGCAATATTCCGCATCATGAGCACGCCCAACTATGAGGGAGAGGGCCTCTCTGTCCAGAATAGGTTGCTTTAAGCCCTCCAACCATTCGAAAAGGAGTGCCGCTAACACCAAGGGGTCTTCCTGTAACACGTACTGATTTCAAAAGGGGAGACAACTGCTGATTTTAGTTCCTAATGTTGGTACAAATAAAATGTCACTCTCCATAGATTTTGTATCTTCTGTAATATTTAAAATTTCCCCGTCACAATGTTAGTTACCGTACTCCTCCGAAACGGCTCGACCGATTCTCATGAAATTTTGTATGCATATCGGTTAGGCCTGAGAATCGGACTACATCTATTCCCCCCCCCCCCAAATATTAAGGGTAGTCCAACCCTAATTTTTTTTATTTTTAAATATTATTTTTATGATATCATTAAAAATACATAAAACCCTGAATTCTCACCACCCTACGATCAACCCCTATTTTTATATGGCAAAACAAAGTTTGTTGGGTCAGCTAGTATATATATATATAAGTCGAAATTCCGACCACCCAACCACTCAGCTATCGTGATTTTGTAAAGTATTAAAATGCCTACTATACAAAATGTATGGAGATAAATACATCATATTTACACCGAAATGTGAAATAATTGTACCAATATTAAAGAGAGGTATTAATACATACTAATTACCGATAAAGTCACGATAGCCGAGTTGTTGGGTGGTCGGAATTTTGAGTCGAGAGACCCGAGTTCGATCTCCAGGTGGCAGTACCAATGAGTTTATCAAAAACTTATGTACGAATTTCATCGTTGGCTTGGACATAAAGACGGCGACGGGCTCACCAACTGTCACGTTGTTCCGAAAATATCTACGGTGGAAGGTGGGTCAAAGGGACTTAATTGTCTAGACTTGACCTCTGTCTACCCCTGTATTGGGAATTGCGTGAAGATAAAAAACGTTACCCTCATTTTTTGGTGCAGTCGAGTAAAAAGGTCATTCAATATTTATATAATATCACGTACGATTTACATCCTGGGCTCTTTCCCCCTGTTACGTTATCTTAATAAGTTCAGAAAAGTGGATTGAAAGAAGAAAACTATTTCTGACTCTCCTAAAATGTAAAAGTAAATGCGGCCGTGAGCTTGTCTAAATTGTTAAAACATGTTTTTGTTCATTCCAGAAATGCTGTACAGTGAACAAAATCTTATAAAGAATGTGTTATATTTTTATCACTCCATGGCTACAGACAGAGACTTTCATCGCATTTCCTTTAGTAACTAGCCTTTTACGACAAGAAGGGGAGTGGTATAATCCTCACATCTTACGTCTTATATTTATATTATTTAATTTAAATTATTACGTAACAAATTTATTTTGAAATTTATGTCTTGGTTTTTGGTTCTTTTTTTGAATTGGTATATTTTCTTCATGTTTAAAAAAATAGACCAATTCCTAAAAAGAATAAACTTGTGACTATAATGTGTATGTAAATTTTTTTGCATTACATTACCTCGTCGTGAATCTTGTCCATTGCTTCTCTTCTCAGATTGATGTCGTTACGTAGCTGCCTAATGTATTTTTGTTTCTCGTCTGAAATACTTTGATGATCTACGATGAATGCCTGAAACATGAACTTAACTGTACAGGTCAATATTAATAATGACGGATCAATTTTTATCGCGATCAGGTTTGTCTACAGTTCTTATTTTTGAGCGACTAGATATATAAAATAAATAATAGTTAAAAAAAAAAACTAAAAAACACGCTTTTTATAGAAAACCGAACTAAAAAAGTATTAAATAAATTTTAATAAATTTAAATTAGAGTGCTTTTTAAGATTTATCAAAACGATAATCACTCTACTTAAATCTGTCAATAAAATATTTATAACTATTGACACCGTACATCCCACGCTTCTTTTGAAATAAAATATTTTTTTTATTCACACTATTATTAATTTATATTTATTGAAATTTTTAACACTATACTTAATTTAAATTTATTTTCTATTTTTCAGTTCGGTTTTCTATAAAAAACGTGTTTTTCAGACGTTTTTTTTAAACTATTATTTATTTTTTACTTTTTTTTTATCAAATTAGTGTATTGTCATCGGTCCTCGAAAAGTCTAAAAAGTTTGAACGAAATCTGGCCGTTTATAGTGGGTCTAAATCGCGCCCAAAGAAGTCGGTTACAAATGTACATACTCGTTAAAACATCTATTTTTCTAAAATTCATAATAACTGTTTTTCCTAGTGTTTAAAAAACCGATAATACAACAATTGTTAACTTCCGATTAATAAATATTTTTTTAATAAATCTAATTTTACGATATCACAGCAATATATACCGAGTATAGACGTTTAGTTCGGTGTTTCGGCGTCCGGATCGCATCATGTTTGGTAAGTTTTCACTTCTTTCGGCACTCGGAGTGCAAACCGTAATTGTTTTTAGCGCCCCAGCATTGGCGAAATGTGGTTAGTAATTTTTAAATAAATAGATATCTTCACGCAATTCCCAATACAGGGGTAGTATCTTCACGCAATTCCCAATACAGGGGTAGACAGGGGTAGTAGTCTAGACAATTAAGTCCCTTCCACCCACCTTCCACCGAAGATATTTTCGGGACAGCGTGACAGGTGGTGAGCCCGTCGCCGTCTTTATATCCAAGCCAACGATATAATTCGTACATAAGTTTTTGAAAAATCCATTGGTACGAGCCTGCCACCGAGATCGAACTCGGGTCTCTCGACTCGAAATTCCGAACACCCAACCACTCGGTTATCGTAAATTTAAAAACTTTGAACCGGAATTTACTGTTCTAAAGACACTGCGGGACAAACAGTAGATAAAAACACGCTCATATACAAACGACAAACATTTAAAAATAAAAAAAATAAACATTCTTTTGACATTGTAAAACCGTAATGTTTTTCTTTCATAACAAAACAAAACATGTTCTATAAATATTACCTACTTCATACATAATATAATAAACAACATATAATACCAAAAAGAGACATACTTAAGGTTGATTTAGTGAGATATATAGGAAAATATGTATTGAATAACCAACTTTAAGTCGGACTTAAACTAAATGGGTTATAAACTTAACTGGATTGTTGGCCGAGAACCTTACATAGCCTACACATTTTCGATGGATGCAGGCGCCAGGATCGATCTTAGTATCGAAACAGAGCTTTGTAAAATCAGGGCGTATGTTCAGCGGTAAAAAAGTAACAAAGTACTAAGATCTACTATCTATCGTGTTTAGTTTTAGATACGACATCGTCGATGGGCAATAGCGGGGGGTTTCAGTCACTGGGGTCTTTCACGTTTTAATAAAAAAATACCATTCGGAAAAGTTCAATATTTTTGCTGAGGGTGAAGTAATTACCCCGTGCAGAATGCACCTCAAAACTAGATAAATTTCGAGATAATATCACCTCATGTATATTTACGGCAGGTATACTACCGCCACTGGAAGTGCCAGTGATCCTGCTGATTGACTCCAGGCTTCTCTCTACATCCTCCTCCACAGGATCACGCCATTCCACCATCGGCAATGTAGTCACTTGCCCTAAAATTCACATGAGATTGAAGAATTTCTATTAAATACTTTTCTATTTGCTCCATGGGATCCTGAATCCATGGGATTGCTGACATCATACAATTATACAAACACAGCTGCTGTAAGTTTAAGTTTCACGGTGGTCTGAATAATTCATAAAGCAATGTACTAATCCTTAACAATGAAAAAAAAACTATTCAAAAGGAAAAGCACCAAATCAGTTTTATGCGCGTCGCTGGTTGAAATGTGGAACTTTCAAAAAATATGAGGTCGGTAGATGCCTTTTTTCCTGCAGTAGAAATTTACATGTCGTTAAGTAATTCAATATTAAGCAAGTATATTAATAATTTAAGCAAGTAATGCAATATTTCTCTGCTTAGTTTTTATCAATAATTTTTAGTTATTTTTACCTTTATATCCATTACTATATTTATTATATTACGAAATCTCAGTTATTTTTATAAAATTAAAATATAATAGTTAACAGGTAATTTTTATAAAATTATTACCGACTGAAATTTCTTCCGGAGTAATCGGGTCGGTGGGTTTATTCAGTTTCATTTTGTACGCTAAAAAAGCTTTGTAGAAGGGTCGATTCCTGACGCGAAAGTCCTGACCAGCACTCTGGTGACACCCGCACAACTTGAGCAGTCTCTCGCAGATGCAATACACAATCTAAAAGCGATTACACAGAATATAATATATAATAAAAAATAAAATGAAATATCTTTACGCCATTCCCAATACCCTCTGTATATACAGAGTTCAAGTAATACATTTGGATTTCGTTACTATTTGTGTTGAAAAGATTTTCTATGAATGCTAAATGAATTTGAATTTAAAATGAGCCAGCAAATTCAACTTGAATTTTTTATAACTGTGCTGAAGTAGACAGAGGTCTAGTCTAGACAATTAAGTCCCTTCGACCCACCTTCCACCGAAGAAATTTTTCGGGACAACGTGACAGATGGTGAGCCCGACGCCTTCATTATGTCCAAGCCAACGATATAATCGTACAAAAGTTTTTGAAGAATCTCCTTGGTACAAGCCGACCACCTGAGATGGAATTCGAATGACTAACTGTATGTATAATATATCGAAGAGTAAAACACGTAATAAGATAATAAAAACATTAACAAGCGTTATAAGTTAAATACTCATATCGACATTCAAGCCTCGAGTACAAACATACATAAATAATAAAGAAATACAAACATACTCGTAGATAGGGATAACATCACAAACAAAGTGTTTTTTCTTCATTCCGTGCCGGAAGCGAACTCGGAACATCACAGCTGACGATGAGGATGACACCATGAAAAACCGGTGCGTAAGCCACTCGTTTACGGAGGTCATCATGTTATGGTTAACTTTACAGCCATTAATTACAGAAGACTTTAATACGATAATGCCATCTACACTTTTATGACGATGAAAGGAGATGGAGTATTCTTAAACAGTAACCACAAAGTGTGTTATCTATATACAAAAATTCGGCTTCCGTATATTTTGTGGCCGCTAAAGTCGAAACGTAGTCGATGGATTGGATTTTGACAGGTCGTTACCCAAGAGTGTTTAAACAGTGATAATTAATAATTAAAAAGTGATAAATACTTTGTATCTCGAAGTTACCTCGGGAACGGGAAATATTTTCTTTAAAATACAGCATTATATTGCATTGCGTTTTAACGGTAAATATTATTGGCGTCTGACAAAAGATTTTTTTCCCGTTGCTATTTTATAAAGATTACTATTTTTACTATTTTTTATATATTTATTTATTTTTACTAAATTTAACTTGAAACTGAGCCACATCAATGTGTGGTGAGATGTATCTAAATTTTACTATGACGTTAAGATTAAATATATAAATACTTTCAAGCGTAGTCCCTGGCGGGGAGACACAGGCCAATATTAATGTTTAATTAACGATAAGATTCTTATAACGAATTAACAAACGGTATATTTTTATATCGCTTCTAAATTGTGCCGTGTGGTAATGGCGTAAGAATATTACAACTCCCTTTCTTCTCGAAAGGCGACTACGTGAAACAGCCTTGAATATTAATATGGCAACCGATAGACGGTGGGATAACCATCTCTAAAAATATCAGACCAAAATAATCAGACCTAAGATGGGTAACATCGTCTGAGGTGCGAGTGGTCTGGAACTGCTATCACTAATCCGCATGCCAATCGTGGCGATTGTAGCATATTCGCACTATGGGAGAGGCCTACGTCCTGCAGTAGACTTTAACAGGCCGATATATATGTATGTATGTAATCATGCCTGAAATTTTATACCTTAGGAAGCTCTCGGAAAGCTCGTTCCTCTAATCCGTGCAAGGTGACCCGCTGTCGATACAGGTACTGCCTGAGTGTGAATTCCGAAGTTTTACGGTCCCTTGTCAACATAATCAGTTCCCTGTTAGAAATTAAAATAATTTTAGTACACATATATTTGACGATCTCTGTGGACGAGTGGCGTAAACACCGGTTTTCAAGGTGTCGCCATCTTAGATCAAGAGGACGTAATTGTCGAGACCTCTGTCTACCCCTGTATTAGGAAAGGCATGATGATAGTTTTTTATTATTTATAGATGATTCGATATATTTTTTTGTCTTTAAAAATTGTCTTTACTAGCAATACTCATAATGTTAGTAATATTCTTGTGCTCCAACTAATCTGCTGTGTGTGTATCGAAACTCGTTCACGACAACAGTCATGGTAAATAATTATGTAGACTAGAACCTGCAACGTCATGTTGCGTAGTCTGAACTCTAGGCCATAATAACAACTGACACTTAAGTTCAAGACTCGTTTAAGTAAAAAAAAAGTAATTGAAATACAATGGACTGTTTTTCTGACTGCAAATAACTAACTTCCAGACGAACTACTAACTTCTAAACAAAACTCAAACCCACTTGGAACTGAACACAACTGATTGTGGTAATACATAATGCTCGAACTCCTGCACGCAGAGAATCTGTCCAGACGTCTGCACAGAGCGCGGCCGCTTCTTCCTCACCAGCCGTATGGCGTCATTGGCGCGGACCCGCAAAGCGTACACCAGATAGCACGCAATCAGAACCCCGGTCCTTCCCAGACCTGGAAAGTTTTAGTTACATCTCTGAATGTTATCAAGTCATGTCTTTTACTTAGAAAGAAGAAAGAGAGAAAGAAAGAAAGAAAGAAAGAAACATTTATTGCACATAATACACCACGAACATAGTTAATTGAAGAGAAAATTAACAATAAGAAAAAATTATAAAAACTTAAAGATGAAACTAAAGTAATTACAATGCCTATAAATAAAACATAAAAATGACACGAAAAAAAGTAAAAGTTGTTTATGATTGTCATATGACTCGTGGAGCAAAGTGCAAAAAGACCATTTATTCATTCATCTCTGCAAATAGCAGTAATGCAAATTTCAACTCCGCAAATTGCAGGCATTTCCCAACATAGGGGTAGCCTAAGGTCTAGACAGTCCTTTCGACCAACATTTCACCGGAGCTTATTTTGGTGCAACGTGACATGTGGTGAGACGGTCGCTGTCTTTATGACCAGGGCAATGATATGAATCGTACATAAGTATGCCCTTCGTTCATATGTTTCAATAATCCTCTGTCGGTAGTAACGTATCTGATGGGTGACTATGATGTCACAGGCAACGCCAGACGGGTGTTACTTTATTTTGTAACAAATGGTGACAGGTTTACCACCTGTCACGTTGTCCGAAAAAAATGTATTCCGTGAATGGTGGATCGAAAGGATTTAATTGTTTGGACTTGTAGATAGAGCTATACCAGTATTGTGAAAAGCGTGAAGATATTTTTTATTTTATTTTATAAAACAGTGGTTCAATTTATTTTATATAATAATCAGTATGGGCGACAGCACGTATTGCTTTGATCCTTAGTATTAAGCTAATGTAATCGTTTTATGGAATCAGAAACTACAAACTTACTAAAAACACCGGAGACAATAAATAGAAAAGTGGTTTTCAGAGCTCAGTCGGACATTGACCCGTCCGGGAATCGAACCCGTGACCTCTATATATTTTTATATACATATTACATACAGGAGAATTAATTCGTGAATGTATTTGAAATACAATGAAACGTTGTATTTTAATGCGAAGCATGTGATTCAATTGAAAATAAATGATGAATATTTATCTTTTTGTTGGCATAAACGACATAACGATTAAAGTCTACAGTGCCAATTAAAAAACGCTTATGTATATGTTCGTAAATCGAACATCATTGACTAGGACATATTTATGATATAAACATCTATACATATAAATAAAATTGAAGTGTCTGTTAGTAATATTGAAAAAACCGTTTTTTACTACATGCATATGAATATATACGGTACGGTAAAACTTTTACCCAAATAACATTTTTTTTACTATTTTTGTCTGTCTGTCTGTTTGTTCCGGATAATCTCTGAAACGGCTGGTCCGATTTTAACAGGACTTTCACTGACAGATAGCTAATGTTATAAGGAGTAACATATGCTACTTTTATTTTAGAAAAATAATAAGAGTTACGTGTTAAGTGTTAAACTGCGGCTAAAGCCGTGGGGGGCAGCTAGTGAATATATAAGATATATGCACTATATAAAGTATATATACTATAAATACTCTTAGTTCATTACGGGGTTTCCTGTGGTATGTGGTCGTACCATTAATCTACCAAGATATACTACCCCTGGCTTCCCCTATATTGGTAAATGCGTGAAGATCTACCAAAGAAATTTAATATAGTAATTTAAAAAAAAAAATTGTAGTCTATGTGTTTCTATTGCGACCGTGATTTCACTTTTAACTATTATCTTAATGGAGTCACGATAGCCGAGTGGTTGGGTGGTCGGAATTTCGAGTCAATAGACCTGAGTTCGATCCCCAGTTGGTAGGCTCGTACCAATGGGTTTTTCAAAAACTTATGTACGAATATCGTTGGCTTGGACATAAAGGCGGCGACGGGGTCACCACCTGTCACGTTGTCCCGAAAATATCTTCGGTGAAAGGTGGGTCGAAGGGACTTAATTGTCTAGACTCGGCCTCTGTCTACCCCTGTATTGGGAATTGCGTGAAGATATTTATATTTATATCTTAATGGAGTTTCCCACCCAGTGATATCTAAAGATAAATATTTTCACGCCTTTACCAATACAGAGGTAGATATAGTTCTAGACAACTAAGTCATTTCGATCCACCTTCCAACGAAGTTACTTTTTGGGACAACGTGACAGGTGGCGAGCCCGTCGCCGTCTTTATGTACAATGTAAATCGTACATAATTATTTGGAAAAAACCCTTACCCCCTGGCCATGTATTGATATAAATATCAGTATTTTAGTTATTAAATTATTAAGTATTTAAGTGTTTTGGTTTCTGTCATTAACTCTGTGGTTAACATTGGCAAATAATAAATGCGTAAAGTATTATATGAATATTCACTGCTAGACAGCAGTATAGCAGTGGATATTTAACAGTCAGTCTATTACATTAGGGAGCACCCTAATGTAATATGCCTGGCCTAATCAGGGTTGTCGGCTTTACCATATTGTTGAAAAATGTCTTTAATCGTCAGACAATGTGTGAGATTTTGTTATTATATAATTATATGAGAATTTCGGATAGCATTGCCTTCATTAAAAGACAATGTGTAAGATTATTGATATTTTGTCTTTTTTTTTGTTTGTTTTTGCAAAGATGGCGATTTATATAACGATTTTTATAAATGAGATTTTTTGTTTAAACTAATATATTTTTAATAAATGTAAGAAAAATTATATAACGATTTATTAATAATACAATATTAATAATACACGACATTATTAATAATACACGAATTTTTACGGAAATTGAATAAACACCTTAATTAGATTAATTAATTTATTTTAATATAAGCAGTAAAAACTTGTAAATTTTATATTATACATCGTATTACATGTGCTAGCCTTGAAATTGAGTTTTCATAACGATGTACATTAAAAATACATCATAACATTTTTACATCTCGCTTAGTTTGGAATCAGTTATTTGAAGACACTTTTTCCAAATTTTTTCCACAAATTCATCGTCTTTGCATAGCTTATGACACGGATGAAGTTTACAGTCTTTGAAATAGCCCCCACTATAACCGTGTAATTCAGGACATACACAGAGATGTATACTAGTTTGAGCACCTTCTTTAGAATCCTTAAACATTAGATCAGTCAAAATATGCACAATATTTCTCGCGTAAGAGGGAAATCTCTTAAAGATATCCGTCTTAACAAATCCAGGATGGAGAGCGTTGACTGTTACATCATTTGGTAGTCTTTTCTTCAAAGCCTTCATCCAAAGAAGATTGCACAGTTTACTGTTTGCGTATTTTAGGTAGTACCCTGTCGTATTAGTACCGATGAGGTCATTTAGATCCAAATGACCAAAATTATGTAGGAAAGATGATACTATAACTATCCTACTCGATTTGGATGCTATTAGCTTATCAATAAGCAAATTCGTCAGGAGAAATGGCCCAAAGTGATTGGTTTGCATCACTAGATCTATACCATCATCGGACAAACGTTGTGGTAGTCCAGCACTTCCAGCATTATTAACCAGAATATCCAGACGGTCTACTGTTTTATTGAAATTATCAGCGAACTCTCTCACGCTGCTGAATTTACAAAGGTTCAGATGCCTGTATTCTACGTTCGTGTTTCCGGTAGTAGCCACTATATCAGCCACAGCTTTTTCGGATTTCTTGACGTTCCTGCAAGCGATAATGACTCTTGCGCCTCTTCTGGCTAAGTCCCTGGCCGTTTCTAAGCCAATACCGGAATTGCCGCCTGTAACTAGGGCCACTTTTCCGTGCAATTGCGTTTTGCATCTACAAACACCTGCTCTTGGCTCCAGCAATAGTTTCAACACAATAATTGTACACAATAGCAAAGTGAATGTTATGAGAATAAAGTAAATTAAACATTTAAATACGATAAACAATGACTCTAAGGGGATCATGTTGACGGGTGTAGAGTCCGTTTAGTTATGACTAAACGTAGCTGTACAAAGTTTATTAAGGTAAGTCGGCTAAAATTATGTAGCAGTGGCCATGACGTCGGTCATTATGCCAATTTAAATAAAAACTTGTTTGTAGTAGGAACAAAAGAAATTATTCTACTTATTTAAAAATTAATCATGTAATCGTTTCCACATGACATTGTGGTTGTGTTTGCCATAATTACGGGTTCAAATCCTGTATTTATTGTGTAACCATTGTGTACGCAGGTCATAAATTCTGTCACATGTTTAACCTAAAATAATTAATACAAGTTTATTCATTATGTAACTATTTATATACCAAAATGAACTTAACAAAACATAGATTCTTATGACACTAAAGTTTATTCAAAATGAGCTCTGTGATTTTGAATACAGGCCTTCAATCTGTGCGGCCAGTCGTCTATCGCAGCACGAACGAGGTCCATGTCAATATCGGCGGCTGCCTTAAACAAGGATGTCTTGAGGGATCCAAATTGGGATGAGGCTTTGAGCACGCCTTTTCCTCCAAGTGTTGCCATATCTTGTAATCTAACGGATTCAAATCTGGACTGGAGGAGGGCCAGTCTTCGTGCCCGATGAAGTCGATTTCACGCGCCGCCAGCCAGTCTTGTGTGCTCTTCGCTCTATGAGCTGGCGCCGAATCTTGTTGGAATACCCAGTGCCTGTTATTGAATATAAGAACAGGTTCCACAAGGTTCGTCAGGACTGTATTTTGATATACAACTGTATTCGTTTTTACACCTTTCTCGCAAAAATGTACCTCTGTTAAGCCTCAATAAGAAACCCCCAACCATAACATGAGCGAGGATGGAAAATGACCGTTGGACACGCCGAATACGGTTGCTCGCTTCTTCACTACTGTGTGCGTACACCTTAACATTTTGTTTGTTGTAGCTCTCTTCTACGGTAAAAAATTTTTCATCCGAAAAAAGAATTTCCCGATACTTTTTCCCGCGTACCGCTTAAACAAAGCGCGGCATCTCTTTAGTCTCAGATGTATTAGACGTGCATTCAAACAATGTCCTGTTTTTTTTCGATATGCCCGAAGCCCTAAGTCTTCATTTAACACCCGTGGTTCTGCTTAACCCCATCTGAAGGGCCAACAGTTTCTGCTTACGTTTGGGATTTCTTTGAATTCGAGCCTTCACAGCTTTTATCACTGCCGGAGTCCTAACAGACCGAGGGCGACCACTTCTTGACATGTCATCTACACTAGAGTCTTCATTGTATCGTTTGATGGTACGATAAACGAATCTTTTGGTTAAATTCAATTTTTTTTTAATTTAACATTTTGCAACGATGCAACGTAATAATTGCAACACGGTCTTCCTTAAGCGTCCACTCCATATTTAAAAATGAGTAAAATTATAAAAAGTATGTAGTTTTTTTTCATGAACAATTTGAAATTCGAATTCAATAAACTTTTTTGTGGCCAGCATTCTAAAAGAAAAGTTTTTACTGTGTGACAATAGTTATGACCAGTGACTGTGTATATATCTATATTATATTTATTTTCGAATAGGCGTTGGTCACCAAGCAATTATTTTATGCAATTTTTTTATTGATTTTAAAACATAAGTTATGTTGCACTTTTTGTTATTAAATTACAGGCATCATCCTACACGCATCAGTTGAAATTTTACTTTGCTTTCTGTTTTATTTACGCCTGTTTTTGACATCGGCGCCATCTACTATTATTTTCGCAAATTACATTTAAATTTTCATGACTTTTCAGCCAGGAAATATTAATAAAATAACAGCAACTAATTGAATTTTTCCCTTACATTTAATAACAAAAAGTTCAGCATAACTTATATGCTTCTAAATCGACAAAAAATTACGTAATAACTTAGTTGGCGTTATCTTTATTTCCTGTTTGAAAAGTCAAAAACAGGCATAAATAAAGAAAGAGTTTTGAAATTTCAACTGATGAAACTTGTTGAAATTATCTTCACGCAATTCCCAATACAGGGGTAGACAGAGGTCTAGTCTAGACATTTAAGTCTCTTCGACCAACCTTCCACCGAAGATATTTTCGGGACAACGTGACAGGTGGTGAGCCCGTCGCTGTCTTTATGTCTAAGCCAACGATATAATTTGTACATAGGTTTTTAGAAAAACCCATTGAGGATCGAACTCAGGTCTCTTGACTCGAAATTTCGACCACCCAACCACTCGGCTATCGTGATTTGTTGAAATTTTTCTCTTTAATTTAATGTTTATACTTTTTACAAAAAAAATCTAATAACTACACTAAATTTGTTTTAAAATAACTTTGTATACAATTTATATACAAATACAATACATTTGAATACAAATCAGATGACGGATACATTGTATACGGCTACTTACAGGTACCGACAACTCTTAACCCTATCTATATTATGCTTCTCTATGGTCTTCATAAATCCGGGTACTCTCCACTAATGCGTGATAGATCTCTCTCTCTTGTTACATCTATCACAATTTGGTGAATCAACTATTTTCATAATGTGTTTGAATGTGTTAAGTGGAACGGCTCTCTTACTGGTGACGAGTAACAGACTTTTAATTTTTTCTCCGGAGAACCAGGCTAGAGTTCGGTTTGCATATCGAAAACCATTATAATTTTGGGATATAGTACATATAGATTTATTTAATAGTATAATTGCGTCATGAGACCTCTTTGGAGCTATCTTTAGGTTATAGGTTATATCTACATTAATTGGAGGTGCACGCACACTACAGAAAAGAGAGACTAAATTAAAATAATAAATATATACATACATAGATAGGAACAATATCACATACATTACTCTAATCCCAAAGTAAGTAGCTTATGCAGTTGGGTGATTAGATTGAAACAGGAGACCGGAGTTTGATCCCCACATGGAAGTATGGCTTCGCCGGCACTGATAGAAGAAAAATATGGTGAAAAAATGAATCTTGTCGTATTTGTTTTATTATGACGCTCTTTATCCGAAAATGTTGTAGCAACTTAATTTTTGTTATTTTACAGCACTGTAGGTGGAAGTTTACTTAATGAAAAAATATATTACATTTTTATTAATTTTTTTTTTCGTATACATATTTGGTTAATGTTTATTACGGTTTGTATATCTTAGTCCTATATGAACTGCCGTAATGAGAGTCCATTTACGAGGCTTGTAAAAGTTGATTTATTTTCATACTGCTTAATTTATCGAGGGCAGAGCGACGAGGAAAACCATTCGGAGGAAACCTGCATGTCTGAGAAATAATAAAAGAATATATCTGCAAATCTGTTTTGGACAAGCAGGAAGAAATTTTTTCTTCACGTATATCTAAAATTGAGGGAGGCAAAGGTTATCTTATCTTAACACAATTCCCCATACTCAATTAAAGCAGAGCCCGTAAGCAAAGGTCTAGACAATGAAGGTCTTTCAACTAATTTTACACCGAAGCTTAATTGGGTCATTGTTACAAGTGGTGATTTCGATCGAGTTCGATCCCCATGCGGCAGTTTCGTGGGTTTTTAAAAAACTTATGTACGAATTATATCGTTGTCTTGGACATGAAAACGGCGACGGGCTCACCACCTGTCACGTGGTCCCGAAAATATCTTTCGGTCGGTGGAATGTGGGTCGAAGGGACTTAATTATCTAGACTAGACCTCTGTCTACCAGGTTAATTGCGTGAAGATATTTATTTATTTATTTTATTATTTATTTGAATATCGCATAATTCGAACGAAGAACAAAAGTAATGAAGAGGAAATATCACGAGTGCTTCATTACTTTTGTATCGTAGTAACATCAATTCTTAGGTGTCATGTTAAAACAGTTCTTTCCATGAATGTGGTAAGTTTTTTTATCTTCACGCAATTTCCCTAACTGCTAAGGCAGAGGTCTAGACAATGAAGTCCTCTTTTCGACCGAAGCTTTTTTGGGACAACGTGATAGCTGGTGAGCGAGCTGTCTTGATTTTCAAGCTGCGAATGTATTGCGTGTCAATCATCTCAAAAAACACCAGACGTAAATAAAGCAGACCTGTGACGGCAGCAGCGTCAAAACGTGCGGTGCTGCTGATACTGCGATCGACATTTCGCTTGCCGAGCGTGTGCAAATCAAATCAAATAATTTATTTATCGATATAAGTAACACACATTAAATCCATCGATCGTTATTTTTTAAACTGCCACTTTTTTTATAATGAGGTTCCTCTAACGGAGAAGTAACAGCGAAAGAAACTCCGTAGGTATCCTCTTTTTTAGTTTTTTTTATAAAGGAAATATATAAATAGAAAATAATTAACAATTAACAATGTAAGGAAACAGTCGTGACGACTCTCTCATGCCCTGAAGAGGCTATTTACAGGCCGTTTTGTATATGTATACATTTATGAATAGTAAATTCAATTTACTTACACCCTTGGGCATCATAAAACATGCTTGGCACAAAAGGGGTTGCTTCCTAGGCATGGATTCCATAATATGGTTAAGGTTAAAAGAGAATTTATTACTCAGAAGCTGATCCTGCGGGTATGAACGCTGTTTTCCACAGATCCCTAATTAGTATTTTTTTCTAAAAAAAGAGTCGCCTAAGTTAACATCAGCTATTTGACAGTGAAAGTCCTGTTAAAATCAGCCCAGCCCTTTCAAAGATTAGGCGGAACAGATATCTTCACGCCATTCCCAATACTGGGTTAGACAGAGGTTTCGACAATTCAATCTTTTCGACCTACCTTCCACCGAAGATATTTTTGGGACAATATGACAGGTGGTAGGCCCGTCGCCGTCTTGTTGCAAGAACTATTTGAAAAAATTGGTACGATTCTGCCACCTGGGGATCGACCTCAGGTCTCTCGATTCGAATGAGTTTACTAAATATCTTTGCATCTAAAAATTTTAAGTTTCATTTTGAAAATGTTTATAGACAAACATTCCTAAATGTCATTAGGCAGATTATTCAAAAGTTGCGCGCTCTCACACATTATACTCCTTTCATTATAACCAGTTCTGTATTTCAGTTCAGACTTAATTTTTAATAGGTACTAACCTAATATATATAATTCTCGTGTTACCTTGTTGCTCACTATGAACTGCTAAACTATTTAACCGATTATCATGTTTCTTTTTTTTAAATGTGTGTTTTGCTGTCGTGCTTAAGAGAGTTTTTACCTCGTAATTTTTATTTATTCCAAGGCCAGTTAGCATATTATATAATGCATGTTCCTCTGTGCCTAAAATAATATAGTTTTTACCGCGTAATTTTTCCTCATTCCAAGGGCCGTTTGTATATTACATATTCTATGTTCCTAAGGCTTTTTTTATTTTATGACTATTAATGAAGAAATTTATATCCAAATTACCTGCGTGACAGTGTATAGCCACTCGTCCCTCTTGCAATGCAAACGACAACACCTTCACCATGTCCAGCAACCCGCTCAGACTTGCATCTCCATAATCCGCCCAAGCAAAGTTGTAGTAAAATACTGTAATTGGTAAAAATTAAGTGTACACAATACAGTCTCTGTAAAATGTCTTCGGTACCGAGCGGAAGGAAAAAGTTAAGTAACTGTTCACACCTATTAGAAAACGAGATAGAAAATTGGCGTCTAAAAGAAATGGTGTTAAGAAGTGGATATATCGTTTGTCATCTCGCAATTCTAGTAGTTTCTATTTCTGTAAATAAAGTATTGAAAAAATGTCTAATGTATCATTTAATATAAAAAATATTCATCCAGTGTCCGTAAATACATTTCTAATAAATTATGGGTGACACATAAAAGTCACGATACCCGAGTGGTTGGGTGATCGGAATTCGAGTCAAGAGACCCGAGTTCGATCCTCAAGGTACGAACCTTGAGGATCGAACTTTTGAAAAAACCCAATGGTACGAACCAATGGGTTTTTTCAAAAGCTTATGTACGATTTACACCGGGCTCACCACCACTCACGTTGTACCAAAAATGTCTTCGGGGGAAGGTGTGCCGAAACGACTTATTTCTCTAGACCTTTGTCTACCCCTGTATTGGGAATGACGTGAAGATAATTATTCATTTATTATTTCATTTTTTAAAATCTATGAATTAGTTTTTTTATTTATTATTTATGAATGACACTTATTATATCACCGTATAGTAAAATCGTAAGAATTGCCACCTTCTTTTATCTCGTGAGTGTCGTAAGAGGCAACTAAGGGAAAAGCAGACATCGTTACCGCAATCGACTAATGGCGGGATGGTACTATCTCTAAAAATACTGTCTGGTACTGTAATCGCGAATCCGCTTGCTAAGCCAAGCCGTTATGTATTCATGTGCGTGTACTTATTTCGTGATAAAATAGGTGTGGGATGAGATTGAGATGCGATGCATGCGGGTCGAATTTTGTTGAGTTTTATCAATTAATGATGCCTTATTTGGAGTTGAGACGCATGTCGCGTAATGGTGGTTATGGTGGTGGATTCTGTAGCGTGCACGCATCTGTAAGAGGGAGGGTACTGGTCTTCTTCGCTTGGGACCAGGTAACATATACCATTTATTAAAATAAAGAAAAATTTTAAAATCAACCGACCTTGAAGGGATTTTTGTTTATATACTGTTATTTAATTAAATAAAGAGACATTATTCACGATTTTTATCGATTGTTTTCTAAATATCAGCTTACTGTCGTTAGCCATGAAGATTGTGGGATCATAAGTGAAGCCCGAGCTGGTGAGTGGTGGTCCGCAGCTGGCATGCTCTCCTGGTGTCTGCAGGTTGATCACCGTCCGGATGCCCCAGCTGTACAGAATTTGAATTAGCTTTCGCTAAAGCAACGTTAAAATTATGTTAAATTAAGTTCTTCCCTATCGAATACTACATAATTTATATTTATTTATTATAATTTATATATATTTATTTATTTTACAAGAAATATGTAAATTACAGGTGTTAAATCTATACATATATGTCAATCATGTTTCGCCATGTCGGTATGCAAATACATTTTGTATGTAATTCAATTTTATTTTGCAATATTATTGATTTTTAAAGTATATTTATGCTGAACTTTTATGTTATTAAATTAAACAGAAAAAAAGTTAAAATTTCAAGTGACACGGGCGGGATTTGAAACCGCGACCTTATGAAATTTATGACGATGAATTTTATTTATTAGCATCGACATAGCCGGTCTGCCGATTTGGTATTTTTCGTGATGCTTATCTGCCATCTGACGGTGTCCAATTTTATCTTAAGGTTTAACCCTTAATCAACTTCTACGACACCCCACGCAATTAAAGTAAGTAGTGTATTGTTATGCCATAATTTGACGGCAATAAAGTAAGCATAAGATTGTGGCCAATTTTTTATATATTCAATTTCAATTATATAGGCAATTTCCTCACCACCTGTCACGTTGTACCGAAAATATCTTCGGTGGAAGATGGGTCGAAGGGACTTTTTTTTCTATACTAGACCTCTGTCTACCCGTGTATTGGGAATTGCGTGAAGATATTTTTTTCCCAAACTGCACTGGTCTTTTCAACCCACTATTCAGCTAAGCTAAGCTTGGACTACGTGACAGGTCAGGTCAGCTTGTTGCATAATGTTGGGCAAAATATTCCTTGTAATATAATGGTAATAATTTTGCCAATAACGTTGTAATTGTAATGTTATTAGTAAAATGACTTATTATCATTTATTTATATTGTTAATTACATGCGGAGTTGGTCAAGGGTACACGTAGTTGGAGTTCTTAGGACAGAACAACGTGCAATTTTGTAAAATAAGTATGTAATGTGTATCCTCTATTAAACAATAGTCAGAGATCTAGAGAATTCTTGAGAATTTAGTCTTTTCGATTCAAATTTCACCGACGTTGTTTGGGACAACTTGACGGGTGGTGGGCTTGTCACCGTTTTAGTGTCCAAGTCAACGATAGAATATACAGTGATACTTGGTTAAGTGGACCTGGATGAGTGAGAAACATCTATAGCTGGTACTCATGGTGAGTTTCCAACACTTTGAATTACCACTGCACTGAATTAACTCTGGTTGTGGGACGGAGCAACCTCTGTGAATCTTTCTTTCGACTTTATCGTCATAGTTATATATATCTATAATTGATTATATAAGCAATAACCTCTGTAACTGTGAACTGTAAACGAGACGGCAGTTATTTGGTTGTCAGAATTCGAATCAGGAGACCCGAGATCGATCCCCAGGAGAAATTCTCGTACTAAAGAGACACATATATCTCGTACCAAAAGTACATATACGAGTATATTTTCAAAACTTATGTAGGATTAGTATCGTTGACTTGGACATTCGAATACGATGGTCTCACCATCTGTCACATTGTCCAAAATAAACTCCAATGAAATGAGTCTGGCATCTTAGTTTCCTGACAGCATATTGCTGTAGAGTTTTGTCTACAAGCAAGTTGCGATATATGACCCCCAGATTTCACGGTACTTTCAAATAAATGGTTATATTTACATCCATGGCTCGAGTAGCGACATTCATGTTCATTACACAAATGTCATAGTGGGACTGGAACCTAAAACCTATAATTTCGAAGGCAGGGCTACTTGCAATTAGGATATCGGGTCCCTTATTTTCTTCTTCGTCTTCTCTTTCATACTGAACTGTACACAGCGTATTGGTTGGCAAATGCTGGCTGATATCACATGACAATGTATGTTATAAAAAAGATGAGTTTAAAATGGCGTAGTCTTCCTTTTGTTTCTTTTTAGACTAGGAAAATTTTAAAACGTATCAGCGTATTACGTACCTATGAAACTGTTGTATGATATTTCTGGCGGCAATGCTCACAGTGCTGGGCCGCGCCATCGCCAGAATGTCTTCGGTGACCCTGTGGATCGTGGCGTGTTGAGAATTTGTCGTGTATGAATTGATCGTCCGTATCTAAATAAAATAGAGTGATACATAATGGAACTGCGATTACCATGAGGTCATATTCCTGTTTTATAGTTTTGTATGTCTGTCTGTGAAAAACCATTTTCCTTAACTACATCTGATAGGGCCGTTTTTTTGTGTGTTGATTTGCCATGATCTTGGCGCTGTTGTTATTTCTTTTTTATCACAAACAAAAAGTCTACAATTAATTTAATTTTTATTTTATTCTATTCCCTCGCACATTTCCCCTACATTACATACATTACATTACATTGTAAACAGAAATTAAATGAAATATAACTTTATTGTACACTGTTGAATAAAAATTACAGCAACAGTAACATTAAAGTCAACATTTACATGCAATGGGCGACCTTATCACTAAAAGTGATCTTATCCAAGCAACCTTTGGATGGGCTGGAACTTAAATAAAATATTAAGACGATAGTATACGTAAAAAAGATGTGAAACAAAACAAGAAACTACATTAACTAATATACATATGAATAAAATAATACATCCTACATACAAATATATAAATGCAACGGTATTTACATATTGATGCGCATCAAATATTTAACAATTGTAATTGTATGCAACAATATAATACATTCATACATACATAATAACAATATAATATCGATACAAAAATAATTACAATCTTATATAAAAAAAACAAAAGCAAACAATTATGTGTTTTAAAAATGGGTAGGTATTTGACTTGACTGATATTTGGACAAGGAGAGCGTTTCACAGCTTGATAGCCTGTAGTGTAAAAAAATTACTGTAAAAATCTGTTGAATGTATAGGAGTTTATATCTGAAGGGTTTCAGACGAGGGTAAGGGTCGAAGACGAAGATTTAGACACTTAAATCAATTCGAGCCATCTTACAGCGAAGCAAAACTTGAGAAATGATAAACCTATCATCTGTCTTAAAGGCCAAGCTAACTGCACATTATACTAACTTAGACACATATTTCGGAATTTCAGGAGAACAGACCCCGAGTTCGATCCCCAGGTGGCAGGCTCGTGCCAATGGGGTTTTCAAAAACTTATGTACGAATTATATCGTTGGCTTGGACATAAAGACGGCGTCGCGCTCTCCACCAGTCACGTTGTTCCTAAAGTATCTTCGGTAGAAGGAAGGTCGAAGGGACTTAATTGTCTAGACTAGACTTCTGTCTTCTGTTTATTTTTTATTTAGTTTTAGACACATGTTTGGGTAGATAAATATTTATAAATACATATACAATACTTATATATTCCTATGACTCAAGTAAAACATTCCTATTCGTTATACAAATGTTTATAGGCGGGGTTCGATTCCGGAATCCATAGCTGAGTCACTACCGACTAGACTATCGGGTCGTCCAATTAAAGTATTTAATTAAGTATTAAATTTCTTTACGCCATCCCCAATACTAGATACTTTTTTTTTCAAATCGTTGGGCGACGACTTTTAGATCAAATCATGTAAATTTCGAGAAAATCTTGAATATCATAAGTTGCGAATCTGACTGATTGTTACCGGTTACTGTTTACTGGTTATTGTTACTGTTGTTAAAGGAGGAAGTATATAATTTTATTTTTATTGTATGTACATTGTGACTAAGTGCCAGAGTTACTCAAAAAATTGTTTACAGTAAGAAAATCGTTGAGTATGTTTTAAGGAAATAAACATTTAATAGTATCTTTTTGTTCTCATAGTTATATATAAATAAGTACATACATAGATAAGTACAACATCACATACGTTGTTCTGTTCCAAAAGTAAGCTTACGCAATTGTAATGTGGAATCAGAAACAACGAAGATACCACAAACAACTATACCTGAGAAAATCTAGAAAAAGTTTTTTCTATATTGTCCCGACCGGGAATCGAACCCGGGTACAGAGGTGGCGACACCTTGAAAACCAGTGTGTACGCCTATCGTCCACGAAGATCGATTATTCTTATATTTATATACACGGTAAATATTTTTCTTCAATTTAATGTCACGAAACAGGAGCGTGACGGAAGTCACGCTAGTGTACTGGTTGCTTTATAAAAAAAAATATATTTTGTATTACTAACTGCAAAGTGAAATGAAGCGAACACATACAATGACCTACTTCATATTGTATTTCCAATTACACTGGAATGTATTCACTATTATACTAATTACACACATCAATAATGTAGACGTAATACGCTTTGTAGTAGTGACATATGTGGTGGAGCCAAAAGACGGCTTCTAACGCTGCACGAAAGGATCGCCTCGTCCGTGGTGATACCATGGCCTTGCAAAATATAGAAATAGCATCAGGTTCTTCTACACTTGGTAAAGGTTAGCGAGATATCTGCAGCTTCTGCTGCATGGGTGTCTGAAATCACTTACCATAAAGTGAGCTACCTACTTTTTACCATAAAAAGGTGTACCACAGTTGAGTTATTAGGCTTTAGTTCAGAAGACTTCTTCTCCTTCTTTTTTTACAGCCTATCAAGAGGATTGCGAAATATAGACCTCCCCCAAAGCTCTCCACTAAGAACAATTCCCAGCTATCTGCATCCATCGACTTCCCGCAACATTAATTTTCCGAGTTCGATCTCCAGGTGGCAGACTCATACCAATGGGGTTTTCAAAAACTTATGTACGAATTATATCGTTGGCTTGGACATAAAGACGGCGTCGCGCTCTCCACCAGTCACGTTGTTCCTAAAGTATCTTCGGTAGAAGGAAGGTCGAAGGGACTTAATTGTCTAGACTAGACTTCTGTCTTCTGTTTATTTTTTATTTAGTTTTAGACACATGTTTGGGTAGATAAATATTTATAAATACATATACAATACTTATATATTCCTATGACTCAAGTAAAACATTCCTATTCGTTATACAAATGTTTATAGGCGGGGTTCGATTCCGGAATCCATAGCTGAGTCACTACCGACTAGACTATCGGGTCGTCCAATTAAAGTATTTAATTAAGTATTAAATTTCTTTACGCCATCCCCAATACTAGATACTTTTTTTTTCAAATCGTTGGGCGACGACTTTTAGATCAAATCATGTAAATTTCGAGAAAATCTTGAATATCATAAGTTGCGAATCTGACTGATTGTTACCGGTTACTGTTTACTGGTTATTGTTACTGTTGTTAAAGAAGGAAGTATATAATTTTATTTTTATTGTATGTACATTGTGACTAAGTGCCAGAGTTACTCAAAAAATTGTTTACAGTAAGAAAATCGTTGAGTATGTTTTAAGGAAATAAACATTTAATAGTATCTTTTTGTTCTCATAGTTATATATAAATAAGTACATACATAGATAAGTACAACATCACATACGTTGTTCTGTTCCAAAAGTAAGCTTACGCAATTGTAATGTGGAATCAGAAACAACGAAGATACCACAAACAACTATACCTGAGAAAATCTAGAAAAAGTTTTTTCTATATTGTCCCGACCGGGAATCGAACCCGGGTACAGAGGTGGCGACACCTTGAAAACCAGTGTGTACGCCTATCGTCCACGAAGATCGATTATTCTTATATTTATATACACGGTAAATATTTTTCTTCAATTTAATGTCACGAAACAGGAGCGTGACGGAAGTCACGCTAGTGTACTGGTTGCTTTATAAAAAAAAATATATTTTGTATTACTAACTGCAAAGTGAAATGAAGCGAACACATACAATGACCTACTTCATATTGTATTTCCAATTACACTGGAATGTATTCACTATTATACTAATTACACACATCAATAATGTAGACGTAATACGCTTTGTAGTAGTGACATATGTGGTGGAGCCAAAAGACGGCTTCTAACGCTGCACGAAAGGATCGCCTCGTCCGTGGTGATACCATGGCCTTGCAAAATATAGAAATAGCATCAGGTTCTTCTACACTTGGTAAAGGTTAGCGAGATATCTGCAGCTTCTGCTGCATGGGTGTCTGAAATCACTTACCATAAAGTGAGCTACCTACTTTTTACCATAAAAAGGTGTACCACAGTTGAGTTATTAGGCTTTAGTTCAGAAGACTTCTTCTCCTTCTTTTTACAGCCTATCAAGAGGATTGCGAAATATAGACCTCCCCAAAGCTCTCCACTAAGAACAATTCCCAGCTATCTGCATCCA
This sequence comes from Sericinus montela, assembly GCA_029286605.1. Classification (NCBI taxonomy): domain Eukaryota; kingdom Metazoa; phylum Arthropoda; class Insecta; order Lepidoptera; family Papilionidae; genus Sericinus; species Sericinus montela. Next base: position 7,322,368 of record JAGSMR010000024.1, read on the forward strand.
TCGACTTCCCGCAACATTAATTTTCCGAGTTCGATCTCCAGGTGGCAGACTCATACCAATGGGGTTTTCAAAAACTTATGTACGAATTATATCGTTGGCTTGACATAAAGACGGCGTCGCGCTCTCCACCAGTCACGTTGTTCCTAAAGTATCTTCGGTAGAAGGAAGGTCGAAGGACTTAATTGTCTAGACTAGACTTCTGTCTTCTGTTTATTTTTATTTAGTTTTAGACACATGTTTGGGTAGATAAATATTTATAAATACATATACAATACTTATATATTCCTATGACTCAAGTAAAACATTCCTATTCGTTATACAAATGTTTATAGGCGGGGTTCGATTCCGGAATCCATAGCTGAGTCACTACCGACTAGACTATCGGGTCGTCCAATTAAAGTATTTAATTAAGTATTAAATTTCTTTACGCCATCCCCAATACTAGATACTTTTTTTTTCAAATCGTTGGGCGACGACTTTTAGATCAAATCATGTAAATTTAAACGAGAAAATCTTGAATATCATAAGTTGCGAATCTGACTGATTGTTACCGGTTACTGTTTACTGGTTATTGTTACTGTTGTTAAAGAAGGAAGTATATAATTTTATTTTTATTGTATGTACATTGTGACTAAGTGCCAGAGTTACTCAAAAAATTGTTTACAGTAAGAAAATCGTTGAGTATGTTTTAAGGAAATAAACATTTAATAGTATCTTTTTGTTCTCATAGTTATATATAAATAAGTACATACATAGATAAGTACAACATCACATACGTTGTTCTGTTCCAAAAGTAAGCTTACGCAATTGTAATGTGGAATCAGAAACAACGAAGATACCACAAACAACTATACCTGAGAAAATCTAGAAAAAGGTTTTTCTATATTGTCCCGACCGGGAATCGAACCCGGGTACAGAGGTGGCGACACCTTGAAAACCAGTGTGTACGCCTATCGTCCACGAAGATCGATTATTCTTATATTTATATACACGGTAAATATTTTTCTTCAATTTAATGTCACGAAACAGGAGCGTGACGGAAGTCACGCTAGTGTACTGGTTGCTTTATAAAAAAAAATATATTTTGTATTACTAACTGCAAAGTGAAATGAAGCGAACACATACAATGACCTACTTCATATTGTATTTCCAATTACACTGGAATGTATTCACTATTATACTAATTACACACATCAATAATGTAGACGTAATACGCTTTGTAGTAGTGACATATGTGGTGGAGCCAAAAGACGGCTTCTAACGCTGCACGAAAGGATCGCCTCGTCCGTGGTGATACCATGGCCTTGCAAAATATAGAAATAGCATCAGGTTCTTCTACACTTGGTAAAGGTTAGCGAGATATCTGCAGCTTCTGCTGCATGGGTGTCTGAAATCACTTACCATAAAGTGAGCTACCTACTTTTTACCATAAAAAGGTGTACCACAGTTGAGTTATTAGGCTTTAGTTCAGAAGACTTCTTCTCCTTCTTTTTTTACAGCCTATCAAGAGGATTGCGAAATATAGACCTCCCCCAAAGCTCTCCACTAAGAACAATTCCCAGCTATCTGCATCCATCGACTTCCCGCAACATTAATTTTCCGAGTTCGATCTCCAGGTGGCAGACTCATACCAATGGGGTTTTCATATACTTATGTACGAGTTGTATCGTTGGCTTGGATATAAAGACGGCGATAGGCTCAGCACCTGTCACGTTGTCCTAAAATGTCTTTGGTGGAAGGAGGGTCGAAAGAACTTCCTCTCTCTCCTGTATTTGGAGTATGGATGCATCAGTGTGGAGGGTTTATCTTGTTAATCCTACTAATTAATATCTAATTGCTTGAAGTTTCGATAATTTGTGATTCAAACATGCCAAAACTCATTTTTTTTTCCAAATGTAAATAAGCCCATAGATAAGATATTAGCTGGACTGTAATTACACTTTTTTTATCCTTTTTAGATCCTTATCGCAAACAATTGCATCGTAACTGTGAATGAGATGTATAGCATGATTTTAAGTAACATATTTTAATGTTGCGGTAATTTCGTACTTAATACTCTGACGTCTCTAATTATATTATTCTACTCTGTGTACTATATAATAATAAATTAATATCTTTACATATATTCCTAATACTGGGGTGGACAAGACGCTTGATATCTGATTGTATTTTGACAGTCTTTTTTTCTTTATTAAGAAAAGCAAACAATTGTATATAAAGGTTAATTATATACTAATTCTTATCAGTATTAATATTATATGTACAATCATATCATTTTGCACAGATTATGTCACTTAAATAGAAACATCAAAAAGTATTTGTAATCAATATTAGCAAGTGTTATAAATCGCTCCATTATTAACACTGTGTTTAAGGCTTACTTCTTACCAGATCAGTTACTATTTTTTGTATTCTTTATCTATGCTCCCTAAGTTCATCGTTATAAAAATAACTTAGGCGCCTTAGAGGCGCTAGCACACCAGCATGTGTGTGGCAGTTTTTTGTACGAAACAAATGGTGTAGGCGCACTTCGCGTTGTACCCTTAATTTCGCTTCACCTAGGTACCCTTAACTTTATTACATTTACGAGATCTATATAGGTACACCTGTGGTTACATATACCGTAAAGAGTTATTACAGCGAGAAATTTGTATCTAGAAGCAAGAGGCAAAATGTTGTACTTATCGAGCAATCGATTGTCGGACGCGCGTGAATGGAAACATCTATAATGCTTTCTGTATAGAAATCTCCGCTGTACTTGTTCAGTATATTTACTGTACGTTATAGCCAGTTGTTATATACATACTGAAATTTTCCACTAAAGAGACGATCAAAATTTGATCCTGTGTAAGCATTTAGCGCTATACCAGATTTCAGTGGTGATTTATGTTGAGTATCAACGTTAGAATAATTCCCATTCCCGTGAATGTCATAGAGGCGACTGAGGGAAAAGGCTTTTTAATGACTATAACTACCGACCGCTGGAATAACTATCTCAAAATGGCATGCGGCAAACTTTTCGTCTGGTATTAGACGAAAAGTTTACTTGTCTCCTCCATGCAGCAGCATCCACGGGGCGAGATGTCTGGTATAGCGATCGCCAATCCGCTTGCCATGTGAGGTAGTCATGGCAAATCCTCCTTAATAGAGAAGCCTATGTTTAACAGTGGACTTTTACAAGCCAACAGTAAAAATAACTAGAAAGTAAGGCAAAAGAACAGAATAACTGAAAGGAAGGAATACTAAAAGAGTTAAAATAAAGAGAAGGAAGAAACGATATCTTTTTACTATTCCCACAATCCATAGTTCTCACACAATGCGTAGAACGCGTGTACAAACGGAACAGAATCTAGGAAGACAGTAAGTTCATAGAGTCAAATGTATAAGCTTACCAATCTGAGTAGAGACCCTGTATGGCAGTTTTCCGCTTTTGTGGCAGCTCATATTGACACCTGGAGCCACCGCAGAATAAAGCACACTGCAGCGCTGAAGGGGTGCTGACGCGAACGCGTTCTCCCAGCGCACTGTACTGCGCTGACGGTGGTCTGTTGATCCTTCGGCGAGATTCGCGGCTCCTGGGTTAGAAAAAATACCTTTAAGCCATTCCCAATATAATTGCCTAGGTTAAATTCCCAATATAATAGGTCAAGACAATTTAGTAATTTCGTCCCTTCACCGACTTTCTTCGACGACCTTCTTATACGATGAATTTAGGACTGGCAGGTGCCAAGAAATAGGACATCTTACCACGTTTTTACGTGGAAGTAAGTTTTGTAACATGTGTTACTTTGCTGCTGCTCGGATCTGGTAGATCAAAATACTACTACAGTATGGCAGTGACACTATTAACAAAAATTAAATAAATAAATGGTTTTAAATATTTTTGATTACTTCAGAGCTTGGTAGTGTTCGTTTTATTTACGTTATTATTTCTTTGAAATTAATGTTTATTTAAAAACATTTTTCACGTCATTATTTTTAATGAAGTAATAAATTTGAAATTGACGTGAAAGAAAATTGTGCTGAATGTGGCTATTGACAGTTTTTTCGTTGGCGTGCAATGAGGTGTAGAAAAATAAAAGAAAATTATATAACTTCGATAATTTTATAGCCAGACCAACAGAACTATTGCGAATACATAATTTGCTATATAGTTGTGTAACTAAGATGTAATAGAACCAACTGTAATAGAGCTAAGTTATCGGGTCGGCAATATTAAAATATAAATATATATTATAAAATATTATGCACAAATTTAAAAAATAAGAATTTATTAAATAACTTTGATTTGAAGGGATCAATCCGTAACTGAATCTAATTTCTGTCGAGTGAAATCTAAAACGACAAACTATTGATATTATAAACTTTAAAATTTTTTTCTTTTTTAATTTGTTTTTATATAGGTAAGTTGTATTATATGTATTATAGTATATTACGACATATGGATGAAATCAACACTTTTAATATACTTTTTTCCTCACCTGTCTAAAAAGTGAAATCGGTGAAAATTGTGAAAATTAATGCTCGACTCACGACGATCCTTATTGTACTTCGTAGACATTCTACGCGCCTTAAATTATTAAAAGGAGATAGAGAGACTACAAACATTAAACTTTACAAATTACATCAGGATGGATGTTCGTGTAACGCGTTACAATGACTGCTTCACACTGCTATCATGAAAAGTAAAAAAGCTAAAGTAAACATGAAAAATAGGTTACCTTTCTACGTGTACTGTTGGCAAATATGTTATATAGGTAATAAAAAGACAGAGCTCTCACGTAACCCGAGACCTTTATGGATAGGATTTTGACAATAAACATAGTCCTTACAAAATATATTACATACATTACAACAGAGCTAGTATAAGTCACGTTAGCCGAGTGGTTGGGTGGTCAGAATTTCGAGTCGAGAGACCCGAGTTCGATCCCCAGATGGAAGACTCGTAGCAATGGGTTTTTCAAAAACTTATGTAGGAATTAGATCGTTGGTTTGTTGGTTGGCGTGTCTAAGGGCCACCTGTCACGTTGTCGCGAAAATATCTTCGGTGGAAGGTGGGCCGAAGGGACTTATTTATCTAGACTAGACCTCTGTCTACTCTTACTTATTTTTTTCTTAGTTGCATGTTACCGACACTCATGGGGAAAAATATGTGGTATCTGCATAAGTTTATACCACACATTAGGGACTTATTACACAGGTATTCTTTCACACTTTTGTACAGGTGCTAAATCAGACAATTTTCGAATTAAATCAGGATGCTCCCGTTGTTTCAAAAAATGTATACAGTGGGTATTGGGAATTGCGTGAAGATATTTATTTATTTATTATTTTACAACAGAGCTGATTTTCAAGAACGCAAGAACCTGAACGCGTCAATAGACATAATCTTATCGAAATTCCATTAGGAGGAGCTATACATTTTTTGAAACAACGGGAGCATCCTGATTTAATTCGAAAATTGTCTGATTTAGCACCTGTACAAAAGTGTTAAAGAATACCTGTGTAATAAGTCCCTAATGTGTGGTATAAACTTATGCAGATACCACATATTTTTCCCCATGAGTGTCGGTAACATGCAACTAAGAAAAAAATAAGTTGATGTTACAAAAACTTAATAAATATAAACAGACTATACAAAGAGACTAAACAGACAGATGAAAAGTGAGCTTTAAAAGAGAAATATAGAGATTTATTATCTGAGCATTGATAAAATTTTATCACTCGTTCTTGTGTGTTTTAAAGTCCCATTCTTTCATTACTTTCATTATCTCCCAATTAAGTATAGCTTTTTAGTGATATTAACTTTTTCGTTTCATTTAGTTTTAAATTACAACGGTTCTAAAGTTTAAAGACTAGTTCATTTCTAATGATATTACTATATACTCATTTTCATTAAGCTTTTATCACTCTTTCACTATCATTATTTTTAAGAGATTTTCTATATAACTTAATAAGAAAATTATCAGAAACTAAGCCTATCCATCCAAAGGTTGTCTGGAAGAAATCCCTTTTAGCGATAAGACCGCCATTTATATCATCATAACCGTGCGTATCTTAATTAATTATATGTTGTATATTTCCTATGTGTGGTGTGCAATAAAGTGTATTCTATCTATCTATCTATCTATCTATCTGAATGTATATCTTGAAAAGACTAAAATGTACTTAATTGTTCTGCTTACGCTACCTATAGTGCTAACGACATCAATTTAGTTGGCCGAAGCACTGAATCAATAGTAATTATAGTGACAACCTCTGTTTAGGCTCAGTAGTGTTGATGTAAGCCGCAATCATAATTATCACACAGTAATTACAGTTAATGTCCATCAAAAGTATCATTAAGAAATAGCTTTATAAATATAAAATATCTTTCACTCCATTCCCAACACTGGGGTAGGCAGATGTCTAGACAATTAAGACTTAACAGGTGGTGAGCCTGTTGCCGTATTTATGTCCAAGCCAACGAGACAAATCGTACATAAACACATTAAAATTTACTTTCACTGAAACAAAATTATGTTAATATTTACAATACTTATTAACTAAAATCTATTATAATCTTAGAGCCCTACTCCTCTTGGCACGGTACCAAGCACGCTGGCTGTATTTTCACATTGAATGGCTAGACTTAACCGTTGAACGATAATGGAACCAGCCCTACGGATGATTTCATTCAAGGAGCCGTGACAAAACAGTCTGCCGGCACTTTTTTGGCATGAAAGTCCATGGAGGCCTAACTCGTCGACGTCACTGCCACAAGGACATCGATGTGGTTGACAAATCGAAGCTTCCAATCGTTTTCCTACAGCTATTCGTAAATTTTCGCTATCCAGTAATGTACCAAGGTTACTTGATGGTAAAGCAAGAAGCCAGTAACTGGATTCCTTCATCGAAACCTAGACCTAGAAAGAGGGCGCGGTCTCTATTATAGTGACTTTTACTTATTCCACATTTATTTATTTTAGATATACCTGACCGGTTTCGCCTTTAAGGCATTATCAAAGGTCATTATCATAGGTCTAGGTTTCGACAAAGGTCGAATCTTAACCTTAAATAATAATAATCAAATAAGAAATCTAGGATAATGCCATATAGGCGAAACCGGTGAGGTATTTTAATATAAATAAATGTGGAATAAGTAAAAGTGAATTTTAATGTATTTAAACATGAAGTTCCACCAAGAAACAACAATCGTGAGTATTCAAAACGTACATAAGTTTAGAGAAAAGCTATTGGTAAGAGCCTACCACTAGTGCATCGAACTTGGGTCTCTTGACCCGAAAAGCGATCACCCAACCACTCGGCAATCATGACTACTTAGAAATAGCTTAAAATAAATAAACATATTCACGTATTTTCGTAATAATGTTGATCCCAATGATGTTTTCCCTTCATGTAATTCAAACCCATAAATAACACTTCGAAGGTTAGCTAACAAGGTTATAGGGTCGGGTAAGTTTCGAAGAAGTATTCATAAAAGTTTTGAATCGTTTAAGTAATAAAAACTGTAATAAAATTTACATAAATATTTTCATGCGATTAATTTGGAGCAGTGCTATTACGAGCACTAAAAGGTTCGTGAGCTCTCATTGCGATAATCTGAATTAAATTGTAAGTTGTAACATTTAAAAATTATGTTTTATGTTAGAAATTAAACCTAATTATGTTTAATCTGTGATGTGAAAAAAATTTTGCCAATAACTACAAAACGGTGTTTTTTTTTTACTTCATGCTGCTCAAGCAATGGCTTCATCTTTGTAGAAACGTGTGAATAGGCGCATCTATTAAGTTTTAGAAGCTTCGTAAATCATATGAGTAATAGCTCAGACAAGGATCACAGAATTAGACTTGGAACTGTTTTACAATTAAATTTCATTCTTGCACACTTGTACAATTCACTAGATTAATTAATTCTTCAATTGAACCAATCGGGTTCGCCATACGGCATCATCAGGTTGAACTTAACTCTACACATTTCACTAAGAGACAACAATTGCAAATATAAATTATGTTCTACAATTTGTTAAGCATTAACATTGTCTTTTTTATTATTATTTTTTTTATTAACATTGTCGTCAAATCTTCTAGTTGTATTAACAGTCCGCAAGGATTATGTTTGGTAAAAAAAAATCTGGTCGATAAAAAAGCGTGAACAAAGACCACGGAACTGAATATGAAAATTAGTAGTTAATGAATATAATTTTGAATTTTTTTATATATTTAAAAACGAGCTTACAGTCTATCTGTTTATCAGATGGGGTCAGGGTCTTGAGTAGCCTTCGGACACCAGTAAACACCTTCAAACTTTAGCTTCAACTAAGATTATAAATGGCATAAGTCATAATGATCGGGCGTAATAGCGATGCCAGGAACGATAAACAATGTCTTAGTTTTATAAGAATAAAATAAATGTAACAGTAAAATGTAAAATAATGTTAAAAAATTTCCTATGTCATAATGTAAAATAAATCTTCATGAAATTCCCACTACCCCCTGTATTAGACAGAGGTCTAGTCTAGACAATTAAGTCCCTTCGGCCCACCTTCCACCGAAGATATTTTCGGGACAACGTGACCGGTGGAGAGCTCGTCGCCGTCTTTATGGCCAAGCCAACGATATAATTCGTAAGTTTTATGAAAAACCCATTGGTACGAACCTGCCATCTGGGGATTGAACTCGGGTCCCTTGACTCGAAATTCGGACCACCCAACCACTCGCCTATCGTGACTCATTAAGAATTAAGAAGTATTAATAATATTGTTGCAAACTATTAATAAAATTGTTCGACTTCAGAATGAATACCGATGATGCGGTCAATTGATTCCGAATATTCGGCATATAAAACATGTACTGTGTTTGTTAAATAAAATAACATTTTAGACGACCCGACAGCCTAATTAGTAGCGGCTCTGACTTCGAAGCTGAGGGCCGCTGGTTTGAATCCCGCTAGGGACAAAAATTTGTGTGATGAATATAAAGGATTTGTTCGAGACGAAGATCTTTATACGTTTAAACAAATATTTATCTACATATCTACAGTATATCATTGACTTAGACATAACAAAGACCACAGGTTCCTGTCATCTTGTCCCAAATAAGCTCCGGTGAAAGGTCGAAAATACTAAATTGTTTAGGACCTCTGGTTACACCAGTATTAAGAAAAGCGGCACATTTTTGTATATTAATAGCAAACGATTAATATAACGCGCGGGGAAGTAACAAGTAATTATGAAATCAAAATTAATTAACTCACGAAACAACTGCTATTCCTACCCCATTAACAATTTGGGTTACTATGAATCGTAACGTGAAATATGCCCATTGTAAATTAATACGCACGACAATAAAGCGTATTTTTTCGTGGGGTTATTTCGACCCATTCCGCGTGTACATGCTGCACGCACAGCGTTGCGTGACTGTCGCCTTGTAGTTAATTTTTAAATAGTATGCATTATGTATTGTACTAGCAGCCTTCTTGAAAATAGAGATTTTCAAAAATTTGTCATGGTACAAGTGGTTGGGTGAAAGGTGGGTTGAAAGAACTGTCTGTCTGGACCTCTGTCGAACCCAATGTTGGGAATAGCAAATTTGCAGGTCTTCACGCACCTGCTCCGGCTACACAGCACAGAATATTCATAAATATTTTTTATTACGTCGTAGTGTCGTACCAGGCAACAGCCTCCAGCATTTTTCTCGTCAGTCATACAGAAAGCGAAGATGTCGCAGGGCTATTTTTTATGGAATAGGTGACAAGCGAGAAATGGGCTTTTAAATTAACTTGATGGGGAGTTAAAAGTAGCCGAGTGGTTCAGTAATCGGAATTCGAGTTGAGAGAACCGAGTTCGATCCCCAGGCATGCTCGTACCAATGAACTTTTTCAACGATGTGATAGGTTGTGAACACGTCGCCGTCGTGGTCCCCAGACCTCTATCTACCCTGTGTTTATTCATTATTTATAGATTTATCTTCATAAACTATAGTCTATAACTTTCCTAGATTATTTTATTTTATTGTTAAAAATCGTAAGAAAATCCGTACTATTCGTTGTTTCAGGCATTATGTCGAACAAACACGACTACAGCACGACAGGCGCATCTTGTGTTATGTGGTGATGATGAAGAAAGTCATAGTGAAAATGTAGGAGATTGTTATTAAATTATTATTAAAGTGTAATTACTATAATTTTTTCTGTAATAAAAACAGGCTGGCTGATGCTGTCACCAACAGATACTTCGCTAACCATAAAGGTCATGTGGTTTTCATGATGTCACCTCGTTGTTCTATATCTCGTTGTAGTCATCCTTCTAGTATTATGAATGTGAATTTTTGTATCTTTAGCAGTTTAAATATAAGGATTTTTATTACTCAATCACCAAAAGCCAGTACACAGCAGCCCTGCCAGTAATCATAATGGCCTATACAACTCCCCAGCAGGTCTGTCTCTCTAGTAAGTGAAGGTTTGTAATAATCGCCACGCTTGGCAAGCGAACCGCATTGGCGATCGCAGTACCAGATAGTTGACCTTTTCTCTTAGTTGCCTCGACGCCCACGGGAAGAGAGTTACAATGCGTGTACAATATAATAATGCTTTAAAAATGATAACGGGTACCAAATTCAGTAGTTCGTTGAGGGCGTTTGGCGTCGTGCGTATGAACTGTTTTTTCCTGGCCAGCCAACTCCAGTAGCATACTGAGCGCATTTGAGCGCACTTCCTGATTCGATTATCAATACTTGAACCGTTGTTGTGTGCTTCACTTGTTATCAAAACGATCCTGTTTTAGGTGAAGTAGATGACAATTCTCGTAGTACCTAACAAATAGCACTAAGATATTTATTATTAAGCGCCAATAGCCAATAGTTTATGGTGCGGACTGCGAAACGTAACGTCGCAGGTTCGGGCCCGACATTCGACTATTGTCGTGAACCACTTCAGACACAAGCATCGCAGCTTAGCTGGACTGGTTAACAGGAATACTAGTAATATTTGGCATTGCTAGTATTCTAACGATATGATCCATATGATCCTCGTTAGTTGAAATAAAAATTATTACTATAACAGGTTTAATAAATAAGTCGGTACTCGTGAAGCTCTTTTTGCCCTCAACGTACAGAAATGCATGGACATGCAAACCGACGTACTGTTGTGCTTCATAGATTACGAAAAAGCATTCGATCGAGTCAAGCACCAACATCTTCTGCGTCTATTAACGGATATTGGACTCGATGACAAGGACGTCAGCATCATCCGTAATCTGTACGAGAACCAAGCAGCAACAGTGAGAGTTGAAAATGAGGAGACCGAGGAAATCAAGATCTGTCGTGGAGTTCGACAAGGCTGTGTGATGTCTCCGCTGCTCTTCAATATTTATTCCGAGGCAGTGATTTCTGGGGCTATTGAAGGTCTGGAGGCCGGAGTAAAATCAACGGAACGGTCGTAAATAACTTACGGTACGCGGACGACACTGTTCTGATTGCATCTTCTGAACATGACCTGCAAACCATCGTAAATAAGGTCAACGAGTGCAGCGAGAAGGCCGGTCTGTCAATGAACATTAGCAAGACCAAGTTTATGGTGGTTTCTAGAAACCCAGACTTACATCCTACCATACCGGTGTCAGGGAAGTAGCTTGAGCGGGTACGGCAGTACAAGTACCTCGGTGCTTAGGTAAATGAAGCATGGGATCCCGACCAGGAAATTAAGACCCGGATAGAAATTGCCCGAGCCTCTTTTAACAAAATGAGGAAAGTTCTGTGCTGTCGTAAACCTTACATTAAGCTCCGAGTCAGGTTACTGTTGTGTTACATATGGCCTGTCATCATGTACGGTTGCGAAGCATGGACCCTGAAAGACGACACTACACGACGCCTGCAGGCATTAGAAATGTGGTGCTATCGTCGTATGCGGCGCATAAGCTGGACCCAAAAAGTCAGCAATGAAACCGTCCTCCAGCGCGTTCAAATGCCCCGAAAACTATTGCAGACCGTCAAAAACGTAAAATAGAATATCTTGGTCACGTGCTCCGACACGATAGATACTCACTACTACAATTAATTATGATGGGCAAGATAGAGGGGAAGAGGCGCGCTGGACGCAAAAGAAAATCGTGGCTGCGAAACATCAGGGAGTGGACCGGCATTACTTCAGTCGAAGAACTGTTCCGACTCGCGGTTGATAAGACAGAGTACAAGAAGCTGACGGCCAACCTTCAGGATTGAAGAGGCACTTGAAGAAGAAGAAGAATAATTCGGAAGATTACTGTTTTCATACAGATATGCAATCGCCTCTCGTGACATTCACTAGATGCGGCGGTATATTCCTAAGCTATATCAAACCTGATCTAGAGACCGGGTGCTCCCGAAAATATCCGAAAATATCAAATTATTCAGGATTTGAAATTTTCCGATTGGAATTTTTTGCGGAATTGGGCCCCCCCAATCATCCCAACTTGCGAGTAGGTTAAGCACTGTAGCAAATGCTGTAAGAAAAATAACGTTTTTAATTAATGTACTGACGGATAGACTTATTTATTTTATTTTTTCCATAACATAATGTCATATAGTATTCTGCTATGGGGTCATGCAGCTGACATAGAAACAGTGTTTGTCTTGCAAAAGAGGGCTATACGACCTATATATTGTCTAAATTCAAGAGCATCTCTTATAAAGAAATTAAAAAAATATATATTTTAACACCGGCCTCTCAGTATATTTATGAAAATTTAAAGTATGTGCATAAAAACATTAATACTTTTAGCAAGACTTCGGATGTGCATAATTTAAATACTAGGAACAAACACAAGCTTGTAACACCGGTTACTAGACTCCATAGAGTAAGTAACTCATTCATAGGGCGGTGTATACGCTTTAACAACAATATCCCGGTAAATTGCAAAAGCCTGCCTAGTAACAGGTTTAAGAAATTTATTAAAGAAAAACTTTATAATAATATAAATGAATATATTAATGACAGTAACTCCTAGGAATGAAGTTATCGCTCCCAAGCTATTTCTAGAAAATATCATATCACATTTGTATAATACATCATATTGTAAAAAAATTATTGAACAAAAAGGTATCCTACCTACAGAGTTTCTTTCGCCTGTTTCTTCTGCGTTAGAGGAACCTCATTACGAAACACTGGTAGATTAAAAATGACTCTTGCATCAACGAATGTAAATTCTTATGTCGACGAATAAATGATTTGATTTGATTGCGATATTATAGTATTGCTACTGATCATCGCTCTTCTCGTAAAATTAGAATTAACAAGACTTTCATACATACTGAATTATGCTAGGGAAGTTATGTTGTTCCTTTTTAGGCGCAGTTTAGACACAAATGGACAAATTATAACAAAACTCAATGTAATAGTCCGCTGCAGTAAATAAAATATTTTCAATTGCAATATAATTTTTTTAATAGCTACCTCAAAAAAAGTAATAGTAATTGATATTACATATCTTCACGAACATTCCCAATATTGTGTTAGACAGTGTTCTAGGTGGTAAATCCTTTCGACCCACCTTCCACCGAAGACTATCTGGGATAACGTTGGGATGAAGACAGTTGGTGAACTCAAATATCTTGTGTTAAAAGGTATGTATGACACAATGAAAGAATAAAGTCATTTACCAACCTTGTATTAGATCTCCCATTGCCAACGCGCTCCGGCGCCACTTTCTTTTTAACAAGACGTCGGTACAACCGGGCGCACACGCCCTGTCTCGAACAGCCAAATCGTTCCCATAGCCAGCCCCTCCGATCTTCAACATCGTGGCTATTTCCGTTTAAATTGTCTTCGCTCATTGATGACACCAAAACTCATCACTCGACAGTTACTTTAATTAATTATTTGTTTTATTGTTTAGTCATGTTTCCGTTCACTATTATGCGGGGCTATTTAATCACAGGCAACAGGTATAATAATATAAATGATAAAGTGAGTTTCTTTCTTAGTTTGTTACGCTTTCAGTTTAAATCGCTTTGCCGATTTTGATGAATTTCAGTACAGAGATAGATGTAACTCTTAAGATGGTTGTAGGCTACTTTTCCTCGCGATAAACTTAAAATCTATATTAATGCTAGCGAAGCCGCGGCCAAGAGCTAGTAATGCATATATGTTTATACGAGCAAAAAGTCACTCAATCATTCTAATGAACATGATCACGAAATATTTAATACCTATTCACCTACCAAGGCAACATTTGGCACATAGATGGATGATGGGTATACCTTAGCTAAAAACGATTTTTAGAAACTCGGGGAGAGTCAAGAAGTTGGAAGGGTGTGGAACTAGTATATAATTTCTTAATTGTGGAACTAGTATGAATAAGTAAATAAATATCTTCACGCAATTACTAATACAGGGGTAGACATAGGTCTAGTCTAGACATTTAAGTCCCTTCGACCCACCTTCCACCGAAGATATTTTGGGACAACGTGACAGGGGGTGAGCCCGTCGACGTCTTCATGTCCAAGCCAACGATGAAAAACCAAGCCTGCCACCTGGGGATCGAACTTGGGTCTTATGACTCGTAATTCCGTCCATCCAACCACTCCGCTATCGTGACTAGAATCGTAACTCGGCTGGTCTTAGAAGAATTAAATTAGTTATGTAAAATATTGATTATAATAATACATGACTATCTGTCACAACCATTTTGGATTTACAGCCATCCTGGTTGGGAAAAAATGGGCATAAAAAGTTTGTATAGAGAATATTGTCATTTGTTTTCAGGTTTGAAATATAATCTTATCACTAAAATGGATACGTGCTTTGATGGTTCCCAGGGTCTGAAACCTGCTAGGGACAAACACTGGTCTGATGAATATGTATGTTACAAACATAAAAAACTTTATTGCACACCTAATTTAATGTACAATTGGCGGACTTAATGCCTAAAGGCATTATCTACCAGTCAACCAGGAGTATACAAGAAGAAAAAAAAGTTTGGCGGCAGAAACTAAGAAAGTAAGTAGTATTTGTAGTGTTATTATAGTTTACTACATACAAAATTGACTTTAAAACAAACTTTAACAAACATAGTAACAATCAAGCGTTTATATTTATGAAGAAAGTATATATACGAAGAAAGGTATATGTGCAGTTCTCACACGATTTAATATAAACCTACAGAAAAGAAATAGAGATCAGTATCAGAGGAGCGACAAAATAATAGCACTCGTTAATGTCTCTTTTCAAAATCTTTAACTCTTATGGTTTAGTTTATTTAATGTCTTTTCAGCTTTTACGTATCAAAGTGTTTCTCAGTTGTACTAACGAAGTTTTCACTTCAACATTAAAAATGAAATTATCCTAACATCTTCACTTACTCAACTATTTATTGAACAATGTAAGTATTTTTTTATTTAAATTAGTATTTAAGTAAGATATTATATTCGCGGTAAAATTAAGTTAGTCATAGCAACGATGTGCAACGAGTGGCTGTACACGACTGCCGCTAAGGAATCACTGGCG
Organism: Sericinus montela; assembly: GCA_029286605.1. Classification (NCBI taxonomy): domain Eukaryota; kingdom Metazoa; phylum Arthropoda; class Insecta; order Lepidoptera; family Papilionidae; genus Sericinus; species Sericinus montela. The sequence continues at coordinate 7,337,849 of JAGSMR010000024.1, forward strand.
TTCAAGGAATATCGACTACACCGTCGTTCGCCACATTGACGACCGTCGGCTGAATAAGGTTGGTGACACATTCCCGCATTATTTAACAGGCGATATGAAATATCGACATGCGACAAAAAGAAAAAAAAGTATATCATCACGAGGCGACTTTAAATAGTTCGAAATATTAAAAAAACTGGCCATCTAGACTTTTTACAATTTTATTTTTACATGATATTTTTTTTTATTTACTAATATTCGGAAATACAATTGTTAGTTTAATCAGAAATACAGAAATTACAGCAGGTGTTATTTTAGGACAACGTAACTGGTGGCGAGGTTGTCGTCCTCTTCGTGTCCTTGCCATCATTACTAACAACACCCATAAGTTGATGACGCACTTTTGTTAATTTTAAAAGCATGGAAGCCAAGATGAGTTTTTCTTGTGTTAGTTTATTTTTTAATTATTTTCATATTTTATTTCATTATTTCTCATTTTATTTTATACGTAAGTTTTGAGAAAAGCTCTTTGCTACGTCCCTTGTTCCCTAGAGTGTCGTGGCATTACATATGTACTTTTCCACATAAGCTTCATTTGTTTTATCATAAACGATTGCACGAGAGATAATTCCACTGAAATAAATATTTTTTTACTCTATCATATATTTCACAAATATGTTTTCACACTACTCATTGATTATGTTATACACTTGAGAATAAAGGTGAGCAAAAGGTGAGCTCCCCGCTAACTTAGTGTGATGAGGTTGACCAGTTATTCAGAAAAGTTCGCTTCACCCCCTTCCATCAGTACTTTGAATATGTTGTTTCAGACACCATTCCCTACAACTATGCCAAAAATCGATATTTACCCTATTTTCCTTCGTCGTCCAAAATCAGTCACGCCTTTTAGAGGGAGTAGTATTATTTATTATGCATTACGTAAAGACACGTTAAACCTTTAGTTGTGGTTAGTCTACGACTTATGCATATTCGTGACCACGTTTCCAACCAACAGTTTCCAGTGAATAATTCTGCCCGGCTTATTTTTGCTTCACTCAATCATTATGCCTATTTTTGGTTAAGCTCTAAATATAGCTCTATTGTGTTCTACAAGTAAGAACCATAAAGTATTTGAAAGGTCAAAATATTAAAAATAGGTGAATGTCTCGGGACGATTATTATTTTAATTGAAAGTTTCTTTTATCACCATACAGCAGCCTGACTATTGGATTTTAGGAATTAAACAATAACGAGTTCATGATATTTATCTATATAAATAAATTCTATATTTTGTACAGAATTACAATATTATAACCCGAAGACTATACTACAGGCCTTAGATTTGTAAACGTATTGTTTAAATTTATAAAACATAGTTCTTCAGATAAAATTTATTTTACGAATTAAAAAAATTGTTGTGGCTCTTTCAGTCATAGAAATAAATTATATATAAAAAATTCTATGCTATGGTATTTTCTATATTTTTCGTTACAATAATTCAAGCACGCATGCACTTCATTCTTTTGGTGGCGGGATCTAACTTGCATACTTCAAATGAGCTGCACTTCACGTTGTTGCAGTATACACCAGGTCCGCCCGCTGTAAAAAATAAATTAATTCATTTAATTCAAATTAGAACTAACAATGAGGAAGCTCAAAGTTGCTCAATATGCTATGAAAAAAGCTATACGTGGTGTTTCTCTACATACTAGAATCCGCAATGAAGACATCCGAAGTAGAACTAAAGTAACCAATATAGCAGTACAAGTGGCAACGGGTCGGCCACATAGCTCGACGAACTGATAATCTTTGAGGAAAAAAGGTTCTTTGCAACCTCGTTTAGGCAAACGCAGTGGAGGACGACCCCCCATAAGATGCAGTGAGGACCTGCAAAATGTTACGGGGAGTCTATGGTTGCAGGTGGCTGAGGACCGTTCTTTGTGGCGAATTCAAGGGGAGACCTATGTTCAACAGTGACTCTTGACAGGCTGTGAAGAAGAGCATACGCATAATGTGTATATGTCAATTAATATTTTAAATCCCTCTTTCGTATGACTCTTAAGGGCGTTGGCGACATCCGTCAAAATTTTTACAACTTTCTACTAAATTCTCATAACTTTAGAACCATGAAGATATCCATATGATAACACCATCTATGTATATAGTGTTCTATGTGTCGCCCCGTGACCACGGATGCTGAAAGCATCCGAATCGTCGGGAAACAAAAATTGAAATAAAAATAGTTTGTAAAAACTAATTAAAAACGCAAAAAATTAGAAAATCGTTTTATTTAAAAATGTGTAGTATTCGTGTAAATACAAGAAATCATTAGTGTTCTTTTTGTGAATTTTTATGCATTTTATATTAATGTAACTGACCTTTTATGTAACTGGATAAAATAAATTATTATGTAACTGGCCTTTTCAAATAAATGAGAAATAAAAAAATACTAACTGACACTTCGAGCAGATTATTTTTAATTTTCTCATTAATTACTGTTATTTAAGTGCCTAAACCTTCACCACGATATAAAAAAGTTTGTGAGATGTTTTTGAAACCAGCTTCATTTCTCTCCATATTTTCAACGAGATAGTTTTTTTTAATAATTTTTACTGAATTAACCCAGATAGTCTAGCCACCTTGTGAGTAGAATTGCTAAACTGAATGATATTGGAAAGAGAGATGCCATTCGCATATGATTATATGAGACAAGGTTACGATTTCGCGCCGGTCACGGTCAGAAAACACGTAACGCAAGTATTTTGAGCGTTGTATTCGTACATTTCAAATCGTCTACAAAATCAAAATTATTCAAAAGCCAATGTACAGGAGTGAATGTTTTAATGCTTTGACGACCATCGTGAGCGAGTGGCGTACACTCCGCTTTAATGGTGTCGTCAGCTTTGAAGTTCAGGGTTCGATTTCAGGGCGAGTCAATGTGGAAAACCATTTTTTCTGCGTTGTCTTCAGACTCTAAATGACGTTTGTGGTACCTCAGTAGTTTCATAACACTTAAACATAGAAAACTTATGTACAATTTATATCATTGGCTAAGACATAAAGACGACGACGGGCTCACCTGTCACGTTGTCCCAAAATTATCTTCGGTAGAGCGGTCTTAATTGTCTAGACCTCTATCTAACCCAATATTGGGAATGGTGTAAAATAATGTATTTGTTTTTTTAATGTATCTTTCTTTTTTCTTCGCCATTATTTATGGCGAGTATGATCAAAACCTTAGTTTTGTTAACATTTTAACGTCACATAGGCGCTCTGTCATATTCTTCACACAAGAGAAGATTACTGAAGCTTATGACGCTGATGTAAAATGCCTTGTTTCAGGGACAAGGCATTTTTCAAAATGGTAATGGGGAAACGAGTTAGTATCTTTTTGATAATATACTTACACTGTGAATACTTGTCGTTTCCGCCAGAGTTGCCAAATGCATTAGCGTCAATGCACGATTTGGCGTTGCAGCTGTTGGGACAGCAAATCTTGCCGTGGCTGCAGTCATAGTTTTGCATGCACTTAGGGCTGCAGCCATATACCTTCGACGCAAGTGGACAGGAGCCTGCTGTAAAGGTTTTCAAGTTTCTTTGTTATGATCTAAAAGATTTTAGTCTCTAGATTTCAGTTAGACGTGAGAGACATGTCTCCAGTCTTACTGAGGATGTTGTTATTGTTGATTTAGTTCAAATGATTGTCTTAAAAACAAAGTGACTGAAGAGAATACGACAAAAAAAAATATAGGATAATCTATATGATGATGACATTATAAAAGTACACAAACCAATAAAAATAGTAACCAACTTTGTTAAATAAATAGAGAAAGAAAAGAAGAAAGGACCTTAATCCTGTCTTCATTGATTCTTTTCGGTATAAAAAATTTTAATTAAAACACATATTATTTAGGTATTAATATTTTTTTTTATTTAAACTTTGCGTAATATGAGACTAGTAAAAATACCCTGTCATCAGTGGAGTAAAGATATTGACGTTCTTTAGGCAAGAAGAAATAGTTAGAAAATCAGGTTATTCGTTCGTGTGCAAACCACAATAACACTACTTTGGCACGTACGAAAAGTCACCATAGCCGAGTGATTGGGTGATCGGGATTCGTGTCAAGAGACACGAGTTCGATTCCCGGGTGGCAGGCTAGTACCAAATGGTTTTTCAAAAACTTAAGTACAATTTAAGACATTTTTTTACAAATCCTTATAATTTATTCGGTGAAAGGTGGGTCGAAAGAACTTAATTGTCTAGACCCCTGTCTATCCTTGTACGGATGGCGTGAAGATATATTTTTTACTTTGGTTCGTTAATGCTGAGTATTTATTACGTTACACCGCTAGCTTAAAAACAATGTATAAAAACTAGTGATTCATTAATATTTTATTCATTATTCATTTAAACCACATGTTACTGTTTAAATGAATCAAATAGTATAAACAAATAATTTGCATAAATTTATCGAAAGCAATAATACTGGCTTTTGGGTTAACCACCGCGAAAAATACCAAGCCATTATTTAGTAAATTGGTGAAAGATATTAGAAGTACATTGGTGTAATGTTACTAATCCTTTCAAAAGGATTCTACTAAAAAGGTGTCTTATACTGCAATCGCAAATCCACTTCACAAGCGTGGCGATTGTGATTATTGCTTCTTACGGGAAAGGACTATGTCACGCATGGTCTTCTATGTGCTTTGAAGTGAGTATGCTGGCATTATAGACTACATAATAAACTTGATAATTTTTGGCTTAATCAACGTCTAAATGTTGATTAAGCCAAGAAATATAAACAATAATATATATGTAAAGTACAAATTGAAGAATGTAATATACGTTGTAATATAACAAATTATATTATAAACCAAAGTCAAAAATTATGTTTTTTTAAGAAACTGATCATAGTACTTAGTTTTCTAACTTAATCTTTAAAATTAAATTAAAAGGCCTTTCTGGCTAAGTAACTAACGCCACAGCCGTGCAATTTGATTGGCGATCTCTGAGTCAGATACAGTTCAGAACTTAGTTTGTATATAATAGTTATTACATATAACTATAATATTATATATAATGGTTATCTAGGGTTTTCCCTTAGTCGCCTTTTACTACACGCACGGGGAATATTGGTGAATACAATGGGGAGATATTTTTATAAAAAAATTTTATTAAAAGAAATGTATATTTTAACGTCGTATCACCGAGGCTAGGCTTTTTTTTACTTACCAGCGTATGCACTATCCATGACTAGAAAAACTGCAAACATAGAGAGCACTACCGTCAAGGAGCCTGGAAATCATGATGAAAATAAAACAAATTTATTTTTTTTAATTATTTATATGACACAATGTTTAAAAAACACAAATTAGCCCTAGCTTCTGAAGTAGGAAAAACCTATATATCAAGAGCTAGTCCCTTCCAAAGCAATGACACAATATCTATAAACTTTACAAAGTAACTGTTTGAGCAGCTGAGAATATTTAAATTTGCATGCGATAAAATTATTAATAATTAATTGTGTGTGTGTGTGTGTGTTAATATTAACGTGTTAATATTAACGTGTTAAAATTATTTATTCATTTAAACTTAATAATTATACATACACGAGCTATGCATATTGACGGACTTAATGCCTGAGGCATTCTCTACCAGTTTATCTATCCAATTTAATTAAAAATGTCTATCGATCAATGTAAAGACAACATATTATGATAATAATATAGATGACGAATCTATATCCTTTATGTAATATATTTTTTGAATTCTACATAATTTGGCCATTTTGCAGGTGATGCCTCTTAATACGCAGGAGAATCCACGGAAAATATAGTTACTCTATATTACAGGTCAGTATCTATCTTTAGTTGAAAAAAGATAAATCTTTGTTACGACTTAATTAAAAAAAAATACTAAATCTTCTATGTTATATACATAATGCTAAATATCATCACGAAATCTCTAAAACTATGTACTCAATTGACTTGGAATTTAGCATAGTTACTTAATGATGTAGAAACACATTAAGAACAGATATTACTACACTTAGCTAATATCGTCATTTCGTAAGTTGTAATTATGGAAAATGGTAATTAGACTACAGCTGTTAAGACTAGTCCACGCGGGTGAAGACGCGGGCGGATCTTATACGCTGCAAATCTAATTTCTTTTAACTTATAACCTTTGTTAATAATGGTGTTATTCAATCACTTACTGTCAAGTAGGTAATAGGTGTAGCATAAGTAACACACGTAAATGAATCCATCCGGACGTTTATGATCGTACCTACTTACAATAATTTCCTTAACAATGGAACCTATACTCGTAAGTATTTGAGTATAGGTAGCTATAAATTGGAAGCAATGTAATGTATATTTCTCTATGGAATATGTGATTGTTTGTATATTTTTCTTTTATACGACTTTGGATAATAAATATTTCGTTAAGTGTAATGTCGATAAAACTATGAATAAGTAAAATAATAACATTAAAAAATTATATTAAACCGATTCTACTTTATATTCTAAAGTGGACATAATTCTAAAACAAATACTAAATTTATATTTTTCTATAACAAAATTATTATTTAAATGAAAAAGATATGTTACTAAGCTATTAAAGATAAAGGTCTTAAAGTATACACAACTTACCCATTATGTAAAGTTGTTGTTTGTAAACAAAGACAAAATTGCTCACTTGTAGACAATAAAGACGTCGTCAAGAGACTGGCTCGACGGGCAAAACCAACCGAACGATAACTGCATGCGTCGATTTTAATGAGTCTGGTGTCATATAGAGTTTCTATGAGAAGATATTATTTGTTAATGCCTACAAACGTTGTGTCCCTCAGAGTTTGCCATGTTGTATAAATAGTTAAATACTACTACTAGCTTATTCAAAGACTACTACTCAGCGTGTTATTGAGTGATTTTTCAAACATACTTATATTCAAAAATACAGTTTGTTTATTATCTTAGATGTATGTCACTCATCTGTTTGACTTTGGTCTGCTTAGTTTTTGGAGATGGTTTTCTATTCATCGGTAGTCACTGCGATATTCTGGGTATGTCGCAGTGCTATGTTCAAGGACGTCGTAAGAGGCGACTTATTGTATAAGGTATACAATAAGTCGCTTACGACGTCCACTGATAGAAAGGGTATGATATAATTCTTACTTTGATATCACACAACTGCGCTGTTGGAAGAGGCTGGAGCATCCTTTCTATTTTGAACTGACTCGTTTCAAGTTTCTACTTCTCCTAATTTAAAGAAGAAATTTTAATTTGAAGGCCTTACAGAAGATGCTTCAAGGAAGCCCTTTTTAAAAGCGTCTTCATGTTCAAGCCTACGATATAAATCGTATATAAGTTTTGAATAAACCCGTTGGAACGAGCCAGGGCCTGAGGATCGAATTCTCAACACAAATTCCGATCATCCGACCACACGACTATCGTGACTGGAATTCCCAGGCGTTAGTTATTCATTAGGCGGAATCTAGAAATTACTTGAGAGCATTATCCGTCTCAATCACTCAAGTATCATTAGGATTGTATTTGTATGTATTATTCATGTTTATATTGTACAGTATACTTTATATATTTTTTTACATCATCACGCTTCTTCTGAAATCATTTTGACCCACTTTTCACCGAAGCACAATTGGGACGACGTGACAGGTGGTGAGATTATCATCTTAGTATCCAACCTATCGGTAAGCTAAACGGCGATAGGTACATACATATTTACACAGATAAATATTCCTATATACGTATAAAAATCCAAAATTCGTGTAGGTAAACACATTCATATTCATCACACAAGTGTTTATCCCTAGCGAGATTCGAATCCATAACCCTTAGCTTCGAAGACAGGGTGACTACCAACGCGGCTATCGGGTCGTCAGACGTCGTATGTTACATAATATGTGTAACCGTGTATATGTATATGTATTATTGTACGAATCTTTTTTTATAGAAAAGGGAGGCAAACGAGCAGGTGGCTCACAAGATGGTAAGTGATTACCGCCGCCCATGAACACCTGCAATACCAGAGACATAGCAGATGAGTTGCCTCCCTTAAAGTGCCCCCCCCTAGAATTGGGGGAGGGGGGTGTGTGGGCCTCCGGTTACCTGCACTCACCAGACGAAACGCAGAAGTTTGTTAAACTTCTACTTCACGCCGGACTTCTGTGAGGTCCTGGTACTTCCCCGGTCGAGCCGGCCCATTCATGCAACAACAAAAGCTGAAGCGTGGCTCTACCACTGTTGAAAATCTCCCTTACTTATCTGCCTTACTTATATTAATCTGCCTTACTCTTTTGTATATCTGCAAAAGCATCTACATAGTAAGCTTTTCCTTTAAGCCATTGGTTACCTGGAAGACTATGAAGCGATAAAACCGCCAAATTATGAATTCAATAAGTTTTTTTAAATACTTTATTCACAGAAACAAAATTACGTTAATATTTACAATACTTATTAACTAAAAACTACTATAATCACATGACCTTTTTTTTTTTTTCCTTTTTTTTTAACGTGGGGGAAATCCATTAAGGATACCCAGCCTCCGGAAAGAGAGCTGGGTTATGTCGGACTCCCACCGACTAAAACCCCACGGTGGTTACCATCAGCGTTGAGAAGGGGTCACGGGATCTCCGTTCGGAACGCAACCGTGGCCCCTCTTACGCTTGGCTAAGAAAGCCCCCTCCCGGGAGCAACAGCGTTGCCCCCAGAATCCCCGCGGTGCTACCACTAGCCACTCCTCTCCTCAGAGTCGCTTTAATGAGCACTCGGAGCTCGCGCCCCGGGCGCCTGCGACTCTTGTGGCCTTGTTTCTGGTAGGGGAACACCATTGTTAGGAGGGCCGTGACGAGGCACAACTGCGCCTCGATGGCCCCGCCTCCGAGCGAGATCTGTCCTCTCTCGATCCCGCTCATTAGCCTCCTTCTGGACCATCACGTTCTCACAGAAAGCGGCTACGGCCCTCCATGCCGAATCCCCGCTCAGCATCGCCGACACGACTGCTGGCAGGGAATAATCACATGACCTACTCCTCGTGGCGTGACACCAAGATCACTGGCAGCGTTTCCACGTTGTATAGCCATATTTAACACTTGACCTAGAAAAGAAACTGCCCTCTTGTCACCAGCGGCTACGACCAGTCGTGGATAATGATAATTCAATAAGTTGGTTTTACTATTGTTCAATTTTGTGTATGCTTTAATTTTTTGTTGACAATAAATAAGAGTATTTTAATTCCTTCTTCATTAATTCATCATTGCTTATCTGAAAATTTAAACGTTACAAGACGAAAGAAGCTGTCGCCAACTGCAAACGAATTAGGAATAGTGTAAACCGGTTCTACTTTATAATAATATCGAAGACGAGAGCAGGTTTATTTATATAAAATCCGATTATTAGTTGTTTTAAACTGGTACGGATTCTAACTCTGAGACGACCGACTTAAATCCTTCTATGTTAATTCTACTCTATGTTTAAATCACTATTTTCTATGATTATCACAATTTTTCCAAGAAAGGCCTATCATCATCAGTGGACGTTTGATTGGCTGTGAGGAAGAAGAAAAATATTTAACAGTTGTAAAAATAACGACGAAATTCATTAACTGTCAACTTTAATATCTTTGATACGTGCGTAGTAATACCGGTACTTTCCCTATTCCAATAGCCAACTCAAGTTATAGCAAATATTTTATAAATATTAACGTAACTTTTAAGGAAAATATTCCATTTAATATTATTGAAGCATACATATACACGATACTTTGCAACATTATTTTGAATATCATGGTAGACATTTATATTAAATGAATACATATATAAATAAATATCTTCACGCAATTCCCAATATAGGGGTAGACAGAGGTCTAGTCTAGACAATTAAGCCCCTTTGACCCACTTCCACCGAAGATATTTTCGGGACAACGTGACAAGTGGTGAGCCCGTCGCCGTACATATATAAATAATAAATAAATACATATATAGATAGGGACAACATCACATACATTTGTCTGATCCCAATGTAAGATGCTAAAGCACTTGAGGTATGGGAATCGGAAACAACGAAGGCACCACAAACACCCAGACCCGAGAAAATGTAGAAAAAAAAAATGGTTTTTCTTCATTGACCCGACCGGGAATCGAACCCGGGACCTCGCAATGGCGACTCCTTGAAAACCGGTGTTTACGCCACTCGTCCACGGAGACCGTCGGACCTCCGTGGACTTGTGCGTGCATCACGGAAAACTACTGTATATATTTCAATTACGTTTTCTAAGAAATATATTTTTCGCCCTTATCTGAAAAATATATCTTAATTATTTATAAAGTCTTAAAAGTTTTAAGAATCTACGATGTTTACAAACACTACGTGTTCAGTCATGTGTATTTTCTTTCTGCGCCGTAAAAATGTAGCAAGCGGTATAGCGCGCATGCGTAGAAGAGGGGAATGCTTGAATGCGTAGGAAGGGGCTCTTCTACCCCTACCTCTTGATAACGTTAGGACCTAAAGGGCCATCAGCGCATTATTGCGTCAGTGACGTGATGCTGTTCAGTTTACCTGGAAGTTGTTTCCCCGATGAGTGATGATTAAAAACAAAATAAAAATATTCATGTAGCTAACAAATTTCATTTAAATGGTATTATAGTACGTATAAATAATCTGTGTCATCGATTAATTGCATGTATAGAATCTAGTGACCATTACAGTTTTTATTACCATTATAGTTTTTTAACCAGAGTCTGTTACCTCCTCATCAGACTGTCGAACGTCGTTCTCACTGTCGTCCTCTCTTTTTTTTATAGAAAAGGGGGGCAAACTCTTGTCAAAACAGAGTCATTAGGTTCGTACATACGTGTTCTTCTAGCCGATATACGAAGAAGTTTCTGGTACCCCTGGCGACTGTTTGATGGGTGAAGATGTAAGTGACGGTGGTGAAACGGTGAACGACAGTAGCGAAGACGACAGAAGTAGCCAGTTTGGCGGTGTGGTATCCACTGTACTTGTAGGAGCTGCCCCACCAGAGTCGTGGTTTAAGGGTTGTTTAATGCCACCACCATTACGCCCCTAATTATTTTAAAAAACTTTTCGCTTGGCCGTTACTAGGAGAGGTTAGGTGTGAAACCCCATTTCTTGCACAAAAGGACTCAAATTCTCGCGAAGAAAAGGCCGTACTACTATCATTAATTAATCATAAATTAATAAATCGAACTCAGAACCTAGACTCACATTAATCAAGGACCACTAAAGAAGATGTAGCAGTTTTCATATTGTACACTTCAACCCATTTGGTATGAGCATCTACTACTACTAGATAGATAAAAATATCTTCACGCCATACCCAATAATGGGCTAGACAGGTCTAGACAGACCGAAGAAGACATCTAAGCCAACGATGTAATTCGTACATAAGTTTTTGAAGAAAAAAAAAACACTACTATCAGCCTGCCACTTGGGGATTGAACTCGGGTCTCATGACTTCGAATCTCGATCACCCAGCCACTCGGCTACTAGATAGATACTACCTAGTAGTACCTTTTATGGGCTCCAGAAATTAGTCAAATGGCGGTTAAACAGTAAGTTTATTAAACAAAATAGTTATTTTTTTTAATTAAAATTTTGCAAGTAGGTTCACACGGTCACTTTATTACTTAAAGTTATTGTCTATATTCTGTGGTAATGTGTCTAATGTAGTCTATATCATTCCGTGGTGGAATCGGACACCATAGACTGCTGGTAGAATGCTCGACTGCCATAGACTACATAGATATACTTTGTAATAGCGCCCTCTATTGTGAAGGCCAATTAAATCAATTCAATTTAAAAAATGTCGGTTTGTTGTTGTTGTCAAATGCGTAACCGTTGAATTGAATCGAGAAAAATTATTTAGATTTCATGTCGCTTGTGAATAACATTACACTCAATTTCAATTAAATTATTTGAAATACAGCAACAATTTATTTAAGGAATGATCAGTGCGATTTAAAACAGTCTATTGTCTTGTATCTGTTTTTCTAAATATGGATCCCTTCACTCAGGTAAGTTGGAAATTAAATTTTAATATTACCGATAAATTTTAATAAATCTTCATTTTGTTAACAATGAGATCTTTCAGCGCATGTTAGAAAGGGCGCGAGCAAGGCAAGAGAAAATTGACCAAAAACTAGCTAATTCTGGCCAGTCTATCCCGAAACGCAAACCTTTATCTGAAAACGTTGGTATAGTTAAACCGCAATGTTCCCCAGTTAAATCACCTTTCAAAGACACTAAAGACGTAAAATCATCGCCGAAAAAACCATCCAGAGAATCTTTGAAATCTGATATACAAAAAAACAACATTCAAAAAAAGTCCGACTTGATAGTTGCATCTCCACAAAAGCGTAGTGATGTTGTAGTTACGAAAAAGGAGTTCAAAAGTCCTAAAAGGGGAAGTTTAAACCGACGTAACTCCGATGTGTCTGTAGAGATAAATATTTCGCATAGAAATGATATACAAATTGAAGTTCAGGTGGAAGAAAGGGAGATGCCAATCAGTATTGTTTATGATCCAAGTTTAAATAAAGGCAGTAGTGTGATTATCCAGGAAATTGATGGTGAGTCTTAATATTATTTCATTGATCTATATATTGAATCCTGAGGCAGAATCATTAACACTAATTGTGGCTGAATCTTGCTAAAACTAACTTCTTCAAGTCACCAGTTGGTGACTTTACAATACAATTAATCACATTACATCAATTTGTTAATACTAATGGTTAAGTTCTATCCATATTTCATTATATATGTTAATTTTCAGAATGAAAAAATATAAAAAATTTTAATTTTATCTTATGATAAAATGTTATTATAAAAGCTGTTTCAGTTTTCCTAATTATAAAAATTATTTTCTAAAATATGCTTTTTTATCTTTACTAATTTCACAAGACTGTTATTTTATTCTTTTCATACTAGCTTCCATTGAAGTTTATTGGAGTAATGTAAGTAATTTTGAGCCTGTTGCCGTCAATGTGTATTATAGTATATCTGTATATTTTCTTCACCATTAGCTCTTCATTCATTTGCTCAAGATGAGCCCACCAATTGAAACATGCTCCTGTCATATTTTAGTGATTGTTTTCACTAATGCAGTCAGGGCACCATTGTCTTTGAATTTGTCATCCACATACCATTTTAATCACATCCTCGGTCCCAGCGCTTCAATGTATATAATTTCATTCACCTCTCATAGAGATTCTTGATGTACCCATGTTTCACACTTCATTCTCTCTTCATTCCTTGCAAATATCAGAACCTTAGTTTAATTAGCATTCGAACGAAGATCTTTATTTTCTCATTACTTTTTCATACATGAGAATGCCTGCAGTTCTGCCTCTGAGGGTGCAATAGACACTATCATCGTAAGTTTTAAAAATACTCATTGAAACAAACCTTCCTCCTGGGAATTGAACAAGTGTTTTCTGATTCAAATTTCTATCACCAAATCAAATATATTTATGTCATGATACCCATGATTTCATTGCCATTGTATGGTATTTGACTACGTCTGTGGACGAGTGGCTAACACATCGGTTTTTATGATGTCGCCAGAGTTCCCAGGTTCAATTCTCTGTCAGGTCAATGGAGAAAACTATCCGTCACAGGAGAGTCTTATCTCATGTAAGGGAAATACAGGCAATTTAATTTACATGTGTATTGACACGAAAAATTATTTATTACTTCATTATGTAGCTATCAACTTAGCATTATTTTTATATAATTAACAAAAGGTCATTAACATGTTTGTACTCATAATTTGCAATTGAATAAATTCTATTGTTTTCCTGTAAACAAATCCTTATTCTGCAATTACTCATTAGAGATTAGTATTCTAGAGAAGCATTTGCAAACAATCAGTTGCTGTTTGTAAATATATTTAGTTAAGTGGTTAAGTTGTGCGGTAAAGTTTGAGTGGCTAATTTTGAAATCAGTTTTTAGTATAATTTGTGGTAAGGTGATTGGAACATTGCACTTCAAAGAATTGACTATTGCTGTGTTTTCTTTGTTCACGTGTGTGTGTGTTTTATTTAAATTTTAAACTCCAGCATGACTATTTTTAAAGGTAAATTCTTAGTTAATATATTTGCAATAATCTAAATATCTAAATCCATGCTTCTTTATTTATTAATAGTGACTTATGCTTTGCTTTTGGAAAATCTTAAAAATTGTTGGATTTTTGTCAAATATTTTTACAATATTGCAAAGGATAAAGCTATAATTTCAATAGTTTATTCCTTAAGAATCGATTTTTTTATATGTGGTATACAGGAAGCAAAATTAAATGTTAACAAAAAGTTAAGACTCTTTGGTTCTACACTGCACAACATATTCATTCTGTTAAAGATGATGGTAGTAGTGAAAGAAATCTAATCTTCAGGTCTATGAATGTATATATTATCCTGTAATATTAATAGTGACATAATTTTTGTAATGAGTTTTACTTAATCAATATAAAAATATCAATATTAATGAAATTCTTAGGAAGTCTTATAAGAGATACTCTTATTTAGCACTTTGGTTAGTTGTTTTATTATATTTTAGTAAAACTTGTATATACTTTTAGCAAGACTGGTTGCAGCTACTTTTAAATATTTTAGTCCACAATTAATTGTTAAGTCATCTTAAATATAACGATATTCGGATTTTAACGCGATAAAATCCGGAAATCGTTTTATTTTGGATGTGTAGCATTCGGGTAAATACTAGAAATCATTAATTGTTAAGTCAGTTTTCAAAATTCACAAAGTCACGAAGGCCGAGTTGTTGGGTGGTCGGAATTTCGAGTCTAGAGACCCGAGTTCGATCCCCAGGTGGCAGTACCAATGAGTTTTTCAAAAACTTATGTACGAATTTCATCGTTGATTGTTAAAATAAACAATTTCATTGTTTATTTTAACTTCTGACAACATAACATCTTTAGTTAGATTAGATTTGGCAGGCTGGTTTCGGCAATTCCACGACTTTGCGCGGGACAGGCATGCCTTAGATTATTCAAGCCAACTAAACCCAAGGAAATCAAGCAACTCCTCTATGTTACCAGTGACCTGGGAGAGAGAATTCGGCAAACCGAGATGCCTAGCCCCCTATATATCGCGACCGTCGGCACATCATGACAGGGTCATGGATTCCTCGACCTCCATACATGCTCGACACAAGGCATGATCCTTACATACATTTATATTTCGCTTTCACGTTTAACTCAGGTTTCATTGTCGTATAATAATCGCGATACTAGCAAAGCGTTATATGTCAAGCAAGACAAGCCGTGGACTTTTTTCCTGGCAGCCACACGCCTGTCCATATCTTCCATACCGACTAAGAGAGGTCCCAGAGGATATAATTTGATTCGCCTGTTATATACATTTAGTTCAGGCAGCAGTTAGATATTTTCTTTTAATATCCAGCCAATTCTTATTGGAGCCACATGGTGTATTCTAATTAGCTTCAATAGCTCTTAAAAATAAAGAAGTTTAGTGTAATAAAGGTATTTTAAAGTATGTAACAACACTACTGCAATATCAAAAATGTATTCAATCTCTGACGAATGAACAGTTGATTGATGAACCCTATGATAGTTCTTTTACAGAATGATTTTATTTCATTGCTTTGATTTAAAAAAATATTTCACACTATTTTTCCAGATGGTTCCTCTAAGGCACTTGTGGAGAAAGAAAATAATGACAATGCTGATCATAAAACTGAGAGGCCAGCTTTACGACACAACATAAAATCTCGACTTGATAGGCTGGGAAACCTTTATTCTGGTAAATTATTATTAAAATATTTTTTAAGCTATAATCTTTTGTGAATATTTTTCCATATGAGATATTGATAAGCTGAACCTTTTGTTTTTCAAATAAATGACATGTGTAAAATTCAACTGAGATTCGAACCTGTAACCTTCGTTCTACTGTGGCAACACTCTTTCTAGTGAGCCACCGTATTTTAAGCGCATTCGAATCTCGAGTGTAAAATTTGTTTTACTATCACTCCTGGGAGAGACTGACCCCGCTGTGGAATTTATATTTTGTTTTATTAAAGTATGAAATGGTTGAGTAGAGATAAAGGAACATATGCAGCTTAGTAATGGTACATTGGCTGATGTCACTTTGAATGATATCAGGCATAGATAACAAGTTCCTGCGGAGTTTCGTGTATAGGGTTAAAATTGGCTCGAAGAATGATAATATTTATCAACAATTCGTAAAAAATAACTGTGGTAGCCCAGTGGTCAGGATATTGGCTAAAAATAAATAATATTCAAATGTCGCGGGTACGAATTTCGGTACTATATACAGAAATAAATAAATAAATATCTTCATGCAATTCCCAATACAGGGGTAGACAGAGGTCTAGTTTAGACAATTAAGTTTCTTCGACTCACCTTCCGCCGAAGATATTTTCGGGACAAAATGACAGGTGGTGAGCCCGTCGCCGTCTTTATGTTCAAGCCAACAATATAATTCGTACATAAGTTTTTGAAAACCCATTGGTATGTACCTGCCATCAGGGGGTCCGATCATCCAACCACTCGGATATCGTGACTTTTTTCATCTATCGTACTATATACATGTTACTTAATTTTGTACAAAAGTCGAACTAATGATATAGGCCTCTCCCGTAAGAAGAATTGGCCAATATTGCCAAGTTTGCCAAGCGGAATAAGACAGCCTGTCCCTTTAATGCTACTTCTCATCGCTATTGTTTTTAATTTTGGGCTTGCAATTTACTTGACAATGTACCAAATTTTATCAAGTAAATTGCGAGCCCAAAATCAGTCCACAGTCACCTCTCTGGAAGAAAGGGGCCTACATATGGCTTTTAGAGTGATTGGGTGATCAGAATTCGAGAAGTTCAATACCTAGTACGACATATCGTTGCTTGAACATATAAGACCATGACAGGTTCACCACCTGTCACATTGTCCCAAAAGAAATGTATTCGAAAGGAGTTAATTATCTAAGATCTCTGTTTACCCCAGTATTGGGAGTAGTGTGAAGATATTTATTATTATTTTATATAATTATTTTGATGATAATTATTGTACTTATTGTTACGACTACATGTGTAGTATTATAAGCATATACATACATACATTCGTATTTATATGGCGATCGTAGTACCAGACCACTCGCACCACATGCTGGGGCCCATCTTCGGTCTGATAATTTTGGTCTGATATTTTTAGAGATGGTTATACCGCCATCTATCGGTTGCCATAACAATATTGAAGGCTGTTTTCCTTAGTCGCCTATTACGACATCCACGGGAAGAAAGGGAGTGGCAATATTCTTATGCCGTTACCTCACGGAAAGTATATATTTTTATACGTATATGTTATATTTTTTTCAGATGCACCCAACCTGTCATCACCAATACATCGTACAGAATTAGAGTTCAATTCTGCTACCCCGCCTTCTGCATTGGAACCAGCAAAAGAGATGAAAGCAACACACGATGGGAAGAAGAAATTTGGTAGACTTGCAGCATTAGCTGACCAGATCAACAATTGGGAGGATGATCTTTCCCATCACAGCTTTGTAAGATGATTATTCCATAATAATTGAGCCACGAATGCTGCTTGGTTTGGTGGTTGGGATTGCATGTAAGGAGAACCTTAAGTTGGGAGGAGGATCCCTCACAAGAAAGGTTGTAGCTTATGAGTTTTTTTTAAACTTATGTACAATTTGTATTGCTGGCTAGCACACTAGATGGTGACAAGGTCGACGACGACCTTGTCACCATCTAGACGTCAAGGACGACCTCACAGAATACTGGCGTGAAGTAGAAGTCTTATAAACTTCTGTGTTTCGTCTGGTGAGTGTGGGTAACCAGAGGCCCACACACTACCCTCCCACAATTCTGTGGGGGGGGGGGGAGGGCACTCTAAGGCCGGCAACGCATCTGCTATGCTTCCCTAAGGATTCCCTAGGGAGAGGTCGCCGCTCTGGTGGTCGAGCGTGCAGAGGCAGGAGGTCCGATAAGGACGCCAGGTCGCGCAGGTGTTCATGTGGTCCATTATCAGCGCGGTCATACATTTTCCGCGCCAAGTGGCCCATCCCTGGGTTTGGGGCAGTCTGCTGCGACATGGTCCCCGGCGCATCTGACGCATTTCACAGGGCGAAAGCAGTTTGCCGAGGAGTGTCCGAACCCCTGGCAACGGTGGCATTGAGCCGGGCCTTCCCTGCCTTGCCATGCCTCAATGGTTATGCTTCTGGTATTGCGAGTGTTCATGGGCGACGGTAATCTGTTACCATCACGTGAGCCACCTGCTCGTTTGCCTCCTTTTGCTATAAAAAAAAAAGTATATATATATATATATATATATATATATATATATATATATATATATATATATATATATATATATATATATATATATATATATATATATATATATATATATATATATATATATATATATATATATATATATATATATATATATATATATATATATATATATATATATATATATATATATATATATATATATATATATATATATATGTGTGGTGTTTATATACTATAAAGAGTAAGCCCTAGTATTGTCGGTTGTCTATATTACCTTGTATGTTGAAAAGTTGAAAAGTCACGATAGCCGAGTGGTTGGGTAGTCGGAATTTCGAGTCAAGAGACCCGAGTTCGATCCTCAAGTGGCCGTACCAATGGGTTTTTCTAAAAACCTATGTACGAATTATATCGTTGGCTTGGACATAAAGACGGCGACGGGCTCACCACCTGTCACGTTGTCCTGAAAAATATCTTTGGTGGAAGGTGGATCGAAGGGTGGGTAGACTAGACCTCTGTCTACCCCTGTATTGGGAATTGCTTGAAGATATTTTTTTATATAAGTTATGCTTCATAACACCTGCAAGAAAATTAATAGCAATGTTGTATCATGAGGCCATTTTATTTTGAATATTAAAGCGGAAATCATATATAATTTTAGATATGAAAATTTATTGATGTTTAAATTAATTATCTTCACGCTATTTCCGATACGGGCGTGGACAGAGGTCCTGACAATTAAGTCTTCGACCCACCTTTCGGTTAGCCTATAGCCATTGGAAAAGTAAATTTTATTTTTATTTTATAGTTTTTCTTAGCGATATAATATTCCTATTACATAGTCGCGTTTTCGTTTGTTATTCACAGAATCCTGAACCTAAGAAGAACCAGCCGCAGCAAAGGAAGCCCAAAGACGAAAAACTTGAATCATCCACCCTCGATGTCTCTATTCACTCTTTCAATGATATAAATAAAGCATTGCAGTATACTGCCACCCCTAACAGGGTATGTCAATTTTAATAAATAAATATCTTCACGCCATTCCCAATACAGGGGTAGACTAAGGTCTAGACAGTCAAGTTCTTTTGACCCACTTTCAACCAAAGTCATTTTTGGGACAATGTGACAGGTGCATTTATGTCCAAGTCAACGAGGCCTGCCACCCGGAGAACGAATCCGAGTTCGATCCTCAGATGGTTCGTATCAATGGGTTTCTTCGAAACTTACGTACGATTTATATGCTTGAACGTAAAGACGGCGACTGGCTCACTTCCTGTAACGGTATCCCAAAAAATGTCTTCAGAGGAAGATGTGTATACTCTATATTCTACTGCCTAGATATAACAAAGTATGTGGTACACAACGGTTTTCATGGTTTCAATTTTGAGTTTTGATTATTTGATTATTATTATTTATTTTATGTTTGGTAACGTTACTTCCATCCGCAACAACAGTTTTTTTGTAATTAGAGTGTTACTACATTACAAGACATTAATTTTTATTAAAAGTTATGTGTATTGCGGACCTTTAATTGTGAGTTTTAATTGAGTGAGTGGCCAGGGGACATCTCTTTCACCAGAAGTAGAAACACAAGATGTCACTACTATCCCAAATCCGGTAAATTAAAGCAGTAGCCAAAGCCGTTGGGAGACTTAAACCAAAGCAAAAGAATTTATGTCGAAAATGTTGATATATAGCGAAATTTAATACTAAAAGTGTTGAGTTAGTCCGAGACTAACTTTCGATATGAGCAAACTGCTCAGAGAGGGGAGGGTACTCTTACTTGGATACCTAGACGAGCATGTATAAAGAAAATGATCAATTTGAAAAAAGCGAAAGAGGTATGTAGAGATTGTGACACTTGGAGATCTGTTCTCTCTGGCTGCCTCTTCAGGGACTGTGCCTGAAGATAAATAAATAAATAAAAAAATATTTATCTTACCGTTAAAATGTCGATTTTAACGATATTGACTTAAAATGTTTCCCTTCAGTCTGCAAAACCTCACAACCCTCACACCTTCACGAAACCGGTGAACGAGTGCCAGCGTCTGGAGAAAAAAATCGTTGCTGAACTGGTGAGTGCTAGAAATGTAAGATAATAGAGATAAAATATTTCAGATAATTTAGAATCTACATTTAGAAACCAATTTGAAATAAAACAAATATTTTAATTACATTACGAATTCTCTATAATTTTAATACCTCTATCTGTAATGAAATGTATTCATTATTTAAAACACATTTGAAGTGCTTTGTTATAACAATTGTAAACAGATTACAATTGTCTGATTCTTCTCTGCCTCAATGTCAGCATTTAGCGTTTTTTTTAATGAAATGAGAGAAAGACATTGAAAATAAGGTAAGTATTCGTTTTTTATTTATACATTAGTTGTTAATTATATATGTTATAATTGTATATTATGTTTTAAGGATATTTTAATGTGTTGTCACTAACTCGTCCGTCCGGCTTCCTATGATTGGTATAATGGTGGTGGGAGAAATGACGACGAATCGTCGAATATCTTGGCGAAATTGCATCTTATTTGAAACTTTTATTTTCTCATCGTATGACCGATTTTTCCTGGCCAGTTAGATTACATTACTTTTTTTTTAATTTGACGGAGTTAAATGTTAGAAACACAGTAAGTAATAGTGAACGTTCAACTGTTTCTTCCATAGAATCACCAGCCTCGTTACACTGAGACCTCGGTTACTATGTATCTTAGCTCTGTTATCTGTCCATTAGGTTGATTGTTTTTTTTAAACTGAAACTCATTAATGGTAAGCCATCCAAGTGTCTACGATATAGCAGTTAATTCCTAGCGGCAACATAGTAGGCACTTTTGTTTAGGTACATCATCAAAATCATGACATGTAATCTCAAAAGACTTGAAATTGTGATAGGTTCGTTACATACCGTAATATAAGTAAGCTGCCTGATAGAATAAGAATTAGAAAACGGCGTAATTATGATGAGATTTTTTTCACCTTCACACCTTTCCCAAAATTGGTGTATTTAGATGTAATTGGTCCTCCCGACCCACGTTTTTGTTATGTTAACATATTGATTTATTCTGAGCTCAAAGCAAAAAAGTCAAAGCATGCAGTCTGTATGACCTTAACTAGTTTTATAAAAAAAGAATAAGGCAAAAGCCAAAGCAGTTTCTTTTTATACTCAAGCGGCTTTAAAAGCGTGCCTGAGGTATAAGTAACGTAATTGTATTGTATTGCCTCCGCTAAACCATACGAGAACTGCTCATTCTATTAAGTGAATCTCTTAACAAGTGCGTTGCCAATGCCAAATTTAAGGTGTTGGATTTGTGTAGCCATTTCGAATAAGAATACAAATAGTATCAGATCATGACTATCGGTTATATGCCCGTCTGCCTTCTCCATAGATTGTAGATGTTTTTTTTTTAAATACTTATATCGATAGTCGATCGGACAACATCACATACATTGCTCCGATCCCAATGTAAGATGCTAAAGCACTTGTGGTATGGGAATCGGATACAACACAGGCGCCACAAACACCCAGACCCAAGAAAATTTAGAAAAAGTGATTTTTCTACATTGACCCGACCGGGAATCGAACCCGGGACGTCGAGATGGCGAAACCTTGAAAACCGGTGTTTACGCCACTCGTACACGGAGGTTGTCAATGTTTTAAGTTATTGAGCACATAATTTTCTTAATTTGTCTGTTGACAGTCATGTATTACTTTTCGTTCCTTCGTAGTCCTAGAGGGAGACTACGCTCCTGTAACCATTTTCGTTTGAAGTCGGTTGCAGGAGTCCTGCATTAGACATATACCATTAGATGGACCACTAGCACATTCCTCATCCTTCTATTCCCATTGAATAGCCGCTCTAAGCTCATAGCCATTTGCCCAATACATTTTAGTCCCGAAATTTGAGTTAATAACATTGATAACATTATTTTTTTAAATAATGAGCAAATTGCTGCCTTGAATTTAGCCAACGATACAAAGCGTGTATAAGTATTAGAATATATATAGAGACACGATAGCCGAGTGGTAGGGTGGTCGGAATTTCGAGTCGAGTTCGACCCCAGGTGGCAGGGGCAAAAATGGGTTTTTCAAAAACTTATGTACGAATTTTATCGTTGACTTTGACATAAAGATGGCGACGGACTCGCATCCTGTCACGTCTCGAAAATATCTTCGGTGGAAGGTGAGTTGAAGGGACTTAATTGTCTAGACTAGACCTCTGTCTAGTACAGGGGTATTGGGAATTGCGTGAAGATATTTTATTTTATTTAGTTTTTAGAAAATATATAAATATACCTTTGTAGTGATTATGAACTGCCTACATTTTATTTCATCTTCTCCCAGGATTGACTGGAAGAGAATGCCACAAGACATTAAGCTCGCTCATTGTTACCCTAGTATTTCGGTATTTACCAATAAGGATAAATAAATGGAGGACAGGAAATATAGGTCTTGAATGTCACGATGGATTTTATTACATTAATCGATCACCTTAAGATAGCAAAGAAAAATATAGAAAGTGTCAGAATCTCATTAGTAATCACATTAGTGGGTTTAATATCTAGTAGCATATGTACAGTTTTAAATAGGTTTTAAATTTTTTTTGTTTTTTTTTTAATTTTTACCTAATCGTATGATTGCACAATTTGCAAAACTTAGAGAAAAGTTTTAAGAATATGCCAGATAATTATATATATTATATAATAATAGTAGCTGTTGCTTGTTAAAAAACTTAAAATTTCAAATAACTACAATGGAAGAAGGTTGTTACTTTTCAGATCTGAGATGGAATGCTTCACTCAAATCCCGTCATACGTGGTCATACGAAATACACTGGTCATTCCGATGTATCTATGCAATTTGCTCCTAGACAGGCTACGAAAAAGATTTTTTTTTATAGAAAAGGGAGGCAAACGAGCAGGTGGCTCACGTGGATGGTAAGTGATTACCGCCGCCCATGAACACCCGCAATACCAGAGGCTTAGCAGATGCGTTGCCTCCCTTAGAGTGCCCCCCTCCCCCAGAATTTTGGTAGGGGGGTGTGTGTGGGCCACCGGTTACCTGCACTCACCAGACGAAACGCAGAAGTGTGTTAGACTTCTACTTTACGCCGGTATTCTGTGCGGTCGTGGTACTTCCCCGGTCGAGCCGGCCCATTCATGCAACAACAAAAGCTGATGCGTATTATAATGTCACTTATACGACTTATGATGACCTCCATCCTCCAATGACGTACACACAGATTTTCTAAGTGTTGCCATCACTGAGGTCCCGGGTTCGATTCCCACTCGGGTCAATGTAGAAAACGCTTTCTGCATTTTCTCGGGTGTGTTTGGTACTTTCGTTGTTTCTGATTCCGTGATACAAGTGTTTAAGCTGCTTACTTTGGAATCAAAGCCATGTATGTATGTGTTGTTGAATACTGACTATTGTTGTCTCTTGGTGGAACTTCATCTTTAAACACATTCAAATTCACTTTTACTTATTCCACATTTATTTATATTAAAATATCTGAACGGTTTCGCCTTTATGGCATTATCAAAGGTTTCTTATTACAATTATAATCTATTGAGTGTAGAAAACGTATTTCCTATTTGTGTTTTATGTGATGCTCCTGTATGTGATGTTGCCCCTATCTATGTATGTTTTTTTTTGTTAATGGTCGTAAAGAAACTATGCAAATGTCCCTACATTCGTTCTCCTGTCTTTGTAAAGCGCTGTCTTATCCGATCGAGTCACGTCGCTTCACTAACTGAGTATCGTAGCCTCGTCGGAACTGTCACAGGCCATCAGCAGACAGTGGGTCAGGTTACGTCATTTTTGTTTACAACTCCATTGTCTCTTTGACAGAGTTAACGATTCTTAAGATTGTAACAAAGGTTTATTTATTACTATAAAGGTTAATTTTAAGGGAAGATCTTTTTAAAGTTACGATAACCGAGTGGTAGGTTGGTCGGAATATCGAGTCGAGAGACCCGAGTTCGATCCCCGGGTGGCAGGCTCCAACCAACTTATGTACGAATTATATCGTTGGGTTGGACATAGAGACGGCGACGGGCTCACCACCTGTCACGTTGTCGTGTATTGGGAATTGCGTGAAGATATTTATCTATTTATTATTTTATCTTTTTAAATCTATTTATTAGTTACTAGACGACCTCATAGCCTAGTTCACAGTGAAGCTGCCTTCGAAGCTATGGGTTTCGGGTTCCGAGCACCGCTATGTGCAAACTTTTATGTGATGAATATGAATGTTTCTTGAGCGAATGTCTGTGTGTATTTATGAATATTTATCTATATACATATACATCTATGTAGGTTCTTAGTACTGTTCATTTGAACTAAAACGATGACTCACCGCCATAGACCGAGATAAGCTTCAGTGAAAGGTGGGTAGAAGGGACTTAATTGTTTAGATTTGTCTATCCCCTTGCCTCCCATGCCCCCTTTTTCTATAAAAAAAAATCCCATTTCTAGGAAAATGCGTGAAGGTAAAAAAATACTTAGTTGAAACATTATTACAAATAACTTAATAAAAATTGACAAAGATAATATTAAAATGGTTAAATTTATAAAGATTTTCAATTAAATGCCTCTCTATTCCCAGCACTGTGCATTGATGTGCGTAGTGGCGCGCGCGACAACTTAGTCGCCTCGTGTTTTGAATGCGTAAGAGCTTTAGAGTCTATTATTTTGCATTAACATAATCGGTCGATACACAGTGTTGTGTTGTTTGTTTAATTAATTAAAAAAATATCAATCAATTTTTCATCACGTCAAATTCTTTAATATAATTGGCATAAATTAACAATATGAAATTTGTATTTAAAATATTTTCTCCTTATATTGTATTTCTCCTATTTTTATTTAAAATGCTATCAATATAAAAATCGTTTTCCCAAATAGGCTCCCGTGAAAATTGGGTCGAAAGGACATTGTCTAGACTTCTGCATACCCCCGAGTACGGGAAAATGCGTAAAAAGTCAGTGTTCTTTTTTTGTATCTACACACAGTACCCAATACTGGGCCTTGAAGATTTAGTCCTTTCGAGAAACATTTTACCGGATCTTATTTTGGGACAACGTGATAGGTGATGATTTTGTCGCCGAATTTATGTCAAAGTCAACGATGTAAATATTACAAAAGATTTGAAAAAAAAACAAGCTTATGCTCGTATTAACCAGTTTTTCAGAGACCGTAATTCAGTCCCCAGGAGATAACTCCTGGGAGCCGAGTTAGGGTCTTTTGATCCAAATTGCGATCACACGACCATTCGGCTTCTACCTTAAAGTCTTCCTCTTTATAATGTTAAGTAAAGATCTATGTGGAAAGTTCTCAAGTTCAGAAACTTTTTTATTTCAATGTGACTAAATTCTGTATTGGAAGACTGGTTTAACCAGGTTTAAAGAACACTGAAACGCTTACCCAGTAACAGAACCGGATTATGACTTTCCTTGCAGAACTCGCTCGCGACGAAGTCAATGTCACTGACTTTGTCTTTCGGTTCCTTTACATGTCTGAGAAATGGTCTTCTTTTTGTGCACTGCAATGTTTAGATAAAGGTAACTTACTGCTGAGGTTTTACATTTTAGTATTTGAAGTGATATACACAGAAGAAGAATTGCGATATCGTTGATTTATTTATATTCACGCAATTTGTCATACAACGCTAGGGTAGGTAGAGGTCTAGACAATGAAGCCGTATCGACCCACTTTCCACTGGAGCGGAAATTATTTGGGACAACGTGACAGGTTATCAGCCTATCGCCGTCCAAGCTAAGGGTACAATATAATTATATATAAATATATTTTCTTAGGTAAATATTTATATTAGCCTGTGAACATTTATGACTAGAGTACAAACATTTTTATTCATTCGCGATTCGAACCCGCAAACCATAACTTCGAAGGCTGGTTCTCTGCCAACTGGGCTCTGGGATCGTCAATTGTTGAAATTTTATTTGAAACAAAAAAAGATTTAGACCTACTTGTCTACTACAAGTAGGTCTAAATCTTTTTTTGTTGTTTCTGTTTGTTGTAAAAATAATACCCCAAACATTAAGTAACTGTATTAGTAGATGTATGGAATTAGGATATCGTGTCTTTACTTACGAAAGAAAAGAGACAGTGAGCTAATTAGCAAAATTGTATGATATTCACTTAATTCAAAATATTGTCTTATTCAGATAAAAAATCATAACAGACTTATTTGTTTGTAATCATTAGTATGTTTCAAATTTTAATATCGGTTCTTAATGGGATTTGAACTCAACATCCAAAACAATTGGGTATGTCCAACACTAGTTTATTTTCTAATTTCACTTAGTTTTTATTTTACTTTTGTACTGCCTTAAAGGTGATCTTATTCACGTATGCCGGAGACATTTTTTAATTTTATTCGTGTATTTCCCTCAAGGTGATCTTATTCACGTATGCCGGAGGCATTAAATGAAACAAAAAATGGAAGTATAGGGTTCATTAGCCTGCGTTTGTCTTAGTCTCAATTTTTTTTACCATGTCCCGATTAAACAAGTCGAGCTTTATTTCAACTAGTCTTGAGTTCACCGACTTCGAGTAATGCGAATATTTAAGTGACATTTTTTTTGCGAATTATTTTATCACGTAACGGCAAAAGATTTAGTAAATACATTGACACACACTGGACAGTTACATTTACATTGTCATAACTCTATAATTAATAACATTTTTGGTAGTTAATTTTATTTATTTATCTTCACGCACAATCCCTGACGGGGTAGCCAGAGAGAACAGATCGCCAAGTGTCACGATCCCTACATACTTCTTTCGCTTCTTTCAGATTCATCATCTTCTTCATACATGCACGTCTAGGTATCCGAGTACTCTTGACCCTCTTCGAGCAATTTGCTCACATGGTCTTCGAATGTTAGTCTCGGTCTACCTCGACACCTTTTAATATTAACTTTCGCGCTATATATTTTCTTCACCATTCGGTCTTCACTCATTCGCTCAACGTGCCCAAACCATCGAAGCACTCCCTTATCCATTTTTGAGACAAGGTCATCTTTCAAACCTGCCATATTGCGAATCTCTTCGTTTCGCTTTCTTTTTTTTTTCTCTTCGTTTCGTTTGGTAGTTAATAGTAGTAGTAAAGTAAAAATACGTTTCTTATTTGATTTTGAATTGGAATTTATCATAAAATCTTATAATAGTCTCATACAGAGGGACGTTGGTCTCACCTATTCGAAGGGTGTCATAATCGCCAATATGGCGACACCTTTCGTATAGGAGAAATAAACCTCGTACTACCTTAACTGTGCTGTCTGTTTTCATTCTGCTAAATTTTCATTTTCATCCATCCATGAGCACTTGTGAATTACGAGGCATAAGTAGCGTCGTCGTACAGTCACAGAAAGAAAGATCTTATAATATATATTTACATATATGTAGACGCCACACGGCATATCATCGTACACTTTAGCGATTGTTCTTATTTAAAGTTAAATAGCAGTATAAAATATATGTTAGGTTAATCCGCTTAAAGACATCTATTGTCCGATGTCCCTAGTCATGGATTAGTGTCAAATTGTCTTCGTTTGGATACTTTCATCGTAATCACTCTTAACCACGGATGAAATTTGTTGTGTTTACTAGATTTCTAGCACTGCATTTCTAGATTTGTGGCAGTTGATTTTTTAAATTATGTACATTTAGGAATCGAATTAATTAAAATGAAAATCAATTAACTCGACATAATTTGTGATATCGATTTTCATGTCACCATCTAGTAATACCATCTAGTGATGGTCCGATATAAAAATCGATCGTTTCGGGTAGTGTGAGCTCGCGTGTATATTGAATGAAATTTGATCCTTGTCCTTAACTGTCCATTTGGAAGTTTGATCTGACGTCTGTGTATAAAATGCAAGTTTTGTAGAAGTTTATTACTGCTCTATTTATATTATAGGTTTGTTCACTTAAGCCTGCGACATCATCATGACGTACATATTCTTGGAATGGATATTCAAGGAAATATCCATTTCCTTGTCTGTATTTTGTATGTGGAGGAGATTTTTTATTTGTGTCCTCTTTTGGTCGACAGATTTCTTTGCCAAGGCTTTTCTTCAAATTCACTGGATTTTTGTTTTGTTTGGATATCTTAAATACGTTTGCAATGTTGTTTGAAGGTCATAAGTTTATTTTATTTTTGATAGACGAAATTAGGGCAACGCCGGGTGTAGAAGCAAATTGACTACTGATAAAAAACTACATGGGATTTTGTTTCATTAAATATCTAACATAATTAATATTGTTCTAAAATTAATTTTAGCATAATATTATTACAGGGCAAAAAATCATCTGTAGTTCCACAGTTTTCTTGGAAAACATAAAGATTGCTCTACCGCAACAGTTTAAAGCCGTTTACGACGTATTCTGGAGTTTTATGGGCGGCATTTTAAACCTTGCCGTGTTCCCGGTTTGGGTGGCCGTGACAAAAGAATGAAATCGCATTTGGAAATCCGTGCCTCAAGGCCGTATCGTTAATTCCGAGATGGAGCGTTTCGACTCTTCCTCTTCTTTTATAATACCCCGAGATGCCTTTGTTTCTGCTTCTCTGTAACTGCTTTATGCGTCGAAAGGCTTTTGTTTACGAATTCGACCGGAGTTTATGAGTGTTTTATGCGCGCGAATATTAAAATTTAGCTTTATTTTACCTATTGTTCCATGGTTTTAGGTTAATGACGTACCAATTCCCAATTCATATTTCGTTAATTTTATTGCCTACAAACGTGACCATGTGGATGTAGAAAAGTTTTGCAATTTCCGGAGAACAGAAAGAATATATTTTTCCACAATTTGTTCGTTTCTCTGACGAAATACTTTATCACTTTATAAGCACTACAGGCATAAAATAAATAAATAAATATCTTTACGCAATTTCCAATACAGGGGTAGACAGAGGTCTAGTCTAGACAATTAAGTCCCTTTGACCCATCTTCCATCGAAGATATTTTCGAGACAACGTGACAGGTGGTGAGCCCGTCGCCGTCTTTATGTCCAAGCCTACGATATAATGCGTACATAAGTTTTTTTGAAAAACTCATTGGTACTGCCACCTGGGGATCGAACTCGGGTCTCTTGACTCGAAATTCTGACCACCCAACCACTCGGCTATCGTGACTATCTAATTTTGGTGTATATGCTTATAAACTATATGTTTGTTTGAAATTATAAGTTTCTCGGTATTCGATCTTTTCCATTTATCACACGGATTTTAGGATGACATGAGTTTTATTACGTCAATTGTCATTTTTAATTTACATTCACCTACGTTGACGAATAAGAACTATGAATGGTAAAGGATGTGTATCAATCTCCTACATAAGCTCAACTCATTCTTCATTTGATAAGTCAGATAAATCCTACGCATACCAAACTATCATTTGAATTGTCATGGACCTCATTGTTAACATTGGCCCATGTTGGTGTGATTTCAAATGGATCGTTTGTGCTTCCTAATGTGGGCTTTTATTGCTCTGGTTAGAGTACACGACACTTGGACAGATTGATTTCTTTGTTACTTATAGATAACTGTTTAGTATGGTCGAATCTATTGCTTTTTTAGTGCGTTTGGAAGTGTTGTGTCAGCTGCGGAGTTATCTTTGATAGGTGGCTTAAAAAAATAGGAATGAATGTGTCGTTTCGCTAAAGTAAACTTCATTCCTATAAGTCTCAAATACGCCATTCCTAATACAGGGGTAGACAAAGGTCTAGACAATTGAGTCGTTTCGACCCACCTTCCACCGAAGATATTTTTTTTAAACAACGTAACCAATCGGCTATCGTGACTCTCAAATACACAGTAATTTATTTAAAAATTAAATATTTTCACAGCATTCTCAGTACAGGGGTAGACAAAGGTCTAGACAATTGAGTCGTTTCGACCCACCTTCCACCGAAGATATTTTTGGGACAACGTGACAGGTGGTGAACCCGTCGCCGTTTTAATGTCCAAGTAAAAAACCCATTGGTACGAGCCTGCCACCGGGAACGAACTCGGTCTCTTAACTCGAATTCCAACCACCCAACAACTCGGCTATCGTGACTTAAAATTAATTTATTTACAGCTTATTTTAATTTTTAGCTTGTCTCGTTTTGCCATCATATAGTGAACTCAAATTTTCGGAGATTAAAACCTAATGGTTTTTAAGCTCAATATTGGAATTTTACCAACCCGCAAACAAATAAAGGTGTCTCTGTTGGCGGAGAGTTGTCGTAATCGAAATTCTTATCAGTATGTTTTTTTAATCACCTTCATTCTCTTAATTTCTCCAGTACAAAATAGGAGTAAAAGATTGTCTCAAGTTGTATCTCGCTACAATTCTATTTATGCATGAAACAAACGCAGTTCAGGCTTTGAATAAACATTTTTGTTGAAGCGTTACCACAGACAGTAAACAGCTGTAAATACAGTTCATAGCCAGCGTCTATTTTTCTTGGATGAGGAAGTCACTGTGAGATGATGCAAACCGGTAGTTTTGTGGGGAACGTGACCGCGGAATGAATTACGAGTAGAGTGCTACATACCGACACCGACTTTTCTTCATTGTTGTGTAAAAACATACTATATTGAAATAAGATTCAGTGTAGTCGTTTTGTTCCTATTATATTTATTATAGACGACCTCCGTGGACGAGTGCCGTAAGCACCGGTTTTCAAAGTATCGCCATCTTGGGGCCCCGAGTTCGATTCCCGGACGGAAGAAAATAGAAAAAACACTTTCTACATTTTCTCGGGTCAAGTTGGTTGTGGTGCCATGTGGTGCCAAGGTAAAATTTTTCCTTACAGGGGAAAGAGGGGGAACTTTCAAATGTTGTTTTTAACGATATTTTAAACAATCTTACCGATTTTCAGCTTAGTGGTAATTTAGGTAACTTTACTCTTATTTTTTGGTCTAATTTGTCCGGACTATAAAGTACCTGTTTGCTTTATATTGTTTTTTAGATGTTGACATTGTTTTTGTTTTTACTGTTAAGTTATTGGGTTTTAAATCGGGTCTCGTATTAATCCCAATAGTTCTCCCGAACGCTCATGATTCATAAGCAGCTTATGATGAAGATTTTAATATACAACTGATCCGGGTTAGACAAGGAAGCTTAACGATGAGCGACAAGTGTGGCGGGGGTGGCGTACTCCAGCCTCCCTCGTGTTATTGCTGGCCATTTATAAAAAATAAATATCTTCACGCAATTCCCAATACAGAGGAAAACAGAGGTCTAAACTAGACAATGTAGTCCCTTCGACCCACCTTCCACCGAAGATATTTTCGAGACATTTATCCTCGACATTTTTAAATCATAATAATATATTATATATTGTTAATAATGTATTAATATACATTGTAAATGTAAAAAAAGTATGTCTGTGTATGCAAAGTGACAGTATATTTTATAAACAATAAATATCCATGATTCGAGTACAAACATTCACATTCGTCTCATAAATGTTAGCTTCTGACAGTATTCGAACTCGCAATCCTTAGCTTCGAAGTCAAGGTCACTTAGAAATAGGCTATATCGTATATGAGATACTTTTTTTTACGAAATAGAGCTTTATCTTTTGACGAGGTTGAACATACGGAGCGAAGTTAGTCAGCCAGCTTTTGCTGCAGTAAATTCACAAATTTATTAAAATATAGACTACTTAGGTTGTATCTTACTGAGAAATAAAAATATAAAAAGTTTTTACCCTGGTGTAGCTAAGTATCTGGAGGATTCTTGTTGCATTTATACGCCAAAACTAAAGGAAATAACACTATGCAATCCAGTTTGCAATCCTTGGTATGTCCTCTGTCTCAACATTCTTTTAATATTCGGTAAAACGTCCTACAAAGCAGGTTAACGATTATTATTATTACGCAGTCACGATGGCAGAGTTGTTGGGTGTTCGAAAATCGCGTCTAGAGACCCTAGTTCGATCCTACGATATATCGTAGGCGCGGGTATAAAGACGGCGACGGGCTCACCACCTGTCACGTTGTCCCAAAAAATGTCTTCGTCGGAAGGTGGGTCGAAAGGATTTAATTGTCTAGAACTCTGTGTACCCCTGTATTGGGAATGTCGTGAAGATATCTTCTTTTTTTATTACGCATAGCGATTAATTTCCTATGACGGTAAATGTCCGTAATTGGCATCGATGTTATGACGTCTGCGTAAGTCCCTGATTGCTTTACTATAATTATTATGTTTGTCGTCTACAACGTTCGATGGCGGCACGATTGCATCACAATGACCGCAGCATCACGACTTTCTTTGAACGGATCGCGAGCGGGCGCGTGCATATCGCCAGTAACAACGCCAGTCGCCGGTGCATTACGAACAAAGCTACGACATTCGGGTTTGTTGAACCAAGTTTTTGCGCACCGTTTACCGGTACGCGCCGATCTCTAGCCTTTTTTTTGTCGTAGAGGTGTTAGATTTAGAACTGACAGTACGTGGGCTCGTGTTATCTTTAAATAGAATCTCGAGAATGATCACGTTTTATATACACACGTCTTAACTTTGTTACTTACATGCTTTAGAAACGTTGTTATATATGTAGCAACCTTTTTTCTCGGAGTTGTTTTTTGACTTAGTTATTAGGAATATTTATTTCTATTATGCAATTTTTTGATTTTTAAAGCATATTCATGCTGAACTTTTATGTGATTAAATATAAATTGAAAAAAGTTAAAATTTCAACTGTCACGGGTGGGAATACGCGACCTTCGCCGATCGCGGGTTCGAATCCCGCCCGTGTCAGTTGAAATTTTAACTTTTTATCTTTAATTTAATCACATAAAATATTTATTTTGTTAACCTTTTTATATATTTTATAGTGGACTAGTTTACATTTTTTTTTCAAATTACATTTATCAAAATGAACCTGGAGCGTGAAATAATAAAAACAAATTATTGGCCCGTACATTAGTTATTTCAGAGATAATAATATATACATTTATGTAAAAGAATTGATGGTTACAATTCACTTAAAAATCCTTCTCTTAAGTCACAATAGATAGTGTTTGGGTGGTCGGAATTTCGAGTTGAGAGACCCGAGTTCGATCCCCAGGTGGCAGGCTCGTACCAATGGGTTTTTTTAAATAAAAATTATGTACGAATTATATCGTTGGCTTGGACATAAAGGCGGCGACGGGCTCACCGCCTGTCACGTTGTCCCGAAAATATCTTCGATGGAAGATGGGTCGAAGGGTCTTAATTTTCTAAACTAGACCTCTGTCTACCCCTGTATTGGGAATTGCGTGAAGATATATTTTATGAAGATAGGTTGCAGATAGTAACCTATATGTCTGAATTCAACTACGAAATCGAATCGTTCTTCGAATCTTTGACTACGAAAGTCTTTGAATTGAAATATATTTATAAATTTTCGATTAGACAGTTTCCACCAACAGATGAAGTGTTTCGAATATGTATCAGGACTATAACAAGATCTTTCCTCTGTGATCAGCAAAATTAATTGTGTTTATTAGAGGTTTTAAAGACGCAATTTTTTTTTATTATTTTAAAGCTATGCTAAGCCATGATTTATGCAGAACTTTTTGTTATTAAATTGAAACAAATGTTTAAAATTCCAACTTTTCCGCGGACACGGGCGGGACTCCACCCGTGCCAGCTGAAAATTTTTTTTTTTTCTCTTTATGTATAATAAAAAAAAAGTTTTAAAGGCAATGATAATTTTAAGAATCTTAACAGATTAATTTTTTTCCACTTTATCATATTATCAATATCCTTCCCAACCACTCCTTTATTACTATATTTTGACAACTTTCATATCAGTAATATTTGTACACAAGATATTCCTTTTAGAAACTCTAAACATAACTATATAAACTACATATTAGCCAGGTAGATGCCCTATAACCTGTATGCAGCGCCACCTACCGGGTCCAAATGTGAATCTAGATTAGTCTCTTAATTCATTTGAATAGTCACAAGAATCTCATTAAAATCGGTCCCACAATTTAGGAGGAGTCCAGTCACACGTCAGACGGATTATTAATATATACATAAGTGAAGACCACAACCGTTGTCTTTCACACGATCCTCAAGACGATGTACATGTACACTATACCAAGGTCATTGACTTCTAAATATGGGGTATGTCTATCATAATTCCGTAGGGTTCCCCAAATTTAAATAGGGAAAATTGTTTAATGAAAGTTAATACCATACTGCTGCGTCAGAAGTATGTTCCGGGGCTTTGTTAAGCTCAATTAAAAGGCATCATAAGTTATTTTCATATAAGTTTTGCTATTATAATATATTACAAGTCCCGATGGCCTGATCCATCAACGCAGATCTTAAAACGGCAAAACATAACATTTTGGCAAACATTGCCTTTTAAGTTAATTTTCAATTGCCTAATGTCATTAAACGATTACACACACGTTGCATTTTTTAATAGTGTCTACGAGTAGTTTCAACCCGGATCTCAGGTCGACGCAGCATTTACCTCCTCACTTGTAAGAAAACCAGTTTTGATATGCAAAATTATTTGTTTAGGTAGTGTCTGGAGATCTCACTTTTCCTAAGCTATATTCAAAGCTTTTTTTTTTTAATAAGAAAACCTATTATTTTTCATCTTCACGCTACTTTAAATACTTTTTTATATTATAAAATTTTTAAAGCAATCTAAAGAATTAGTAGTAGCAAAAGTAGTAATAAAATAAAATGTATGTTATATAACAGAAATTTTATTTTTCGTGTCATTACGCTACTTGAGGCTACTAAAGGAAAATTTTTAAAAATATCATCGGTTACCAACTGAAGGTGGGATAGCCATCTTGTAAAATATGCAACTTTAGGAGATCGGTGACGGTCAGTTGCGTCTCAGGTCAAGCCTCTCCCGTGCCAAAGGATTAGTCATAATCGTCACTCTTGGCAAGCACATTGGCCAAACACAGTACCAGACATATAGATGCAGCTGGCCGGTTTGCTCAAATTTGTTCTAGTATTTTCCGGCATGGTCATCGCGCCATGTTTACGATGATCAATGATGAATCAATGAAATCAGAAGTCTTTGTAAATCAGATTCGATGTGGTGAGATCAGGACAAAATGTCAGGCGTCAGGAATTGTTAAACACGGAACAATCACCACATAATGCACCAAATTACCTTGTTTCGGACGAATAGTATGCACTCGCAAAAGCAAGCAAAGCGTAAGAGGCGACTTCACTTTCACCCTTTGATGTAACGCATTATTGATGATGACTGATGAAAGAACGTTTTGCTGCCTCTGCGTAATAAAACAATGCGGTATCAACTTGGTATCAACATAAGAACATACCACGTCATGTACCAATACCCTTTTTTTCTGGGAGTGTTGTAAGGATACCAAGGGAAAAACTTTAAAATTTCATTGGGATATCTCAAAAAATAACAGACTAAAATTCAGGTGACGGGTTACAGCGTGAAAGGTGCAGACTCTGGTACTGCGATCGCCAATCAGCATGTCAACCATAGTGATGACCTAAGTTCTGAGGTGGATTTTAACAACCTTACCTTGGCGCTGATAATCACACTACTAGATGTAAAAATTCCATATTATTCGTCTCCTCCAATAGTCTGAAAGAGTTGTAATGTTTATAGTTTCTGTGTCACAGAGCCTTATACTATTTAATAGAACTAGGTTAGCTCAGCAATGAAAAGGAAAAGGAACTTAGAGAGGCAGTATTTTACAATACTCTTTGGAAGAAATAATACAATATCCAGGTTCGATTCCCGGTCAGTCAATGTACAAAAAACTTTCTACATTTTCTCGAGTCTGGTTGTTTGTGGTAACTTCATTGTTTCTGATTCCGTAATACAAGTGCTTAAGCTGCTTACTTTGGCGATCAGAGCAATGTATGTGATGTTGTCGCTATCTATGTATGTATTTATTTATATGAAAATCAGCGATTGCTTTATGATGTGTTGTGATGATGAACTTCGACAAAGATTCCTACAACAAAGGTTACTAATGCAACGAATTTGCTCTAACCTTTTAATATTACGTAAGCCATCTCTAATTAACTAAAGTAAGTACTAAATTGTAAAGGTAAAACTGAAAGCAATACACTAAACTACAATTCCATGTATAATGACCTAGTAGTAGATTAACAGTCTTAAATTTTACGCAGCTTTACGTTACGTTACGGTCGTTGCGTGATAACTGAAAAAGTTATCATGTTTACGTGAAACACACACATATCTCAAGTTACCGCGACGACCTTGCTTAACACGGTTACTTAAGTGTGGTAGTTGATTGTTTATGTCTATCGCCGTTTAATTCATCTAGATAAGATTATACACAACATAAAGATGTTTATCTTAATTTTTAAAGCTTTAAAGTTTATTTATGTATCCGATTACGTCATCTAATATATTTTAGCGAAATATCATTCATCACGAGATCTCTAAAACTATTAACCCGATTGACTTCAAATTTAGCATATTTATTTCACGATGCAGACTCACTGAGAACTTTACGCAAATCCCCTCCTAAATATTTTTTCATCTACCATTGATTCATATTTTCGTTTTTGAAGTTAGTAGAAGTTGGTATTTTTAAAAATATTGCCAAATAACATTACTAGTTCTTTTCTTATTAGCCATTCTAACTAAGCTGCAACGCTTATGCCTGGAGTGGACGAATGACGGGTTCGAACCGGCTTCGTTAGTCGCCTCCTTAAACTATTAGGTTATTGACGTTTGAATTATTATATTAGGCTTCTGCTATTCATAGTACTCCACGCGGGGCAAGCCCATACTAGTATAACTTCGTTATCTTTTAATATTATTACTATCTGGCTAAAATACTTTACTTATCTAGATAGATTATTAGAATTCTTCTCTTAGAGTCTTCTGTATTAGTGAAACTCTTACCCATTTCTTCCACCAAATAGTATTATAACAGCTGTTATGTTCTGTAAATGTACAGAAATACAGTGTAATCGTGGACTATTAGGCATTCAATCTTAGACCGAGGAAACGGTGCACCTGTGAGTTTCGTTTGAAGTTGTTTTCAAAATAATCCAGTTAAGGATACTAATAAAATTGTATTAAGTGTCCGAGATTTGTTTTCAAGTATGTAACTTAACTTTTATGTAGTATTTATTTAGTATTATTTTATATAGTTTATTTATACACCACTTAATATTAAACAATTGATAGCTAATATTATAATTTTTGAATGGTGACAAAGGTTAAATGTTTTATTTACGACTTTGTTATCATATATGTAAGTATGATACATGTACTGTATGTATTGTTATGTCGATTAGGTATTCCTTTTTAGTTGCGCTTGAGACGCACGCTTGTATGATTGCTTCCAAAATCAGGAAGTACTCTGAGTACAAGTGTAGTGATAAAGACTTACAAACCTTAACAAAAAGCAGAGACAACGTTTCCGTCGATCTCATTTGAATTTGAACCTCGTTCTTTTGTTCCCAACGTTGACTCGACTTATCCTCTGTTGTTAACCATTGTAAACTTCAAATTTCTTCCTTATTTCTTGGATGTTAAGGCTTAGTATTATATTAATGGTCACATTTACGGGACGAGTCCCAAAACAATGTGTGAATGATACTTGTGGCCCCTCTGTTGACACATTTGTTTCCGACTCATATTAACACTATAGCCCAGTTAGTTTTGTAGCGAGTATTTGTGACGATTTTGTTTAGGTCAAAGTAGAATTGACATTATAGAATATAACATAATAATATTGTCGACACTACACATCGCAAAGAATAACAAGTTGTTTATAACTTGACTAGGATTGGTTACCTTTAAAAGCTTTTAAATTTAATGTATCTGTATATTAAATGTATATTCTTCACTTAATGTATGTAATTATCATCTGTGAACAAAATTAATTGTTGTTCTGCAGACTTTAAACATTAAAAACTGGGTGCTTAACTACACAAATGGAAAATGAAGTCCTCTACCTTAATAGTAAAGTCATGCCAATGAATTTTAAGGCATTTCTC
This sequence comes from Sericinus montela, assembly GCA_029286605.1. Classification (NCBI taxonomy): domain Eukaryota; kingdom Metazoa; phylum Arthropoda; class Insecta; order Lepidoptera; family Papilionidae; genus Sericinus; species Sericinus montela. Next base: position 7,376,195 of record JAGSMR010000024.1, read on the forward strand.
TCACGATGACTAATCAGAAGAAAATTTCATACTAGTTGTTCAGATTCCTGAAATGTCCGTAACTTCCTGCTTAAATTAACGAAAAAACGTAATGTGCCTTTCATGAAGACGCACATTTTTTTAACAAAATTGACCTGACCCGTCATTCATGCTGTAGGCTAATTTCTATTTCTATTTATCATTTTGTACCTGCTAACACCTAAACGATTAGTAATCGTTTTTACTACCTTCTATTGCGTCCTAACTAGAAAGTTACGGTACTGTCTATCGAAGTAATCATTACAGGACAAATAATTGTTTTGACTATGTATTGCATGTAGGTATATTGCTCTTCCTCAAATTGCCAACGATCGCAAAATGCATCGGCTGGCCGCAACGTGTGCACTTCGAAATACGTATAATTACGTACGTAGAAGCCGGTTCCACGCACGTGTGTGATGTCAATACGATCCAGCGTTTGCTTTGGATGGCTGGGTTCGGCAGTTGTTTGCAAGACGCCATCCGAGCGACACGTACTTGCCTTGCCCGAGCATTACACGAACACGCGGACCCACCGACATCTAACAGCGAACTATCTATTGTTCATTCAACTCTCTTAACTATCCATAACTGGCGACGCTTCCGATAATTACATTTCCTTGTTACAAAAGTCATAACAAATCGAGAATCTATGTAGCTTGCGTAACTAGTTTACAAAAATGATGCAACTTCGCCACGATCCCTTTTAGCGGCAGCTAACCCACATTTGTGTCGCGCCGCGATCGAACACGCCGGTGTTGGACCGCTCCGTGTCGCGTCGATACGCAAAATGAAAACACGTGCTTACCACTCGCCATCCGTCACCGTTGTCCAATCGTAGGAGGGCGAAGGATTCCGGCGAGTCTCCGCCAGCCAATCGCGTCTAGTTTTCGATTTTACAACGTCGGAAAACGCCGATCGCGACCGACAGGAGCCGAAACGTGCGCCGGCTACAACCCCCAGTGTCGCCGCAGCCCCCAAGATGGCGACAATGGTCGCCAGCACACCGCCGACGAACCCGGCGGCCGTGACGAAAAAACCGTCTATCAAAAAATATCGGGCACCGACGCCCCCGCGTAAGCTGCCAACGGACGAAAACAGTGACAGTGATAAAGACAAGGAGAACAATGTACTACATTGCGAAGATAACGAAAATGACCAAACGGAAAGTTGTATACAAACAAAACCTGACGATGACAAACCGGCGTCCGAAAAGGGATCGCCAGTGGTGAGAAAATTTGCTCCAAGATTAAACGGCAATGTTGACAGAAGCTCTGTGTTGTCCAAAGCTGCCATGTTCGAAGCGGGAAGTCCTAAAACTAAAGAGAAGGATCCCGCCGAAATGTCGTTAAGGGAACGTAAGGCCCTATTCGAAAAGAATAAGGGCTCTGCTATAATACCCAAAGCGCCCTTTGGTCTCGCACCCTCCGTGAAAACACTGCACGGCGATAATAAAGGTGAGTGAGTCTTTTATATTTATAGTTTAGTGCCAATGGTGTTTACAAATTACATTTATTTATTATAGATCTGCCAATTGGTAGGTCTTCAAGTCTTTTAACACTTACACAACAATTTTATAATTGATTTTCAATAAAAAATTGTTAACCAAAACACATACGCATTAAAAACGCACACAAGTTTATTTTTTATATCACCAACCTTTTTTAAATCGCTACTAAATTACGCTCACTGTTTATTAAACTTTCAAAGTGTTAACCGATTTGGAAATATGTTGTCAAGATCGGCCCGATGATAAAAATTAACATGTTTCGTATAGAATTGTTCTTACATGCCTTTTACTTTTATCCCGCCTAAAAAGCCAAAAGTTTAAAACTGAGCGTTGAATAATTTGTTATAAACAAATTAAACCCTAATTTGTTTATATTTCATCATTTAGTTAGTACATATTTATTATTAAATAATGTATAGTAAATTAAGTGAGCATTTTCTTCGCCTAGACCATATCCATTTGTTGAATCTGGTTATGCTCATTACCAAATGAACAAATAATCAAAGAAATAGTCAAATTTCGAATCTATGGGATAAGAGGTAGTGGTTCTAATGTTCTTTGGAATATAAAAAAATAATGTTAAATTAAAGTATGTATGAGAAATTTCTTGTTAAGTTTAAAAGCTTCTTATAGTAACTTAAAAGTGAAGTTTGACAACTTTACTTTTAAAGTTTTGATACTCGGTTTCTAACTGTAATAAAGAATCAAATACTTTCATTAATAAACCACCAATTCCTGATCATAAATTTTTAGCTGTGACTTTTGAACCGAAATTCGTCTTATGTCTATCAATTTTATGTTTCATGTATATGGATGCAGATCAATTAAAATTTTCCAGAGAGTATCACATTTTTACATTTAACCGTTTTGGTTTCTTTAGGATTTAGTTTAGGATGCGATAACATTTGCATATAATGGTTTAAATAAAAAATCTTCACGCAATTCCCAATACAGGGGTAGACAGAGGTCAAGTCTAGACAATTAAGTCCCTTTGACCCACCTTCCACCGAAGATATTTTCGGGACAACGTGACAGGTGGTGAGCCTGTCGCCGCCCTTATGTCCAAGCCAACGATAAAATTTGTACATAAGTTTTTGAAAAACTCATTGGTACTGCCACCTAATGGTTTGATTTCAAAAATTAAATTTACTCAATGCTCTTAGTTTTGAACCTTCTTGTAGCAATTTCATATACTCGCTCGATTTGTCAATAAATGACCCTTCTTTGAAACAAAGGGTTCGAATTCCGTCAGGGGTAAACATTTTTCATGAAGAATTTTATTCTTTGTCTTCTTCCTGCCCTTATCCCATGCTATGTGGGGTCGGCACTTTTTTCATGAAGAATTTTATTCTTTATACACCAGTCATAAATGTATAAAGTATATTTATATATAATAAATGTTTGTAAAGATATACGTATAAAGTATTTCAATGATAGGTTTAGTTTTTTGGAAATCCTACTTTGGAACTATGTTTTCACACACTTATACCATAACAAAACAATCGTATTACTATTGTATAGTATCGCAACAGTTCACACCCTGGGTCAGTTTCGATACGTGAGATGACGCATTTGACACAAAAATAAGTAACGGAATTATCTAAACGTAAGAAATGTTTCCGTATCGTGAGCCATTCAATTACACATCATTCGCTGAATGTTATATCAAATTTATTTAGATTTTATTTTCAATTCACAATCGATCAAGTGAAAAAGTGTCCGAATAGTTTTATTCTTTGACAGTAAGCCAGAACCCTAGTTGTCTGAAGAATGTTGTCTACGTGATAAGCTATAGAAGAAAGGTTGTCGAATGGCAACTGGCAACCCCGTATAGGCAAACTCTGTGTAGGAGAATCCCCGCTAGATGGAGTGAGGATCATTATATTGGTAGAGATTGAAAAATGCTGATGCCCCAAGGGCGTCGTTCTTAGTGACAATCCTTTGGAGATGCTTATGTTCAGCGGTGTATTTTTGATAGATTGTAAAGAAGAAGATAATTTGGTAAACAATGTGAGGACAGAATTTCAACTTCTTAACTTCATAATGTCGGAACTGGGTGGTCCACAAAATGTTTAAGTGGAAGGTGTAAGAACCGACTAAGAAATGGCTTTCAAAATTCCACTTACCATACCAATACCATAATATCAGTTGCTATAATCAGCTTGACCAAAATTCAGTAAACCGTTGAAGAGCAGCAGCATCTAAAGTGTGGTGTCTGGTACTGCGATCGTCAATCCAAACATGGTGATTATGGTAAACCCTTCATTACGGGGAAGGTCTGTACCATGTCATTGGACTTTTATAGATCGCTAATTATGTATACATATATGCTTAGCAATTTGAAACGTTTCGATGAGCCAATACATGGAACAGAGTAGGTGTAGGTATAGAAATTAATGCCTATAGTATATCTAAGACGCAAAACATTAAAACCACAGACAGAGGACTATATTCTATTTATATATTATGTGAATGATTATGTTACATTAGTAATAACAACTTCCTCGACATACGTCCTGGTCTAGGTATCCATTTACCTTATGATCGAGATGCTAACCACATTGAAACTTAAGGTGACAGACAACATTGTATAACGGGGATTATTAATTAGATTCTGGGGCATCGTAATTTTATTTTGTTTCATGTATTTTTAAATTTCACGTTTATTATAACGATCTCCGTAGTCGAGTGGTCTAAACTCCGATTTGTATTGGTGTCACCAACTCTGAAGTGCTGGGTTGCATTCCCGGACGGGACAAGAAACAAACAACAAAAAATAGAAATAATACGATATAACAAGCGTGTAAAACACGCTTGAAAATTCCCAAAATCCTAATTATTAAGACTCATCACAATAGCCGTATGGTAATATAATTCGAATCCTTCTCACTAAATTTAAAATTCTTTATTAATAAGTTGAAATTCGTTACCGATTATTTTACCCTTTCTTCGTATTTTGTATCGAATTTTAACTTTGACTTGAAAATAAAACGTAACCTAATAATTAGTAATCGATTTACAAATTGTGCATTACAAATAAATTGCTTACCCAAAGTCCTTTGTTTAATTCCTGAAATTATGCGCAATTGTTTTAATGTTCGAAGAAAATGTACAATGACTGGATTTATTTGTTTTTGCTTTGAGGAGATTGAATAAGCTGCAAAATTAAATGAAAATTATTGCAAAATATAACAAACAGCTATTTCAATTATTATGAAAAAATGACTGCGTACATTCAAATATTATATATGTAGGTTACTTTTCACAATATAGACCAACTAAACAAATAATGCATGCCAACCAAATAGTCAAATACTTCTGAGCAGTTGGTAAAAAAAATATTGTATTAGGTTCACTATTGCTACGTAATTAATAATTAGCCATTAAAGATTCGTGATTCAATCGATGGATGCTGGTGGCTGAGGACCAATTTTCGTGGTTAATTTTAGGGGTGGTCATGTTCAGCAGTGGACTCTTGATAGGCTGTGTAGAAGCAAAGAAAAAGACGAGCCTATTGTACTATAACGAGCTGTACGTATTTTAAATGTATGACATCAAAACAATCACAAAATCACACCAAAACAATATAAAAGCCTGCTAAGTTTATTTTGGAGAAATTTAAATACAACATTTGTTTATGATGTTAAACGTTCTGTATATAAACGTGAATTAAATCCGTTCAAATTAAACGTAATAAATGATTTGTCATCGAAAACATCTTCATGCGTTTCACGTGTCTATACATACATACTTATTATTTATGCATTTTACAAAAGTTATATACTATATAACAAGGTATAACACAAATACACGTTACGGGAAATCTACTTTTTGTGGCTGCTTAATTCACATAGTGTTTCCCACGACACTACATTAAAAATTTTTTTAATAAACATGGTCCGTAAATTAAATTCGAAGAAAGATTTTATCCTGAACGGAAGAACCAAACTGAGTGATGTGCGTCGGACTTGGAGATCGCGACTGTGAGTCACGTAGAAGTGCTTTTGCGTTTTTGCATAAAAGGATTGAAGGGACGATCCGATAGCCTATGTGGTTGTGAACCTACCTTCGAATCTAAGGGCAGTATCGAATCCAGGGACAAATATTTGATGAATGGAATGGTACTTGATTCATGGTTATTTATACGTGTATATGTTAATATATTGAAACGTTGACTTGAACGCTAAGACGGTAATAGGATCATCAACCGTCACATTCTTCCAAATACGCTGCAGTAAAAGTGGATCCAAAGACCTTTATTGTCTCATATCTCTGTCTACCCCAGTATTGGGAATATGCGTGAAGAAAAAAAGGATTGCATATGTGATACGATATGCTTTGATTGATATGATATGATTGCGTATATGAAGTTGTCAGTTTTACCTGTGTATAATGTAACTGCAATGTTTTATTTTACCTGTGATTATACATATTTACGCACTAACCATTGCCAGCAACTACGTTCGTGTGTCGAAAAAGTACTGACTTGACTTCCTACTTGAGACAAAAACCATTTAATAGTATGTATCTTTAGAAAGATAAAATACATAAAAATCACAATATTGTTCTTGTTGCTAACAGAATTTTTCGGAATTATCTGAATTTTATCTCTGCAATCTCGCCGTATATTAGTTACCACCTCAGGTAATCTGAATATTTCGATTATTTCATCGTTTTTAAAGTGTTTTAACGGTGCGCGCGTTTGAAAAAAAATATTGTTTGCTTTGCGAGCATGTAGTTTTTAAAATGATAACATCACGGTTGTTGGTTTTGTATCAAAGCACTACAAGCCGGAAAGGTTACATATTAAATTGTTAAAAATTATGAGCTAATGCCATATTTAGATGCTATCTTCTGCCGGGGAAATTTAAAAGGATTTAAAAATATTAAACATGTAAAATTGTTTGAGAGACCTCAGTTACAGCGTCATTCAATTCAATACGCGACAAAGGGGCATATTGTGACCATCGAAATCACTGTGTGCTGTTTTTTTTTAAACTCTTATTGTATTAATAACTGAAATAGGTCAAGCCACGATTGCCGAGTGTTTGGGTGGTTGGAATTTCGAGTCAAGAGACCCGAGTTCAATTCCCAGGTGGCAGTACCAATGAGTTTTTCAAAATGGCAATACGTTAGCATGAGGTGACCTATTTCTTCACGCAACTCCCAATACAGGGGTAGACAGAGGTCTAGTCTAGACAATTAAGACCCACCTTCCACCGAAGATATTTTCGGGACAACGTGACAGGTGGTGAGCCCGTCGCCGTCTTTATGTCCAAGCCAACGATGTAATTCGTACGTAAAAACCTTTAGTAAGGCAAAGACCCATGTCCTACAGTGACTATTCCTCGCCGTTATGAATGTATGTATGTATGTATGTATGTATGTAGGTGTGTGTATGGTTTAATGCTATAAATAATTCGCTTAAATATTTTTGTCGTTAAACCACAGAGGGAAACCTTGTTAACCCAAACAATTTGTTTCCCTACTCAGTGACGAAGCCTATTAAACGAAGAATAAAACATGTTTTCTTTAGGTTCTAATTACCTCGTAGAGGAGAGGTGCGTTGGCTTTTCATCGATTAATGTTATACGGCGGAAAATAACTGACACATAAAATAGAAATTAGACAAAGAGATTATAGACGTGACGTGAATTCATTAAGTTATTATTAGTAAGTTTATGGATTGAACCCGGGTCTCCGGCATCAAAGTTTCAAATGCGCATTGCGCAATGCGGTCGAAAACGGTCACTAGCGGAAAATGTTTTTTAGGTTATCCCTATGTGCCAGTTTTTGTTGAAATGTGTTTTTACAAGTGACTAATTCACACATCCTTATTCGTTTCATGTTTGTAGGGTTGGTACGCTTTTTGGTTTAAAATTGCAACATATATAGTTGAATTTTTAAGTAAAGGTATTTCATTTTTTTATATTTGCCCAATTTCCCAAGCCGAAGTAGGTAGAATTCTTGACAATGAAGTGTTTGACTCATTTTTCACTGAAGCTTATTAGAGACAACGTGGCAGGTAGCGAGCATATCGCCGTCTTAGTGTCCAAGCTAACGGTACATATGTATAAATAAATTATAGATATCTTCACGCCATTCCCAATAATAGAGTGGACAGAGATCTAGACAATTATGTCCCTTCGACCTACCTTCTACCGATGACATTATTTGGGATAGCGTGAATAGTGGTGAGCGCGTCGCGCCGTCTTTAAATTCAAAATAACGATATAAATCTTACATTCAAACCTGTAGTAAACACTTAGCTTCGAAGGCAGAATTTCAGGTTCAAGGTTTCAGGGCAGCCGCTGAATTTCACCATCGCACTTTACGGCGTAGTCAATAATTTCATCAACACCACCTTGATGCTTGGCATTCTACCACAGTGCGTTTTTCGCGGAATTGTCTGCCAGGCATTGCACTTTATGGAATGTGCTGCCGTCAGCGGTGTTTCCGGACCGATGCAACTTAGGGACCTTCAAGAAAAGAGCCTAAGCCTTTCTCAACGGCCGGCAACGCATCTGCTATGCCTCTGGTATTGCGGGTGTTCATGGGCGGCGATAATCACTTACCATCACGTGAACCACCTGCTCGTCTGCCTAGTCTTTCTATTAAAAAAAGGGTCACTACCAATTCGGTGGATCGTCAAAATTAATTATATTATCACATAATTCAAGTATTAACATTATTCTTATATATCAGAAACGAGAGATCTCGAGATTTTTTTTCTCGAAACTAAACTCTTTGATCAGTACAGTCCCGACACCTTCATATCAATACTTCGGTGCAATACTGCTCTTCCATTATGTTATGGAGTAATTTTGTTTGGTATGGAATAGGCTTGTTCATTCATTAATCAGCAGGAGACGACACTTACATCATTCATATTTCGATATAGTACGGCACTTATTAATATACCTAATATTATTATTTATGTATTAAGTATGTAAATTAAATTAAAATAAAATACATGTCTACACCAGCACGAGATAATAAATAATAAATAAATAAATGATACATATATAGATAGGGACAACATCACATACATTGCTCCGACCCCAATGTAAGAAGCTAAAGCACTAGAAGTATAGGAATCTGAATCACCTTGAAAACCGCTGTTTACGCCACTCGCCCACAGAGGTCGTCAGGATAAAATACTACTAATACAATATGACTGTTTTGACAACCCTTTTAGCACCATCGATTATTATTACTAACAGGCATATGTTATAGAATTGTTTTGTAGAAACATACAACTGTGTCATCGGGTCGGGGTTTTTTTTTATTCGTAAAATGGCTTAACTGTCACCCGGCCAGGTTGTATCTCTAGTCTCTATTATTTTAATTTTTATTCTGCATTATTTACACTTTTTTTGATGACCTCCGTGGACGAGTGGCTTAAACACCGGTTTTCAAGGTGTCTCCAAGGGAATCGAACCCTGGACCTCCAGTCCAGGGTTCGATTCCCGGACGGGTCAATGTAGAAAAATCTCTTTTTTTACATTTTCTCTGGTCTGGGTGTTTGTGGTGCCTCCGTTGTTTCCGACTCCCATACCTCAAGTGCTTTATCATCTTATATTGGGATCGGAACAATGTAAGTGATGTTGTCCCTATCTATACATATATTTATTTGTTAATTATTTATTTATTATTATTTCTCACTTTACAAGTATTTTTTTAATTTTAATAATATTATACGGTACTTGCTAGCGTTATAATCTATCGCTGCACCGAAGTATTTTCTGATCTGTTAAAAAAACAAACGAACATACGAGTACATTTTAATAGTTCTTTCGCATTTATAACAGTACACTGTACGATCGCAAACACAGTCGCCACTAGAGATTTGTGTATGCAAATAGGAACTGCCTCCCCATTGTCTGTTAACAACTACACATTAATGGTACAATGTTCCCGCCGCAAGTATTTTTAGGTCTCGCTTTCGAAACCCGCGCTGAAACTAGGCCTTGGAAAATAACGAAACGAATCGCGGCTGTCGCTCACCGCTGCCCCCTATTGACGCGGACACGGGAGAAAGTTGGGGGAGGTCTTGAGGCAAACGGTATCTGGTTTTTACAGTTAACGACTTTTTAAAACGGTCACAGCAAATTTGATATGTGCTAAAAATATCATATTAGCGATCGGGTTGTTGTCGTTTGATTTTATTGACGCTACTTTTAAATTTTTACTTCAAATTCAACAAAATTATTGTTTTATTATATCATCACGCATGTTCTTATACTGGGGTAAGCAGACGTATAGAAATTTAAGTTCTTTCAACCCATCCTTCAGCGAAGCCTATTTAGAACAACGAGACAGTTGATGAATCTACCGAAGTCTTAGTGTCCAAGCCAACGGTACAATATAATTTCTTAAATAAATATAGAGATAGATAAATATTTCTATATACATATAAACATCCAACAGTCGATTACAAACGTTCATATTTACACACACAAATGTTTGCCCCTAGCGGCGGGACTGAAATTCGCAATGCCTAGCTTCTAAGACACTGTCTACAAAGAAGGCTAGACAAAAATTACAAATAAGTATGTAAATCCATGTGTACCTTTCATTGACTCTTTTTGGTATGTATTTCTTTTGGATTTAGGTGAAAACCAAACTAGCTATCCACCTACCTAGACAATGAGCGGTAAGTACAGCCTGATTGTTCGCCTACTGTCTGATTGTTCAATTTAAGTTGAAATTATCATCTAATTTCAACATCAATTGAACAATTATAGCAAATAAGTAACTCTCGAAAACTAAGATTTCTATAGTAATGCTTTCAGGGCAATGAAACACTTGCATGTATAAAAAAAAATCTTTGATGAAGGCGTCCACATTGGTTGTTCAATACCAGGAATACAAGGACTCAGATCATCACTGTCATTCGGCTGTCGTGAATATTACATATATTGAATATTACTAATCAGAGATTATAGTGACTGATTTTTGTGTACTTCTGTACCCTGGTATTTGACCAAATGTGACTTTAATATGTCAATTGTGTAAATTACTTGACGAAATCTGCAGCGGAAATTGTTATAAATAGCGGTCTTAACTACTGAACTGTTTTTTATACAACATAATAGTTTTAAAATAAAAAAAAAACAATAGCTATTTCTCCTGTCAACATCATACAATAACGACCTGTAGAAGTTCAGGGCAGCAGTAAGTAGAAGCAGTGCCCTACGCCTCTGCCATAAACGATTTTCCCATAATCGTCACGCTTCTGTCTCGCAGTCACTTAAATATAAATATACTATTATTATATATATACATATTATTATATACTTATTATATATTATTATATACTACTGCTACTGTATCTGGGTCGGGTCATACAATAGTGGAATGCAGGTCTAATCCAAAGCCATTAGGCTATTAACACTAAAAAAAGTCTTCACGCCAATACAGGATTCAGCCCAATACAGGAGTAGACAGAAGTCTGAGAGGTGGAGTTCTTTCGACTCACCTAACACCGAAGACATTTTTTGGGACAACGTGACAGGTGGTGAGCCCGTCACTATCTTTATGTCAACTATATAAATCGTACGTGAGTTTATAAAAAACCTATTGGAGCAAACCTTGGGGATCGAACTCTGGTCATTTGACTCGAATTCCTATCACCCAACCTATCTATCTATCTATCTATCTATCTAGCTATCGTGACTAAATATAAAGTTGTAATATGTTGCTTTTTCAACATGTTACGATTTAAAATATTACTAAATACTTTTGTAAAGTTGTGTTTTTTTTTTTAATTTAAAACTTCTTAAGCATCAGGCAACAGAAAATCTGTCTAAAGCAAGTAAAGTAGGAAAGTATTTAGCAGGAAACAAATAATGTACCCGGTACCAGCAACATACAATTTTATCAACCGGTTTCGCTCGCGTAATTCCATCGTTATTGAACTGGATGATGTTCCTTTCTTTGTCGCAATAAGAACCGGTTGGGTACTATACTTTCTTTATGCGTATCCGACGTAATACGCCTCTTTACTCGTAGTAATGTAGTATTAAAGAAACATTTGTCCCCACAGAATGCATGCCATTATTTTTCTATACAAATATCATGTGGGATCGAATCTAGGCCATGTCGTAACTGTGCTGTAATTTGCTGACTTATTAACTGTATGATAATTGATTGAATAATTATAGAAAGAGATTTTATTATTACTAGTTTCTGCCTTTTATTTCGTCGCCACTTCATATAGAATTCTCTCTACGGACCGCAAATACAACAATGAAAAATCCTCATGTAAAGCAAAGTAAATAATATTTTTTGCTAAACAGTGACCATTTTCATTCTGCTATTTTAGTTTTTTTTTTACTTCTTTTTACATATAATAATGATGATCTGTTATTATATTCAAATAAATGCGTGTATTATTTAAAAACCATTGCCTGTTCTTGTGGTGAGTTCGACGGTTAAGGCTTAAATATTACGGAGAGGTTTTTTCTAACCTGGTTTAAAAAAATGTTAATCAGAAACTAGTTAACTGCATCTAGGAAATTGAATAGTAAAAAAACCTTTTTTTTTTAAAGAACGATCTTCAAAAATAACTTATAAAAGCAAAAAATTATAAAATTAGTATAAATATTGGAACGTAAACAATTCGGATCACTCAACAGAATCACAATTATAATTTATTTATAAATTAAATGATGCCACAACAATATTATCATAACATTATTCACTAATCGAGGCTAAAGCACCAGAACCTATAAACTTTGATGTCTAAACCATTGTTTTGTAAGTTTTAAAACCACTAACTTTTTAGTATATGTTTTTATTTTTTTTACATATTAAATTGGAATTGCAATTAGGAAACCTGATTTCGATCGACCGGAGGAACGCCAGTGCCGATGAGTTCTTATGAAAATGTATGATTTATATCGCTAGCTTGCTCAAAGACAACGATTTACTCACCAGCTATGACATTATCACAAATGAGCTCCAGTGTAATGTAAGTTGGAAGAAGTAACTCATTCGAGACAATTAACTACTTAGTCATAGACAAAGAATACAACATTTTTCGGCTAGAACTTAAAGTTAAAAAAAGAGAACTAGCGAGCGTGGCTTTTTTCGATCGCAATTACAATAAATTCACTTAATATGATAATCGCAAAGATTGGCAAGTGGATTAGCGCCAAACTTATCGACAAAGTTTTTAATATACAATACTTTACGAGTTTGTCCAGGAGGACAAACTCGTAAAGTATTGTACAAAATTTCGGACTTTAAGGATAAAGTCCGAAATTTTGTAGCATTTTAATGGAAATGAAGCTTTTTTATTATTGTGGTTACGTTTATTAAAATTATCTTAACACGATTCCTCTAATAGTAGTAAATTATGAATACAAGTATATTTAAAATTCTCAAACTTGCTTTTGCTTATGATGCGTGATAATTTTTAATATCGTTTAACGGAGAAATAATGCAATTATAGATAGTTGTGACTGTCCTTAATAGTACAAAGATTAATTCAGAATTGATTGACACGAATGGAGTAAGTAATAAGTAATGCTCTTTGCGAACCCTATTGTTTGTAAATGTAATTATTGTCTAGGCATAAACAACGCGCCTTTGATTAGGTTCGTTAATTCCCAACGACACGAAACAGTATCCATTAGACGATGGATTATTTTATACTCGTATCATATAATGTTTTCGTGTCATACTTTTTTCCTTGGGTAATCTTCATTATAACGGAATCATTATAAAATAATTTCTTTAACTATTCATTCGTCGCACTTATATTTCATATTTACGAACGACTAATCTTAATTTCGATAATTTTGATTTATCTCACTTTTATACTAGCAAGAAACCTTTCCCTCATTTTCGTTTTAAATAATTTTTAGTCTTTAAGCTCAAGACTAAGACAAATCACCAAATGTCACTAATTTTACTGCTATTATAAATGCGAAAATTTAAACATGAATATGCTAAACGTATTTTGATTGTGGAGGATTTGTGAAGAAGGATTAAGAAAATAAATTACGGAAATGAATGAAGAAATTTTGATGTAATGCTCGGAAAATGTCCGGCAAGAATCTCAGTCTATATATTCTCAAAAGATGTCATAATCAATAAAATAAATGTTTACTTTGTAATTAATATATAAATTTTTATTTGTAATTATATTCTATATATATGTGTGTGTGTATATATATATATATATATATATATATATATATATATATATATATATATATATATATATATATATATATATATATAATATAGATATATATAATATAGATAAAGTTTGACGAAAAGATAGTAATAGTTATTAGCGATAATATCTCATAAATTAGCATTTAAGTTTTCTCAAAATTCTCAAAAGATGTCATAATCAAAAAATAAATGTTTACTTTGTAATTAATATATAAATTTTTATTTGTAATTATATTCTATATATGTATATATATATATATATATATATATATATATATATATATATATATATATATATATATATATATATATATATATATATATATATATATATATACATATATATATATATATACATATATATATATAATATAGATATATATAATATAGATATATATAATATAGATATATATAATATAGATATATATAATATAGATATATATAATATAGATATATATAATATAGATATATATAATATAGATATATATAATATTCTAGATAAGAAGTTTGACGAAAAGATAGTAATAGTTATTAGCGATAATATCTCATAAATTAGCATTTAAGTTTTCAAAAATTTTCTTGCATACTAACTTTGTCTCGATAATTACGATAACGACAAAAAATCAGAGGAATCTGATTTATGCATGTTATTTCGTCCAAATAACATATTTATTAGCTGTTTCGATGCTGTAACAGTAACAGAAACAGAAGTGTGTAACAGAAACTTTCACAATATGAACAACTACTGTTAAAAATATCAATAGTATCAGATAAGCAATACGTGAACTCATAGAGAACGAACACACAAACTTTATTTTATGTATGTTAGATTGATTTATCCCATGATTCCTTTAAGGTTTGGTTAGTTATACGATAACTACATGTTAGGTACTATTTAAAACACTATTGAATACCCTTTGAAAGTACAAATATACCTTTGTAAATAGCTAATAGAAAACACGAACAGCTGTTCCTAACAAAAAGCATAAAGGCGCGTCAATTGAAGCGAAGCGAAACGGTTGGCGACATCTGAATCGCGGGCGTGGGATTCGGTGGCAATTTGCTGGTACCGACGAGCTGACAGCGCGGGAGTGGTGGACCCGGCTGGACATCCGCGAGGCGCCATTCCGTTTCGCGCTCACTCGACACCGGTCACCTGCTGATCTTGAGATTTATTTTTACTTTTTTTTTTATAAATTTAATTTTTAAACTCGACAGTGCTTTTGTTTTTTGCCAGTAAGTGGACCTGCGTGCAATATTTTTTAAATGTGATATTATAGTGATGCAGTCAGTTTGTTTTTTATCATTTATCAGTCACGATCTATTATGAATGCGTCTAGAGATAATTTTAATTTTTGTTAGCATAAATAAGTGTTTACATCAGGTTCATTTTATTCGAATATTTATTGAGAGATTAAAAATATCTGAGATTCCTGTATTAATCTTTGACCATTTAATAAGTGTCCTTTGGCGCCTTGAAACGTATGTTCGAACGCTCTTTATTATCGCCATAACAAAACGCTAAACAAATGAGGCAATTAATTACAATACAACTCTTTGTGTTCCTCGCGCTGACAAAACGTGTCAAAAGGTAATTTCGACACGCAGAACAATGTACGTGCTATTACGTATTTTCCGTAATCATGCAAAGGTGCTTAATAAAACAAATACTTGTGGACACTTTGTTTGCACAATCAAAAAGATAACAATCTGTAATAAAGATGATTTTTATATAAAGATAAAAAGTGAACTTAAGAGATGTAAAAAGGTGGTAATGAGTAAGTGCGTGACGAAGATTGCGGGTTGTTTATAACCAATAAGAAAAGCTTAATTTATCTAACTTATTAAAATTTCCAAATAATATACGAATCATTGAAAAAGTTTAATAAAATTTGTTTTGTTCTAAACAGAAGTGAAAATGTCAACGGAGACTGAAACTTATTGACTCAAAAAAGTACATAAAAGTATATAATAACATAAAGCAAATAAATAAAAAAAAAACTGTGATTTTGAATTAGAAAGACCGTAATTATAGTAATTGAGTGTACTGCAATACTGGTTTATGTTGATATGTACTCTTACACACCCTGACATACATACCTCCCCTGATTGAAGCTAATTAATACTCTTTTTAATAGCATTTAATGTATATATTTGTTTATTTTTGGATATAAATTTAATATTGTTTATAAAATGCGTCCAGTTGATGAACCAGAGACGATATCTGGATTCATATACTTTATAATTAAATTACAAGTTAGCATGACAGTTTTTTTGGGACATAGTTTCAAGTTTGTGTCATTCTTGAGAACTGATACATCTCATACCTAGACCTTCACCTACTAAGTTAACTATGTCGTACTAGTTCGTAACACTTTTAGTGAATACCCCGTTTTGCGTAATTTTGTTTTATTTATAGTCATCTAAAAATGTCGAAAGCTCGTATATATTATTAGAAGATCAGATGAAATATTTAATTTATAAAACATATGGTAAATATTAAATACCACCGTTTGTAGTTTTAAGGTTTCCGAAATTGTAATAATTAATTCTATAAGACTATGTACAATAAAGAATTATCTATCTATCTATCTAAATTGTAATCAAGGTTTGAATTGTGAAATTTTAGTTCTATTGCAACTTTTCATTGATTTTATATAAGCGATTCCTCTAGCACAGTTACACGATAACGGTGATAGATTAAAAAAATATAGGGAAAACAATATAAAAGAAATACAATAAGCACACACTTCCCGCAACTATGGCAGATAAAAACACGCACATCCTTACACAGCACAACCTTACCATCCGCATTGAATCGCGGCTTGCTGTAATAAGTAGGAAAAAAAACACACCATTGGCACTTGACGTTCAACTATAAAACATTCCATAGATTAAGAGCCTATTCACACGGACGTTCGTGACAATAACTGTAAAATACAGATTGTACTTAATATAGAAATCATTACTCATAAAAATTGACGTTACGATAGCGAGCGTGTGGATGAGACATAAAATCACGCGTAAGTGCGTAAAGCATTTACGCGCATTTACAATGTTTTGTTTCTCCTCTTCATTCGCATTAATATTATATATGTAAACGCTTTTAGCGTCCACTATTCATTAGTTCCTAATTTTCAGCAGAAAAACCACGATCAGTACATAACGCAAAATCTGATACCAACAAATCCGCAACAGACACGCCACTGCATACGAGTGGCTCCAGAACAAACCTATCCACGACAAATTCGAGAACCAGCTCGAAGGATAACGTGAATGAGGATACCATAAGCCAGAGTTCTCTTGGCGGCGGTATCAAAGGAAAACTGGCGGCTCTGTTCAATAAGGAGCAAACGATAAGTGAGTCGACGATCGCGAATAAATTTAAACAAGAAAGGGAGAAAGAGATGGAGATGTTGCAAAACAGATTCCACTACAAGGTACAGTACGGGTTTTTGTATTTTCATTAACATACTTTGAGAGATTTGAAAATTAAATGTTTAATATCTTTATACGTTAATCAATGTATGTTATAATTTTATAAGAAACTTGAAATTTGGCAAGGTAGGTCCTAAGACTAAAACGAGTTAACACAATGATAAGTACTACAGACTTTCAATCTAAAAATAGATGCTTTGTCCTTCTGATGACTAAGAATGGTCCACAGCCCGTAGTTATACTTTTCAATTCAAATCAGAACACAACTGTTTAGCAGCAGGAATGGATGAAGGTGTGGTTTGAACCTAGGCAGACTGTGGTCCGAAAATATCTTCGGTGGAAGGTGGGTCTAAGGGACTGTACTGGTCTACCCCTGTACTGGGAATTGCGTGAAGATATTTATTTATTTATAATATTTACGATAATATTGTTAAATTAACTTTCCTCGTGCTTGATATTGACTTCGTTAGATCTCCGGGCAAATATTACTAAATTTGTTTATAATAACTTAAGTTGCTGACATTAGCACGTGCTCGACCATCTAAGAAATAATAAAAAAGATGTTCAAAATCAGATCCTCAATACAGTGTAGTAAAAGTCCACCAGCTCGCAGTGGAGCAAAGTGTCAGAAATTCGCCAGCTCTAATCTCTATTTGCTATTTTTTTGTTAAATTGTAATATTTATTTTTACATTTAAGCTATGTAAATAAACCTTTCCTAAAGTTACTATAGCTTAATCGCGAGACCGCATTGTACGAAATACCTTATAAGGCAAACTCCCTCGGTCCGGATATCGCATTCTAGATAGCTTTGCACAGACTTGTAAAGCTCTCGGGTGTCGCTGTCCACATGTCTATCCATTTATGGTATCATGTACAGATTACATTCAAACATATATACATAGGCCTAGTATAAGACAAGCAGGGTCCTAGAAACTGACATTTCAGATGCAACTTGGACTGCAACCTGCTTGGTGTGAACATTTCAGATGCAACTTGGACTGCAACCTGCTTGGTGTGAATGCTTAATATTCTAAGGAAATTCGACAAATTAAAGCATAATGATTTTAAATTATTTTCAAAAAAAAAGGTCTCGGTAGCTGTGTTATATCTAAGATCGAATTAGGAATCAGTAAGGAGAGTAATTCTCAGAAGTCCGATCCGTTTTCCGAGCCTATTAGTAAAGTTTTTCACAGGAGGTTAAGAATGAAGTAATAAAACCCAATAAATAATCAAATTCCTTCTTCGAGCTAAAATTATCTCACTATCATGTACCAATTTAGACGAAACAAAGTGAACTGGGTATCGTAGACATCTCAGAGAGTTTTAGCTTGCATTATCCTTATTTTAAATAAACATTTCATCTGACCAGGTCTATTCCTGGACCGACATTATGGCATTGGTTTTAATTTTATTTTTATAGTCGAGGAAGCTACTTTAAGGGTTCTATCATTTTAAATATCATTTTAAATATCTAATGTTAATTTATTATGATTGATCAAAATCATTGTCGCAATTGTGTCAAATTGTGACATATGCCTCTCTTATTAGGGAACATTTGTTATAATCGCCGCGCTAGGAAAACGGATTGGCGATCGCAGTGCCAGATACCTGGCATCTTAGACAATAATTATGAATAAAACATCTATTAATTTATATTTATTATAGGGAATAATGGTTCCTGATGTATGACATATTTTTCGTATACTATTTTAAAAATATGTCTATTCATTGTTCTGTTTGGTATTCAAGTACACTTGAAGACCGATTTTAATAGGTTTCTAATGAGGTTTTAAGAAAGAAATATTTCTTTGATTTTAGAAATACAGGTTTACAACTGGCGGGTGGCCCGATATTAAAATACAATATAAACTTTATAAGTACCTGCCCCGTTATATAAAAAACCTAATCTAGCATGTATTACGTTGTTATGTTACTCAATGCGGTCTAAGAGCGTTAAATATGAGCACAATAGGTGATAATTTTCGCCCTACGCATGTCTGTCTAACCTCGTTTCTGTTTCACGTCGACTTTCATAGCCCATCTAGGATTTCATGCGTAGTGTCATAACAACGCAGGTTGTAATGTAAATATGCATTAGAAAATAGGCAAACATAAAGGCACATGTAGACATTTGCGCCAAATTGTTCATGTGATGCAAATTAGATGCTGACCCTTTAAACGATATTCGAATATAGATAGTTTAATAGTCAGGATAGCCGAGTGATTGAGTTATTGGAATTTGAGTCAAAAGACTAGGGTTCGTCCCCAAAGCTCGTACCAATGGTTTTTTTTTCAAAAATTACCGTACGATTTTTATCGTTGGTTCGGACGTAAAGACGGTGACGGGCACCCCACCTGTTACGTTGTCCCAAAAAATGTCTTCGGTAGAGAGTGGGTCTGAGGGACCTAATTGTCTAGAGCTCTGTCTACCCCTTTATTAGGAATGGCTTGAAGATATTTTTTATTAATTACCGTTTAATCAAAAATATTAACAAATTATTCTATAATGCAATGTCTATTGATTTTTAAAACATGGACGTTATGTTGCAATTTTAGTTGTTAAATAAATGAGAAATTTAAAAGGCCTAATATAGGTTTTAATATTTATATGACGTATTATCACAGACAACAGATTTTCCGTAGTTCTCTTGTTATAAATAATTTAAAATTATTTACATGCATAATGTTGGCTATAGGAATATTGTATGTTATTAAAGTTTATCCTTTAAACTTTATCTTAACACTGGTTACAACTAGGCACCAAACAGTAAAATATAATTCTTCATGCCTTCATTTCAATTTCTTTTCTTTATACTGTCTTCTTCTGTTCCAGCCTAAGCAAGAAGACAACCAACAGAACAATGACTCCGATGATGATCAGAGTGAGAACGATTCGTCAGAGAAAGCACCTCTCATGGGCAGTACAACGAGCTTATCACTGGCAGGGAAGAAGCCAGAGATTGTATCAAACTTGCCCAAAGTCACTTTCGAGGAAAAGGAGGCGGAAGCGCCCGTTGATAAGGAGGACAAAGTTGTCGCTTCACAACCTGTGAAACGAAGAAGTAAGGATCAACATTGTTTAGCCGTTTAAATGCAATCTTGCCTGATAAGATATTGAGATGAGATATTATGTTAGGACAGCCACGATAGACGACTGGTTCGTTAACCGGAATTCTAATCGAGTAAATTAATCGGAGACTCGAGTTCGTTCGTTCCAAATGACTTTTTACCCTTTTTTCATTTTTTTAACGTATATGTAAAAAAATATCTATACATAACTAAAATATTAAGATTCGTATAGGCTCGCCTCCTGTCAGGTTGTCCTAAAATAAGAGCGGGTGAAATGTGTATTGAAACAATTTTTTTAGGGTAAATGTGTGTAGATTAATTAAAAAAAATTACTAAAAATAGGTTAATATAATTAGGAAGTTACTACTTTTATGATGTTTATGCATAGTTGAAATTAATAAATAGGTCATAAATTAGATAGTGACATAAAGTAGGTAATTAGAACCTGTACCTCTATAATTTCTCCTCGCGTATTTAAATCTCTATAATTCTTTTTTATTTTCGAATTAAAATTTAGATTGTATAATTATATAATTAACCATATTTATTAAAAAAAGAGTGTACTTTTTTTTAATAAATATGGTTAACTTAATTTAAATAAAATAGGACAGTAATTACCATTAAAACCATTAATTACCGATATCAAACCAGTAACTTCAGTCAGTTTGACAAGCGCTATTTATGTCAGTGTGGATGTCTTGCAGAAACCTTGACATTTGCGTTCACTTAACAAAATGTAATGTTCCATGACCATCAGGTGTCATCGACAGATATGCATGTATGTTGAATTTATCGGTCAATTATCACTCATAGTCATTATATAGAATTATAACTGTAATATGTGACATAACTTAAGTTTTCTCAACGTACATCAGGTACCAGATTAACTAATTTCTCTAAGATTATAGACTAAAAAGAATTAACTAACTTTCATTAAGTAGAATTTAACCTTAATCCCTTATAAGAGGCTGCAAAGAAAAAGAGAAAGAAAATTAAAACCCTTGTATGGGAGTGAATACTTAATTATCAGATCAGGTTAATTATCAACATGATAATATATATAATTTATAAACACTACATAAACCTCGAAAGTTAATCTAGACATACTAAAGCAGTAATCAACACTAAAGTTACACATTTTATTTCTAGACCTAATATAAGCGTAAGGGTGTGTAAGAATTAAACCAAACGACTTCATAAAGATGATACCACCTTATTCACATAATGATAAAATAAAGCTTAAGATCTGCTAGTAACTTTAGGTTATTCTTCGATTTCTAAAAGCTCATTAATTATCGTTATAAAATAGGCACACAGTCAACTGACACTTTCCCTTGAGGCTGTCATGATTGAGTTGTAATTAATAGTAATAATAATAAATACATAAAGGTAACACCTGATTCCAACGTCAGCTGCTAAACTGCTGCACTTGCGTTAAGGAATCGGTAACAACGGAGACGCCACAAATGTCTACACTCGAGAAAATGTAGAAAAAGTGGTTTTCTAAAACCATGCGGGAATCGAACCCGGGACTGCAGAACTGGCGTTACCATGTAAATCGGTGTCACTCGTCCATGGAGGTCGTCTTACTCGTACTTTATAATCGACTTTATGTAACTATTATTACCTTTAAGCTGGAGTATAGATTAGTCGAAATATTTAATGTTATTGAAATAAATATGATGAAAATATTGAGAACAAATAAATCTCAACAGCCACTTGCTTTAATTATAAAAATATACTCATTTCGAAGGGGGGTTTGACCTTTGGATCTGTCATTGTCCTAATTACAAATATTTAAAAAAAAAATTTTTTTTTTCAGGTTCCCAAGACTCGCAAGTTGTACTTTCAGTACTGGAAGATGTTAAGAGGATAAAAGTAAACAATGGCAAGGAAACAAACGGTTCAGCGCTCCCGCAGCCAAGCATCTACCCACATCTATCCGATATTGAGACTGACCACTCTAATTCCCAGGAGGAATATTCCGACTGCGGCGGCTCAAGGTGTGGACACTACGCCTTAGAATGCGTCTTCTTCTTCCTTTGCATTTGAATGTTTGCTTCGTTCGGTCACATTCCCATTGGTTGAATTAGTATTGGTACGCTCATCGATGTTTGAGCAAACGTTTGATACAAGCTTTGATGGCTAGATACATTCGATTGGACCGTCGTCTGACAAATGTTCAACTTTAAAATGAACTTTATCAACCGTCTAGTGAAGTAGTTTTTTCTAAATTATTTTACAAAACATTTACGCGTCGTAAACGTCAGGAGTATGAAACTTAAGGTTATAATAAATAAACTCACACATGGCAATTCTAGCCTTGAATTAACATTACCAGTTTATTACATAAAAAAAAAACTAGTTCTTATGAATTATCCTCTCAGATTGCAGTTGTAGATTAAAAAGTACATACTAGAATAGATCACGATGGCCGAGTGGTTGGGTGGTCGGAATTTCGAGTCAATAGACCCAAGTTCGATCCCCAGTTGGTAGGCTCGTACCAATGGGTTTTCAAAAACTTATGTACGAATATCGTTGGCTTGGACATAAAGGCGGCGACGGGCTCACCACCTGTCACGTTGTCCCGAAAATATCTTCGGTGAAAGGTGGGTCGAAGGGACTTAATTGTCTAGACTCGGCCTCTGTCTACCCCTGTATTGGGAATTGCGTGAAGATACGAACTAAAGTAGCATTTCATATAATACCAATGACATAATGTCATATGTAATATAATATTGATAATAATTTACAAAATGGGTTGTATACTATCATGCCAGCTGTTTCATATCATTGCACTGGTTGGCATTGTCATGTTACATTTGCCGCATTTACTGTCTACGCCAGTAATCCGAGTCGGGAGGACGCTAGGTATTAACGTACCTCGTACGAGGGTATTAATTACGTACGGTTTTATTGGAATAGATCGATACGTTGCTATTGTGCCTTAAAATCTGGCTTATTACATCTATCCTTTCATTTCCAATTCTCAGGTATAGACATGTTTTTGAACGGTTGTTTTTGAACGAATGCCACGTATTTGAAAAGAACGTTGTTTAGAAATTTTTGGAAACTTGTGGAAGTGAAAAACAAATAGATATTTATTAGCTCAATTTAGAGTTTCTAACGTTGACTTTTGTGATCTGAAGTAATTATTCCAATCTTTGAGCGGTAAATTTTAGATACACATCTTTACTATGTAATAGTAGATTCATATCTATATAATCATAGTGAAAGATTATGTATTAATATAGGCTTTTGGCATGCAAACTTCTTGCTCGATTAAAGCCGGACTTATAGACTCAAAAATAAAACATATCCAGTCACTATAACAATCGTTTAGTTTGACCTTTTTTCTATACCTTTTTCGCCTTTACATCGAATATGCCTTTTCAAACGGTCGACGCGAGTATGGAGACCGGTTTTTAAATCAATATATGACTATACAGAACGCTTAAGTACACACAGCTTGAGGTATAAGTACAAGGTTATACATGCTATTGCATCGTACGGGCTTTTAAAGGCCTTATCTCATCTCATCGTGTTACTGGTGACCTCATAAATATGACTTGTCTATTTGAAAGATACACGCTTAAACGTTTTTTCTCTTTTAATCCTAACAACTAATTAAATTTTATTTCAATTAATTTATTATGTTTTGAAGTCTTATAAATTGATTTAAGTTTAAAACAGGTCTTCAGTAGAATATCCTTCGCAAATTTAGAAACGGTATGCCGTTATATATTATGATTATATGTGTAGTACCTCGAAATCGATGTTCATTTCTACGAATACGCAGTGATGGACACAGTAAATTATTACGTTCTCTCCGGAATAAAAACCAGTCCAAATTAAAAACATATCAATAGTAAAATGCGCAGAGAGATCGTGCCTGTAATTTCATAATAATTTGCAACTACATCGTTTTAAAAGCGACTCCGAAAGAGACGAGTCGATTCTGTCATATCATATTAGGATCGTCTATTACTCGAAAAGTAGTTACTCCTAAATATATTGGACGACGGGTAGGCATTCCATGGAAATCCA
This sequence comes from Sericinus montela, assembly GCA_029286605.1. Classification (NCBI taxonomy): domain Eukaryota; kingdom Metazoa; phylum Arthropoda; class Insecta; order Lepidoptera; family Papilionidae; genus Sericinus; species Sericinus montela. The sequence continues at coordinate 7,400,468 of JAGSMR010000024.1, forward strand.
TGGTGTGACAGCGTGCCTTCCTCATTTTAAATAGTTTACAAGAGTACATGTGATGAAATAAATTTACATCGGGTGCCTATTGGCTTCTTTTTCAATCTAAAAAAAAAAAAAAAAATTTAATCTAATCATAAAAAAAACATAGTTTTAATTAATACACTTTTATACTATTTTGTATTAACATTACTCTCATTTACGTCTCCTTCAATCTTACCGTAACAGGAGAGATATCCTCACTTACTAAGCAAAAATCTTTTTTCAAAAAAATTTTAATGGCTCAGTTATACAAAGCTCGCTTTGGGTGCATGATAACTGCGCACTGCTCTTGCGAAAATAAATGTAAAAACAAAACATTCTTGCAATCTCATCATATTGCAATACGTTATAAATAAATATTTCTAAATGTCAAGGATTGTCGAGAGAATGCGAAACAGGTTAGGTTTTATTAAGTAAAAAAATTGCGAAAACCACTTCAGACACATTCTACAAAAAATAATTGGTTTAAAAAACTGTTTACAATGGTGATTCCTCGTATTCAATGACAGATCAATAGAAGAATGAATAGTCGAGTGACTAAATATCTTCTATTCTTATATTATATGACCTATTGACTGAACCACCCAATGTTTTGGCCTTATGGCTTAGTGAGCAGACTGCGTAACACAATGCCGCAGATTCGAGCTCGCCATTCTTCTATTAACGTGAAACAAGCCACATACGAGAATTGTAGCTTCGTTGTAGTGATTAACAGCAAATATAAAAATTTAAAGACAACATAACAACAACGTATTGTACAAAAATAATAACAAACGTTCTCATGCATAGCATAGAAAAGACTTTTAAACATTTTTCAGCCAAACAATTATACATGAAAACCTTAAAAATTTAAATTTAAAAGTGATTTCTACTTATCTAGGCTATAGTTCCAAGAACATTTGTGCTATACGCAGTTTTGTAAATTTGCGAAATTCAAATCACCCAACACATTCGCCGGCTGATCGCATGCAAATCGCCCGTGGCCCAAATACGCTCGAAATACGTAATTGATTTTGAATTGCGGTATACGGGTTCTTTATCGTTGTATTTTTTGTTGCTTATTTTTTACAACGTAAACAACTCAGCCAGTACGATTTGAAATACTTTTTCGTTATTATTTATACGTTTTTAATAAATAACAATCCTAATTTATATCCACTCTTAAACAATATTTACAGACATGAAATGCGTATAAGCTTACTTCCACACGAGAAATTCAGACCCGCGACTTGCGCTATAGACGATAATTCAAATCGACGATGAAGAATATTCCTACGATGAATAAATAGTTTAGGAATTCTCAATTCCATTGAACGCAAATCACGTGAAGTCCTCAATTCCATTTGTTATTAGTTTTTATTAAATAAAAATTAAATAACAACTTGTAAGCATTTCTTCTATGCAGAACACAGACCTGATTTATTTATTTTCGAAGAACATAACTAACCAGTTTATTTAAACTTAACATATTATGACTGTAATTACTCAGTAAAATTACAACAGTAATCAGGTTTGAATTTCAACGTTGGGTGTAGCAAACTTTTGTATTCATAAAATAGCATGCGTCATAATCATATTCTCTACCGAAATGCACGTTAGACATTCTACGGTCTATGATATTAATTTATGCTTTATAGACAGTCTTCAGAATGACTTCATAGACTGCGCTATCGTAGATATAAATCACGATATACTTAAATAAGACTGTAATGTTGCCTGTGGATAGATAAGTGTAGTGATAGCATTGTAAATGAATAGATTCTAACGTAGATCTTACTTAGGTTAGAAGTCATTACTTGACTTGTTATTTATAGTTAGGTTCCAATTTTCAGTTCGCACTAGATGCGTTTGTATGTATGAATCTAGTGCTCCCATAGACATTCAATTTCGTCGTGCTTTACACCCATCTATTTAAAGTTCCTAAAATATGTATATCCTGATTAAACAGCAGAATATATTAATTTTTAGATTTATTAAAAAGCCTAAATATGAAACAAAGTTATAATTTAGAGTAATAAATAGCCTTTCACATATATGAAGTTCCAGACAAATGTTTTTACTGTATTCAAATCTTCTCTTCATTATGCTGCAAGAACTATTCAATTGTTTAAATTATTTAATTGTTGATCAAAACTGATCCTCTCAAGGCGCGCTTAATGCCTTTCCTTTTATGCGAGCTTCCAAGGTAATCTCTACTACGCATTTTGAATAAGGAAGGCAGTTTTAACATAAAGAGCGTTTTGTCAACAGCTGACGTATTCATGTTTCTTTTGTTTTATATTTTATATGAGAGATAAAACATTTATTTCACTTGTCTCGTGGATACAGCGCAAAATCCCTTTTGTAATTAATATTGGAGTACAAGACAAAAAGATTAAATTTTTTTCATACTTTTCCTACTAGGATTTATTTTAATAATTCTTTTACATCTGATTCTTATCAGAACCATACTAGAACTGTAATAAGCCTAAATTTAATAATAATAATTAGCTTATCCAGAAGCCATTGATAGAATTGTGTTATCCGGATTTTAGTGACTTTAAAATTAATAGGTACACACATAAAACACACATAAAAACATCGTTGTTATTTTATTCAATACGTCTAAAACTGTTACTAATATAATATTAATTTCTTTTCCCACTATTTTCTTGTTGGTCAATGATCACTAACTTATTTAAAATAATATGACATAATAAGTTCTCTTTTTAATATAAATTAAAGTACAATTTCTAAGTATTTAATTCAGTACAATTCGGATGTGTTCATACTATGGCATAATTTTAAAGAACAGTCTATCGGTTTTATTTGTTAAACTGCGCTCTGAGAACAAATTAAAGTTGCTAATGTGAAGATATGTTGATTGCGGATTTGTGGTTCGTGACGGATTGTTCTCTTAGTGTTGCCATAGAAACTTCCAATATAACTCACCGTGACTGTAATAGTGAGCAGATTAGTGTGAACACGGCATTAGCTTAATATATTTTTAGTATTGTTACTTTATAAAGTATTGAAAATAAAACCTTATCGATAAAATCTCTAGATACCGCATTCAATACCCAACTGCCATGCATTGTTAGCAAAGAGAAATGAGACGTTCATGCATGGTTGTCTCCAAGTGTAAAAGTTCAAGTGTATGCATTTCTATTATAAATCTAGGGATTGTCGACGATTGTGGCATAATAATGAAATTTCCATTTCAGGTTGCCTTTATTAAATTTTAAGTTAATTTGTCTGTGATAATAGAATCTTTTCTATCTGATTTTTGTAAAAATAAAAATTATGAATATTTATCATTGTCTTTCATTCCCTTGCTTTGCTGTGACATTTTCAGGGCTTCTCAGTGTGCAATGTTTTGTAGATAACTTTCACAGGTATATCAATAATAATCTGCAAATTTTTACTATTTTTTTAATATATTGAATATGTGTTTTATGTTTATAAAGTAGTGGAGTTGAAAGGCGTGTTATGAAGCGCTTGGTCACAGCTTGATTCACAGGACTCATTTCTTTTATGGTTCTTATGTTCGTTGAATAGCTAATGCTATAAAATTGTAAATTACTGTTAAGTAACATAAACCTATAGAGTGAAAAAACACTTTTGTTCTCTTTCGGTTTGAAAGGTTATCCTTTAGTTTGTGCTAAATAACTGTGCAATAAAATTACTAAGTATACAACACATAGTACATCATACAAGTACATAATAAGTGTATCATACACTACCCGATAGCCTAACAGTAACTCTGCCTCTGAAGCTTTGGATTTTTTCCAAGAGTTTAAATCCCACTGAGGGTGAAATTTATTAAAGAAAAAATTTATTAAAGAAAATCTTTATAAAAAGGAGTATTATGCTATAAATGTAATATGCTTTAATATGAAACGGTGGTGGTTTTAAAAAACACAATCGATGGATGTAATAAATTTTACTTATATCAATGGATAAATGATTTGATGTCACGACTTGCAGTATTCAAACTTGGGGGGTGGGATTTTTGATGCATTCCATTCTAATGCCATAATGGCAACGATTACAATTGCTCTTAAACTGATTACTGTGTTAAATAGAACCAAGAAATACTTGTTCTTTGAAAAGTACAGGAATAAATGAATGGCACTTCAGTTATGAATTCCAATACTTTAAAGTAAACTTCCTTTTTAGTAAAAGTATTGTATCCCCATTAGTCAAAACCTATGCGTATATTTCCAATACTGGCATAGACAAAGGTCTAGTCTAGTACAACTAAGTCATTTCGACCCACCTTACACCGATGCCTATTTGGGACAACGTGACTGGTGGTGAGCCTTTCGCCATCTTAGTGTCTTCGCTAACGGTACAATATACTTAAAAAGATGTTAATTTACATAGATTAATATTCTTATTTAATCATCCATATCTCGAGTACAACATTTATATTCATCGCACAAATGTTTGTCCCTAACTGGATTTAACCCGCGACCCTTAGCTTCGAAACAGAATCACTATTATTTAGGCTATCGGTCGTCGTATAATGTTTTCACTACATATAAACGCAATTGGCGTTTTATGCTATCCTTATTTGAAAAGCAAATTTGTATCTGGTTTCATTTCACCATCTTCCTGGAAAAACTTCCAAAATGTACAGACTTTGAATGGGAATGGGTTCAGGATATCGACGGGAGTACGTTAGCTAAGTTAAACTGTTAGTAAGTGTAAGTACCTGTTAGTAAGTGGGAAAAATAAAAAGAATACAATGCATCGAATAACAAGTTAATACTACGACTTGATTTTTATTGCATTTTCATCTTATAATAATTTTGTAGACGGTTCGTCTTTAACTTGTACATACGTTATGTAGAATATTAAAGAAAAAATCTTCACGCTATTCCCAATACAGGGATAGATAGTTAAATACTTTTTAGAGGTAGAGAGCTTGCCTTGTAAAATTAATATTTCTACTCAGTCGGAATCAGCATCTTGTTAAAATGCGGTTTCGCTTGGTATCTATTCTTTAATGTCACGTAATGAACACCAGGTGCCGACTATGTTCTCGACTTCTAGCATAATTACAACATTGATAATTAAACTCGTCCTTCCCGATTGAATCCGCTACCCCTCTTTACTCGGGCGTCTTCTTTTTTTATAGAAAAGGGAGGCAAACGAGCAGGTGGCTCACGTGATGGTAAGTGATTACCGCCGCCCATGAGCACCCGCAATATCAGAGGCATAGCAGATGCGTTGCCTCCCTTAGAGTCCCCCCCCCCCAGAGTTTGGGGAGGGGGGTGTGTGGGCCACCGGTTACCTGTACTCACCAGACGAAACGCAGAAGTTTGTTAGACTTCTACTTCACGCCGGTATTCTGTGAGGTCGTGGTACTTCCCCGGTCAAGCCGGCCCATTCATGCAACAACAAAAGCTGATGCGTTGCTCTACCACTGTAACTGTCTTCGCGGGGAGCTACCGCTGCCCCGGTCCTGGGTATCGCTGGTACCGCGATTTTATGTAGAGATATTATGACTTACACGTCGTTCCCGATCCAGTGACAGAGCTCTTCAACACTAGGCTGGCATGATCTTCTAGTTCTAATGAACTAAAATGTCAAGAAATTTCTTGACTTTTGATAATTGGCAGAATAACAATTTTAGGCATACTACAGGCTTAAACAGCATTTTCTTTCGGCTCTTCCAATTCAGATGACGTTTTCCTAGACGTCAAAAAGACATTGAGTTCTAAACAAAAAACTTAGTTTTATTTTGAAATCTCTGCGTATACACTACCTACTAACTGCTTACCAAGAGCAGCCAATGAGTGCTTTTTGACCCCCATCACCTGAGAAGGTATTGCGCGGTCTATAGGGAAGTCATTTTAGCGTAGGCACATAAACGGACCCATAGATCCCCAATCCGCCTTGCAGGTGAGATAATTACAATTTATCCTCCCAATGGTAGGCGCATTTGTCTAGCCGTCAGCTACTTATTTAAGTAAACATGTATTATGGAAAAACCGAAGTAAGAAGTAAGCGTATATGACAGTCTTCTTAGATACGTGCCTCTCTAAATAATATGTATTATTAACGAAATGGGACCTCAGTGAATTTAAATTTTGTAGAAAATACGAATAATATTAACATTTGTGAACAAACAGCTTTACTTACTTTTTATCTACACGCAATATTCCATATTGAGGTACTAAATAATATATTGAGGATCTAGATAAAGACGTCCTTTCGACCCACTTTTCACACCGAGGCTAATTGGGGACGTGATCGGTGGTGAGTCGCTATCGCCGTCTTATTGTCCATGCTTACAGTTCGATATACAAACTTATATATGTGTACGTTGATACATTTAAACATTCATAAGTAATACAAACATTCATATTCTAAATTGTATAGTAATATAGAAAAATACTGCACACTGAGAAAATAAATTACCACTAAGTTCACAGCAAAGTATAGAGAATGCAAAATGTTATCATTATAGACATTATACACATTAATTTTGTGTCAATTTGTTAATTATGCACTTACTTATTTCAGCGCCGACAATGACAAGAATAACGCAAATTTAAATAAGTCCGATAATTGGGCAGAAACTTCCTTCGGAAGAGAAGTTATGAACGTAAGTATGCCTGATGTACTTGATAATTAACACAATTTCTATTATTTATTTATTGAATAATTTATGTATATACAATATAAAAGAAAAGAGGAATATAATAAGCGGAAAAGTTCGTACAAAGGTACTGCTTATTTCTTCAGAAATTTATTCCAGTAGACCTTAGACTGGATTATGACTGAATAAAGAAATGGCTTAAAAAATTTATTCATATTTTATATATATAATATACTTTCGATAAACTAATATTCCTCTCACTAATTAACTCGTTTGCGATTATTACTACACTATACGAATTATAATGGTATTGGCATTTCTGCTTCACATTTAATAGATTTTTATTTAATTAAAATATACAAAATATAAACTTTTAATCTTACACCTGTTTCGGTGATAAGTCTATTAAGGTCCGTAATACAGCGTACAAAAAATGTATTACGACATTGTAATCTTTATAAAAATACAAAAATGAGGGATACCTGCAAAGCTTCTTTCGCCTCTATCTTCCCCGTTAGAAAAACCTCATTACGAAACGGAAGTAGATTAAAAAAATAACAATCGATAAATGTAATTATATGTTACTTATGTCGACGAATAAACGAATTGATTTGATTTGATATTCTTACTACTTTTAAATTTAATTCATCCTTTAGGTCGTCAAGAAGAACAACACCAGCTACAAGAAGGCAGTACGCGAAAGCGATTCGGACAGTTCTCACAGCGCGTGCGACAGCGAGCTCGATGATTTGCTGGATGAAGCACTGGAGGAAAGTGAGGGCCCCACGCCGCCTAAAGTTAATAGGGTTGGTTCTTAATGTATTAATGAATAAAGTATTGATTAAGTATTGATGATAAAATTATTTAAGTATTGTATATGGTACGAGCAAATATCCCTGTGAAAGAGGCCTATTTTTTGCAGTATCATCTTTACACACCGTTAATTTGTTGATAGGTTAATCGTATAAATTTATGTATGTCTTAGTTTTCACATAATATATTCTAATAACCAACGTCGTAATTTTGCTTACATATTATATAAAGTTATTGGCTTTATGGCAATGAAGATAAATGCAAAAATTATATCTATGAAATTATTTACTATTTTCTCTTGTTTCGTAACCTTTTTTATTATTACTTTTGTTTAATAGCTGTAGAAGTGCTTTAGTGTAAGCAATAAAATAATTTTGATAGCAGATCAAAATTCCTGTTGACTGTTAAACTGCTGTTAAAGGCGCGAAGCACATACTAATCATTGGAAATAAATCACTATATGCGAAAGGTTTATTTTCAACACTTACGACGCCGAGCGAAGCCCATTTAACGTTTTGTTCGACGACCTCCGTGGACGAGTGGCGTAAACTCCGGTTTTCAAGGTTCGCCATTTTGAGGTTCCAGGTTCGATTCCCGGACGGGTTAATATAGAAAAACCAATTTTTCTACATTTTCTCGGGTCTAAGTGTTTGTGGTGCCTTTGTTGTTTCCGATTCTCATACCTCAAGTGCTTTAACTTCCTACATTGAGTTTGTAGCAATGTATGTGGATGTTCCTATCTATATACGTATTTTTATTATTATTTGTTACGTACCAGCCTTCGCTTTAGGGATTTCCAGCTCTTGACATCCTGGTAACTGATAAATGTTACAGCAGGGTCTGTCGTCCTCGAGCTTCGTGTACGAAGAGAAGGCGAAGTTCAAATCGCCTGTTAAAGTCCCACCGTCGACAACGCCCGCGAGGCACGACCGCGGCGCGGAACTAGTGCACAGCGTCAGTTTTTACAGGAGGATGCAGAATGCTGTAAGTATCAATAAGAACGCAATGCACACATCCTGGAAAAATACTTTTTTAAAGGACAAACTATGTAAAAATATGAAATAGTTTATTTATTAATCACTAAAAATGTGGACGGCGACAGACTCACCACCTGATCGGAATTCGGGTGGATTCCGATCAGGTGGTGAGACCGACTTCAGTCCATCTAGTAGGCTCGTACTAATGAGATGTTTTCAAAACCTATGTACAATTTATACCGTTGGCTTTGACCTCCAAACCTAAAAAAATAATTGTCTAGACCTCTAAGCTTTGACCTAAAAAATTTACTTGTATAGACCTCTGTCTACCCCTGTAATGGGAATGACGTGAAGGCCACGCTATGCTGTGCTAAGTCTATTAAAAATTGTGTAAAGATAGCATCGAAAAAAATTTTAAAAAGTATAAAAACATTCACAAGACACAAGGCACAAGACACAAGTCACGATAGCCGAGTTGTTGGGTGGTCGGAATTTCGAGTCGAGAGACCCGAGTTCGATCCCCAGGTGGTTTTTCAAAAACTTATGTACGAATTTCATCGTTGGCTTGGACATAAAGGCTGCGATGGGCTCACCACCTGTCACGTTGTCCCGAAAATATCTTCGGTGAAAGGTGGGTCAAAGGGACTTAATTGTCTAGACTTGACCTCTGTCTACCCCTGTATTGGGAATTGCGTGAAGATATATATTTATTTATTTATTTAAAAACATTACAAAGAATGAATTTATAACTTATTTTCCAGCGACAATGTATAAAACAAATTACATATAAAAATATTTCCAGTTCCATTGAGAAAACCCGGACAAAAAAAAGTATTTACAAGAAATCTTAGATGAAAATGTAATGACCTGTTAATTTCGAGCTAATCCATAGACTTTTTTTTAGCATTGTACGGTCACATAAGATTTTGGCTAAGATATCGTGATGCAAAATGAAACACTTAAATTGTAGTAAAAACTTGTACTTCAATTGTTGAAGTGATTTAATAACAGATTAGATCATAAAATATCTGACAAAAACATTAATATCTTCACGCCATTCCCAATACTGTAGACAGTACGGGTCAAGAGACCCGAGTTCGATCCGCAGATAGCAGGCTCGTACCACCGGTTGTTTTAAACTTATGTACGATTTAAATCGTTGACTAAAACACAAATATACGTTGTCAAAAAATGTTTTCGGGGGAAAGGTCAATAGGGCTTAATTGTCTGAACCTCTGTCTACCTCAGTATTGAGAATGGCGTGAAGATATATAAAATAGCCTTTTCTTTTATTTTGTGAATGACTGTCGATTTAAACGTCCATAACAGTTTTAAGCTAACCCAAGTTTATAAAAAAAAAGAGAGTTGTGGTATTCACTACAAATGGTCGGCAGTCCTCGACGCCGACAACGCCGCTGCGCGTGATTCGCCACTCGTCGCCGGAGCGCGAGGTCCCGCCCACGCCTGACCAGCCCGTCGTCAGTGTCACCACGGTGCGCGAGCGCATCAAGGAGCTTCAGAGCGAGATCGCCAAGCAACAGACCATCATATCACAGGTACTGTCGCAATCCCACTGCACGCACCTTGCACTGTCGTTCTTCTCCTTTGCAGCCTTTCAATGGTCCACTGCTGAATCTCCTCCACCATACTCCTCATAACTCCTCCATAGATTTCCGTAAGGAAAGGTTCCGCGACCTGCCTCGTCTTCCCGCAATGTTGTGCAGGTCGTCACTCAATTTGTCACATCTGTCATTCATTAATTTCTATAATCATTATTTTATCTATAAAAAGTCACGGTAGCCGAGTGGTTGGGTGGTCGGAATTTCGAGTTGGGAGACCCGAGTTCGATCCCCAGGTGGTTTTTCAAAAACTTATGTACGAATTTCATCGTTGGCTTGGACATAAAGGCTGCGATGGGCTCACCACCTGTCACGTTGTCCCGAAAATATCTTCGGTGAAAGGTGGGTCAAAGGGACTTAATTGTCTAGACTTGACCTCTGTCTACCCCTGTATTGGGAATTGCGTGAAGATACATATTTATTTATTTATTTAAAAACATTACAAAGAATGAATTTATAACTTATTTTCCAGCGACAATGTATAAAACAAATTACATATAAAAATATTTCCAGTTCCATTGAGAAAACCCGGACAAAAAAAAGTATTTACAAGAAATCTTAGATGAAAATGTAATGACCTGTTAATTTCGAGCTAATCCATAGACTTTTTTTTAGCATTGTACGGTCACATAAGATTTTGGCTAAGATATCGTGATGCAAAATGAAACACTTAAATTGTAGTAAAAACTTGTACTTCAATTGTTGAAGTGATTTAATAACAGATTAGATCATAAAATATCTGACAAAAACATTAATATCTTCACGCCATTCCCAATACTGTAGACAGTACGGGTCAAGAGACCCGAGTTCGATCCGCAGATGGCAGGCTCGTACCACCGGTTGTTTTTAAACTTATGTACGATTTAAATCGTTGACTAAAACACAAATATACGTTGTCAAAAAATGTTTTCGGGGGAAAGGTCAATAGGGCTTAATTGTCTGAACCTCTGTCTACCTCAGTATTGAGAATGGCGTGAAGATATATAAAATAGCCTTTTCTTTTATTTTGTGAATGACTGTCGATTTAAACGTCCATAACAGTTTTAAGCTAACCCAAGTTTATAAAAAAAAGAGAGTTGTGGTATTCACTACAAATGGTCGGCAGTCCTCGACGCCGACAACGCCGCTGCGCGTGATTCGCCACTCGTCGCCGGAGCGCGAGGTCCCGCCCACGCCTGACCAGCCCGTCGTCAGTGTCACCACGGTGCGCGAGCGCATCAAGGAGCTTCAGAGCGAGATCGCCAAGCAACAGACCATCATATCACAGGTACTGTCGCAATCCCACTGCACGCACCTTGCACTGTCGTTCTTCTCCTTTGCAGCCTTTCAATGGTCCACTGCTGAATCTCCTCCACCATACTCCTCATAACTCCTCCATAGATTTCCGTAAGGAAAGGTTCCGCGACCTGCCTCGTCTTCCCGCAATGTTGTGCAGGTCGTCACTCAATTTTGTCACATCTGTCATTCATTAATTTCTATAATCATTATTTTATCTATAAAAAGTCACGGTAGCCGAGTGGTTGGGTGGTCGGAATTTCGAGTTGGGAGACCCGAGTTCGATCCCTAAGTGGCAGGCTCGTATCAATAGGTTTTTCAAAAACTTATGTACGAATTATATCGTTGGCATGGACATAAAGAGGGCCACGGGCTCACCACCTGTTACGTTGTCCCGAAAATATCTTCGGTGGAAGGTGGGTCGAAGTGACTTAATTGTCTAGACTAGACCTCTGTCTACCCCTGTATTGGGAAGTGCGTGAAGATATTTTTTTTTGATCGACCTGGTGATCGAACTCGGGTCTCTGAACTTTGTATCCCGATCACCCAGCCAGTCGGCTGTCGTGACTACTACTTACATGTGTGAGAGTAAAAACTAATACTCTTGAATCATCACACCAGTCCTCTGGCTAAGCAATCAACAAATTGCTAAAATTTATGTCTATATTTTTCTTATAATATAGCAGTGATAACTTTTTGTTCATTAGCTCAATAAATACTTTTTATATATTCACTATAAACTCTACTATTGAAAGAATGGTACCTGTACAGACTGAATATATTGTAAACATAGCTTTGCTTTTAATACATTGAGAATATATTGTTATATTTATTTGTTACAGGCCAGTCAGGCTTTGAACCTCTGCGCCGCTACTATCGAGTTCAGCGGATCCACAGAACAGGCCGAGGGCGAAAGACTTCTACTTTTAGCCAGTAAGCAAATTATTATTTGGACCTGATCACTCTATCAAGTGAATATAAAATATTAGTGCAATATTTGTCTTAAATATTACTTTGAGTGGTGTTTGTATAAAATTGCTGTTTGATATCGGAACCAGGTAATGCCTTTTTCTTTCTTTCCATGGGTGTTGTAAAAGGTGTTTTTCTCTTGATCTTAAAAATTTTTTCCAAATTTTCTCGAGGCTGTTGTTGCTTGTGCTATATTCGTTGATACCGATTCAATTACACGCGTGCATTAGCTGTTTAGTTTGGGATCAGAGCACAGTATATTGTCCCTATCTGTGTATATATTATGTTCAACGTTTACTGCCGATAGAGCCAAGTCTCTGTCGTGTATAAATAAGCGATCTCTTGGTGCGTCCGCGACTGCAGCCAAGAGTGCGCGCACGAAACCTTGTTCCAATAATGCATCCTCGCAATATTATATTCGACTCTCACCGCCGATAGAGCCCAGTCTCTGCCTCCGTCTCTGCCAGACTGGGCTGTATAGCCGTATGTGACTAACAAGCGATGGCTTGTTGCGTCCGCAGCGCACCGCAGGCAAGCTTGCGCGCACGAAATCTTGTTCCAATAATATATTCGACTCACCGCCGATAGAGCCCAGTCTCTGCCTCCTTCTCTGCCAGACTGGGCTGTATAGCCATGTGTAGCTAACAAGCGATGGGTGTTGCGTCCGCAGCGCACCGCAGGCAAGCTTGCGCGCACGAAATCTTGTTCCAATAATATATTCGACTCACCGCCGATAGAGCCCAGTCTCTGCCTCCTTCTCTGCCAGACTGGGCTGTATAGCCATGTGTAGCTAACAAGCGATGGCTTGTTGCGTCCGCAGCGCACCGCAGGCAAGCTTGCGCGCACGAAATCTTGTTCCAATAATATATTCGACTCACCGCCGATAGAGCCCAGTCTCTGCCTCCGTCTCTGCCAGACTGGGCTGTATAGCCATGTGTAGCTAACAAGCGATGGCTTGTTGCGTCCGCAGCGCACCGCAGGCAAGCTTGCGCGCAGGAAATCATGTACCAATAATATATTCGACTGGGGCTGTATAGCCGTGTGTGACTAACAAGCCACGTGACCGCCCGCAGCGCACCGGCGGCAGGCGTGCGTGCACGAGGTGCAGCGGCTGCAGGTGGAAGGCGCTGGTCCGGCGGCGGCCGCCGGCATGGCCTCGCTGCACCTGCACGGCCTCAGCGCGCCGCTGCGCCGCGACTACGTGCGCCAGCTCAACGCCGGTGCGTACCAGCGCCACTCTTTGCAGCTTCGCGGCATTCCCGATACGGGTGTACAGAGTGGGGGTGGACAGAGGGACTAGACAATTAAGTACTTTCGACCGACCTTTCACTGAAGATATTTTAAGGGACATCGTGACAGGTGGTGAAGACAATTAAGTGCTTTCGACCGACCTTTCACTGAAGATATTTTAAGGGACATCGTGACAGGTGGTGAAGACAATTAAGTACTTTCGACCCACCTTTCACCGAAAATATTTTAAGGGACAACGTGACAGGTGGTGATACTGTCGCCGTCTTTACGTCCAAGGTAACGATATAAGTCGTACGTAAGTTTCTGAAAATTCCATTGGTACGTTCCACACGGCTATCGTGACTTTTTGTTTGGTCTATGTCAAAAACAAAAATAAAACTCGCTTATTGTTTTTTTTACTTTTCATTGAATACTTTTTGAGCATGTTCATTGAATATTTCCATTCTACTTACTTACTTATCTTAACGCACAATCCCTGACGGGGTAGTCAGAGAAAACAGATCGCCAAGTGTCACGATCCTTACATGCCTCTTTCGCTTCTTTCAGATTTATTAATTTACAATTCTATTAGAGCATTATTCACTTAAAGATAAAGCACCATTTTTAAATGTAACAGAGTCCCCAGGATCTGGTCTAGATATATGTACGTCATTACATATTTAGAAATTATAGAAATCCTGTCTTTATCACTTATCTTTAATTTTTTTTAAATGTACTAAAAGCCTCAGTCTCAAAAACGAAAGAGGACCTCTAAATTTCGACTGGGGCTGTATAGCCGTGTGTGACTAACAAGCCACGTGACCGCCCGCAGCGCACCGCAGGCAAGCTTGCGCGCACGAAATCTTGTTCAATAATATATTCGACTGGGGCTGTATAGCCGTGTGTGACTAACAAGCCACGTGACCGCCCGCAGCGCACCGCAGGCAAGCTTGCGCGCACGAAATCTTGTTCAATAATATATTCGACTGGGGCTGTATGGCCGTGTGTGACTAACAAGCCACGTGACCGCCCGCAGCGCACCGCAGGCAAGCTTGCGCGCACGAAATCTTGTTCAATAATATATTCGACTGGGGCTGTATAGCCGTGTGTGACTAACAAGCCACGTGACCGCCCGCAGCGCACCGCAGGCAAGCTTGCGCGCACGAAATCTTGTTCAATAATATATTCGACTCACCGCCGATAGAGCCCAGTCTCTGCCTCCGTCTCTGCCAGACTGGGCTGTATAGCCGTGTGTGACTAACAAGCCACGTGACCGCCCGCAGCGCACCGCAGGCAAGCTTGCGCGCACGAAATCTTGTTCAATAATATATTCGACTGGGGCTGTATAGCCGTGTGTGACTAACAAGCCACGTGACCGCCCGCAGCGCACCGCAGGCAAGCTTGCGCGCACGAAATCTTGTTCCAATAATATATTCGACTCACCGCCGATAGAGCCCAGTCTCTGCCTCCTTCTCTGCCAGACTGGGCTGTATAGCCGTGTGTGACTAACAAGCCACGTGACCGCCCGCAGCGCACCGCAGGCAAGCTTGCGCGCACGAAATCTTGTTCAATAATATATTCGACTCACCGCCGATAGAGCCCAGTCTCTGCCTCCGTCTCTGCCAGACTGGGCTGTATAGCCGTGTGTGACTAACAAGCCACGTGACCGCCCGCAGCGCACCGCAGGCAAGCTTGCGCGCACGAAATCTTGTTCAATAATATATTCGACTCACCGCCGATAGAGCCCAGTCTCTGCCTCCGTCTCTGCCAGACTGGGCTGTATAGCCGTGTGTGACTAACAAGCCACGTGACCGCCCGCAGCGCACCGCAGGCAAGCTTGCGCGCACGAAATCTTGTTCAATAATATATTCGACTGGGGCTGTATAGCCGTGTGTGACTAACAAGCCACGTGACCGCCCGCAGCGCACCGCAGGCAAGCTTGCGCGCACGAAATCTTGTTCAATAATATATTCGACTGGGGCTGTATAGCCGTGTGTGACTAACAAGCCACGTGACCGCCCGCAGCGCACCGCAGGCAAGCTTGCGCGCACGAAATCTTGTTCAATAATATATTCGACTGGGGCTGTATGGCCGTGTGTGACTAACAAGCCACGTGACCGCCCGCAGCGCACCGCAGGCAAGCTTGCGCGCACGAAATCTTGTTCAATAATATATTCGACTCACCGCCGATAGAGCCCAGTCTCTGCCTCCTTCTCTGCCAGACTGGGCTGTATAGCCGTGTGTGACTAACAAGCCACGTGACCGCCCGCAGCGCACCGCAGGCAAGCTTGCGCGCACGAAATCTTGTTCAATAATATATTCGACTGGGGCTGTATAGCCGTGTGTGACTAACAAGCCACGTGACCGCCCGCAGCGCACCGCAGGCAAGCTTGCGCGCACGAAATCTTGTTCAATAATATATTCGACTGGGGCTGTATAGCCGTGTGTGACTAACAAGCCACGTGACCGCCCGCAGCGCACCGCAGGCAAGCTTGCGCGCACGAAATCTTGTTCAATAATATATTCGACTGGGGCTGTATAGCCGTGTGTGACTAACAAGCCACGTGACCGCCCGCAGCGCACCGCAGGCAAGCTTGCGCGCACGAAATCTTGTTCAATAATATATTCGACTGGGGCTGTATGGCCGTGTGTGACTAACAAGCCACGTGACCGCCCGCAGCGCACCGCAGGCAAGCTTGCGCGCACGAAATCTTGTTCAATAATATATTCGACTGGGGCTGTATAGCCGTGTGTGACTAACAAGCCACGTGACCGCCCGCAGCGCACCGCAGGCAAGCTTGCGCGCACGAAATCTTGTTCAATAATATATTCGACTGGGGCTGTATAGCCGTGTGTGACTAACAAGCCACGTGACCGCCCGCAGCGCACCGCAGGCAAGCTTGCGCGCACGAAATCTTGTTCAATAATATATTCGACTGGGGCTGTATAGCCGTGTGTGACTAACAAGCCACGTGACCGCCCGCAGCGCACCGCAGGCAAGCTTGCGCGCACGAAATCTTGTTCAATAATATATTCGACTGGGGCTGTATAGCCGTGTGTGACTAACAAGCCACGTGACCGCCCGCAGCGCACCGCAGGCAAGCTTGCGCGCACGAAATCTTGTTCAATAATATATTCGACTGGGGCTGTATAGCCGTGTGTGACTAACAAGCCACGTGACCGCCCGCAGCGCACCGCAGGCAAGCTTGCGCGCACGAAATCTTGTTCAATAATATATTCGACTGGGGCTGTATGGCCGTGTGTGACTAACAAGCCACGTGACCGCCCGCAGCGCACCGCAGGCAAGCTTGCGCGCACGAAATCTTGTTCAATAATATATTCGACTCAGCGTTTATTAAAAAGATAATTTCATCGTTTTATACAGAGGCTATGAGACAGTAGTAAATTATTGATCTATTTTCAAACGATCTGTCTTTGCCAATGTCCTAGAAAAAATGTTGGCACTCAGATTCACTATGCACGTTAAAATACGGTATTTTGAAAAATAAGTCAGCACCACCGTGATATCAGACAATTTATGTCGGAGCCATCTCTATTTGACATTATTTACACCAATTATGATAAAGGTTTTGTGAGAATAGACCATGCAATTTAGTTAAATATACTCTTCCGAGCTGACTGACATTAGTCTCTTATTCAGATGATTTACTTCGTATATTAGAAATAAGTTACAGACAGTTGTATTAAATGGATTCACCTCAAGGGCTATGGAAATTCTTTCTGGTATTCCTCAAGGACCCTTCTTATAAAGTCCTAAGTCTAAGTATTGGGTCCTTTCTTATTTAGCAACGCTCTTACCTCCGACCCTCCGTGTCTTACACGCTGTCTTACAGTTGAAACTTTGAATCTGTATTCTCATTTTTTTACTTATGCCTTGTTTTTGGAATCGGCGCCATCTGTTATCCCTTTTGCAAGTGACAATTTGGCATTTCTAACTTTTCAGTTAGGAATTATTAATAAGATAACGCCAAATAATTTTTTCATTACGCAATTTTATTCATTTTTAAGCATATTTATGCTGAACTTTTATGTGATTAAATTAAAGAGAAAAAATGTTGTTATATTACGTTTAGTAACGGAATTAACATGTATTAAGACTAATCCAAAATAAAAGTCTACTTTTTTCAAACACAACTCTTTCTTAATCAGACCTAGCAAATATTTCAATGATATTTCACATACTGTTGAAATTAATTTATTTAATACTGGTCCTAATTAAGTTAATTTCATATATTACATTTTTTTGTAGTATTGTCATATTTTTACATTTTACATTTATTTATTGTTATAATTACTGTTATTGTACAACCGTGGAAGCTTCGAAATAGGCTTAGCTTCGAATATGTATATGAGATATCCTGTCTAAAATAGAAGAAACTCGTTGGTGTCGGCAGATGGCGCCATCGGTCACCACGCGGTGTGCCTGCTGAAGTGCCGCGACCGCGTGCTGGCCACCAGCATGCAGCTGACGCAGCCCACCAGCAGCTTGCTGCATTTTCCTGATGAGATACGAATGGATGGTCTCGCCAGTGACTTTAAGGTGACGCTTTTTATATCTCTTGAGTAATTCTGCTTGTGAACTTTACGTTAAGAATCTACATGTTAACAAGAAGAGAAAGAATATCAAGAAAAGTAGAGTCTTAAACCTTTAAAAGCACGATAATACCCATGCTTGGCAATCGGTTTGACAGTGACCACCCGCGACACCCACTCGTCCATTATAAAACTAATAATTATGTCATCCATAGCTTATGTGTGGAATTCCCACTTCTAGTTATTGTAATAGTTGCCAAACTAGTAATTTTTCTGCCATCATTAGATTTCGACTCGTATTTGCTAGGTGGTAGGATGCAAATATTATTTCTTTACCAAATACCTTTTTTTAAATAAAATAAATATAAATAAATAAAGGTCTTCACGCAATTCCCAAAACAGGGGTCGACAGAGGTCTAGTCTAGACAATTATGTCCCTTTGACCCACCTTCCAACGAAGATATTTTCGGGAAGACTATTTTTTAAAGATATAATAATTTTGAAATTTTATTGGACATTTATTTGACGTTTTGTTCATAATTACGTTTCTTTTTCTTCAGGTCACTGTTGAAATTTACCTTCTGCAAGCATCAAAGGAGATCCTACCTCATGACGTCAAATATCACATCTTTAATAAGAAGGTAAGGATTTTTCCGTATTATTTTCATCTTCAGTCCTTTCTCAATATACACAATGTCCATCTCGACATACATAAGCAACCGAACAGATGCGATATCTGTACACTGATAAAGACATTTTTAAATGTATTAATAACTGTGCGGAATAACCAATATCAAACACTTTAAGACACGTAAGTCGTGTGGTTGGATGAAAACCACAACCAATGTGGTTGAAACCGAATCAGGAGACTCAAAGTTAGATCCCAGAAGAATGGCCCATACCAGTTAGTTTTTTCGTAACTAACGTACGAATTTTGTCGTTGACTTGAAAATTAGACTTATCTCAATTAAGATCCGATGAAAAGTAATTCGAAAGGATTTTATTGTCTAGATTTATGATTAAATATAGATAAGAAGTCATCAGGTAGGTGGTATTAATCTTTCAAAACTAACCAAATATTTCTCTTGCAGTCAAACTCAAAGCTTCTAACTCCAAAGTCTAAGGTATCAGAGCTGAAGGCTCCTCGCGTTCAGAGCCCAGCCGGACCTCACTCCGTCAGAAGTCCGCAGTTCCAACTGCACGGATATTGCATCTTCGCACTGCAGCAGGCCACTAGGAAATCATTCACATTGAATAAGGTAACCATATTTATTTACTACTACTGTAAATTTAATTGAATAGATAGCACTGACCATGTGGTACCAGTTATTCTTTATTATATTATATTAACTTAAAAAGAATCTTATTACAATTATAGAGTTTTAATTTCTAATAATTATATGCCAAATTTCCCATGTGGTCCGTTCGGACATGGAGAGATGAATTGAAACTCCAAAAAAAACTTGAAAATGTGGATTTATTGTAGGAGCGCAATAGTAATCGTGCGGTTGCGTCAAAAGGAACAGAAAACGTCAGTAAGTCCATTTGACATTTACAAGAAAAAAATAGTGCCGGCGATATTATAGAGGCAAACGATGTTGTCGTAGTTTTCGCTGGTGTTGTTTCTGTAGGCGCATACATAGTGAGCTTTTGGCGCAGACACCTTGTATTATATCCCATTGGAATGTTATAGTACTATTGTCTATCGATTCAAGCCAGAAAAAAGAGATATTATCATACGTTATTTTCGTCCTTAATGCACATGCAACGACTACTTAATACAGCGAGAATGGGTGAGCAGGTGCCGTGCGGCAGCCCGCTGGAGGGCGCGCTGAACGTGGACATCCGCGCGCGGCTGCGCGTGCCGCCGCCGCGCGAGCGCGCCGCCTTCCTCACCGCCTTCGACGACGTGTCGGGCCTGGGCGCCTGGCACCGCCGCTGGGCGCGCCTGCAGCCGCCGCGCCTGCAGTACTGGAAGTACCCGGACGACGCCGCGCGCAAGGTACCGGGCAGCTGCACGCTTTTTTTTTTTTTTGTCGATAACCGTGGAGGAGAATGCCTCACGCACTAACGGTTTCCCGACCGGGAATGGGCTCTGACACCGAAACGAACACGTGTCGGACTCGGTCTCGGAGGGAGAAACATACCGACTGAAAACCATCCACGGGACGCTGTTGGCCCGGAGGCGTTTACAGCGTCATCTGAGGAGACCTGCGAGAACGAATGCCCGCAGGTAAAGAGGAGAAAAGAGACAACGTTGTGACGCACTCGAACCCTGTAACGAAGCGAAGACCTTCGACATACGGGGGAGGGGCAGGGAACAGCAGCTGCCCGCTGCGGCCGTGGTATATTATATATTTCCAGGGGACTTAAAAATGTAGGTTTCGACCTTTGATTTCGATATATTTATGTTTATTATACAGGGATACTCGTGACTGGTTACTCAGTATCTCACAATGCACATCTGATATTGCCGCCGCCTAGGAAACCACGCCTAAGGCTTGTTTTTATCTATATCCTATGGCAAATTAGCTTAGCCAACTTCATGATAATTCGCTTCTGCAGCTTAGGGACAAATCCAAGTCACGTCAATTTAGTCCACTTACATTCAATAGATTGTTATGAGATAGACTAGCGTATATATGCTCGACTCTCACCAACGCAGATTTTCCACGTCACTATTTTGAGTTATAACGATTACTTGAATTGCAGATGCCGATGGGCGACATCGATCTTTCTACAGTGGTGTCAGACAAAGTAATAAAGGCACCTAGAGACCTTTGCGCGAGGCCGAACACCCTCCTTCTAGAAACTTCTGTGCCTGTTGGACTGGCGTCCCCGGACCCGGGATCACTGATATACTTCAGACGGCCGGACGGACAGATTGTTCGGAGGCATCTATTGGCAGCGGATACACCGCAAGACAGGGATGAATGGCTCGAATGTCTTAACAAGGCTTTAGAGTATGTGAGATGCTGCGGTACGGAAGACGAGTGAACTAAATATATGCTGGTATAAATTTGAAGTTTATATGTTAGTTTTGTCAGTGGCTTCTTTTTTTGAAACTGTAAGGAAGCTTATTTGGTACAAACTTTGAAAATTTGTTTATGACCACATCATAACTTTCCGGTTAATGAATTGCCTGCAAATTATTGATTTGTGCAGCATACATTGTTCTGCTTTTATTTTAGCTTTTAAGCTACTATCATGCAGCTTCTTTGACAGACATAGATTCTGTAATAAACTTTTCCAGGGATTCCCAAGCTTTTTTTTTTAGATATCGACACCTGGGTTTAGTATTTTGGTTCATTAATTTCTTATTTATAATTATTAAATAGCAAGAATACAATGTATAATTGAAAAGTAATAAATGAAATAAAAGGTTATGTAGTCAATATGAAAAGACGCGTGGCTGTATATATATGGCTTCAAACCGCTACGTTCGCTTCTTGCATTTTAATCTTAGCAAATTTAATTCATATGGCTTGTGAACTTAAGATTGAACAGTCATTGTGGACTTATGTCCTATCTCAACTCCATGAAATCGGAACACATCTTTCTATGGACAGAGAGTTTGATGGGATTTGACGAAAACTATTGGCAAGTATTTGCCCCTTGGCCACAATGTGTAACTTTTATGCTCTGTACGGAACACAGTTTGGGAATCCTTGAATTATACTATTAAGTTTGTGTACATTAACAAGAAATAGGTATATTTCCTTGTATAGACTTTAACTTTTTCACGATGTATGAGGTTTTAAATTGTTCATTTTTCAGTTTTTACAGAAAAAAATATTACGTAATATGCCAACAGAATTAACTTTAGCAGTGTTGTACCAAAATTGTAAACAAGTTTGATCTGCTTTCAATGAAATATAAAAGCAGCATTTCTTTAATTTTAATTAAAACTACTAAAGTTTCATATTAAGCAATATTACAAGAATCTTTAACTATTAATCATGAATGAATAAAATTGTATTTTAAATAATCCGCCTATAATATGTTTTAAAATGAACGGGTACATGTATGTTGTATCTTTCGCTTTCGTTGTCGCCTATCTAAAATGCAGTTGAAAAAATAACTAAGATGCTCGGATTAGTCTTTTTGAACCCTAAAATTATTTATAATTTCTTTTAATATAAGATATAATTGTTTAATATTTTATTTCTGGTGAAATTAACACGCATGTACTCTTTTAAAGTATCAATAAATATTATAAAGTATGATTATGGAATTTTCTGTATTAGAGAGATAGTCTCTCATTAATTTACCTAAGGTATATATGTAATTTCGCATATTCTTATATAAATTAGAATATTCTTTGATATAATTGCAATAACTATTGTTTTATAAGTCGTGTATATAAAATCAAATGCTTACAATAAAGTTGTATAAGCTTTGTTTTGATTTTTTATTTCGCCTGAAGTGTCTTCTTTGAAGTTGAAATAAAATGTGATAATTTTTTCCTCATGTATTTTATTACTGGCTATTAGATGCAATACAGTTAATATAACACCACACAAGCACATGCAAGGTTATTAATTATTTTAAAACACCGGCAAATTCAATCAATCTTGACTACAAAGCACGTTGACAAAAGTAAATTTCCTGCAAATATTTTCTTTACACATCACTGAGAATACAATAATACATATGTAATGTCTGCATGGGAAATAAAGATAACTTACGGATTAATATAGTTTTACACAAAAGATGTTCATGATAGTCGACTTCACTTACATTCCACATGTCTTGTCACTTATTTTAACAAAATAAATTAACAATTTTCTTATAAATAAAACATTAAACTAATTCATAAACTTTAACCTCTATTTATTGTCTCACTACTGTATATTTAGAGGCAGTGAATAAATTTTCATTGGGTCAATGAAGAAGCGTGCTCGTCGCGACCCCTGCCAGCCCTTTTCAGGGCTGAAATTCTACACAGCTGCGCACCCATGCCAACGAGGGTTAGGGCGTCCCCCCAAGGCGACGCACACCAGTTCGTCCCCGTTGGTGTGGAATGCAGCGAGCAAAGCGGCGATGGGGACCGCCACCCGTCACGCACAGCCCGACACGGCGGAAGGTGGAGGACGGAGTGCAGAGTTGGCACGTGGAATGTTAGAGAAGGCATGAGAGATAAGACGAATGAGTTGATTGAAATAATGAAAGAAAGAGAATTAGATGTCGTGTGTTTGTCGGAGACCAAGCGGAAGGGCAGCGGTACTGAAAAACTCCCTGGCGGGGCGTTAGCTCTATGGTCCGGAGTCCCGGAGAGCGAGAGCGCCTGCCAAGGAGTGGGGGTGTCGTCTCGGTTGGTCGATGTTATGACTGAATATAAGGTTGTGAACTCGAGACTTCTCTGGGTTCGCTTTAAATTGGGACTGACGAAGTTATTCCTTTTGGCTGTTTATGCGCCGGTGGCTTCGTCGTCCAGAGCTGAGCTGGAGGAGTTTTGGGAGAATGTAAGAGAAGTTCTAGACTTGGTTAGAGGAAACGAAAGAATTGTTGTATGTGGTGATTTGAATGGATGGGTTGGTACCGCTCGGCCAGGATACGAGTCGGTGCTTGGAATGTTTGGTGATAAAAGGGTTAACGATGTTGGCAAGCTTATACTGGCTGTATGCAAGGAAAAGGGTCTTCTTGTGACAAACACTATGTTTAGTCACAAGAAAATCCATATGTATAATAGAACAAGAGAGAATGAGAGAAGTATGATCGATTTATTCCTGGTGGATGACCGACTGTGAAAACAGGTGATGGATACGCGAGTGTTCCGGGGTGCTCACCTGGGAACGGATCACTATCTAGTGATTACTAGATTTAGGGGTCTTTTCGCGGGTTGGCGCCACCGGACGGCGATACCAGAACCACAGTCGGTCGGTAGCATCCGAAGCTGGAAGCTTCAGGAAGCGGACTCTACGGATAAATATCAAGCAAGGGTAGCCGAAAAGCTGGACAGCATCGATGTCAGGGAAGAATGTGTGGAAGAAATATGGCAGAGCCTTAGAAATGGAATGGTTAGTGCAGCGGAACACGTGTGTGGAACTTTGAAAAGAGGTAGTAGTAAAAAGGGTGATGCATGGTGGAATGACGAAGTGAAAGAAGCTGTAAATAAGAAGAAGAAAGCATGGTTAGACTACTTGGCCTCTAGTAATGATAAGGATATGTGAGAGAAGAGGAAAGAAAGATATAAGCTCCAGAAAGTTCACACGAAAGCATTGATTGAGGAAGTGCGTGAAAGGAGTAGAATGGAAGCGGACGAAAGGTTGTCGCACAACTTCAAGGAGAACTCCAAACTCTTCTGGAAAGAGGTTGGAAGGACCCGGAGTAGTGCGACAGTGGTGTTCCGCGGTCATTGTGCCTTTATATAAAGGTAAAGGTTCACATTATGAATGCGGGTGCTATCGGGCGATCAGCTTGACCAGTTTAGCAAGTAAAGTTTACTCGAAGGTTTTGACACGTAGGATGCAAGATAAATCGGAAAGATTTCTATGGGAGGCATAATGCGGATTTAGACCTGGAAGTGGATGCACGGATCAAATGTTTTCTCTCCGCATGATCACGGAGAAGCTTCTGGCTGCTAACCAGAAGATTTTCTGTGCTTTTGTGGATCTTGAGAAAGCATTTGATAAGGTTGTAAGGAAGAACGCGTAAAACAGGGTTGTGTCATGTCTTCCTGGCTGTTCATACTGTATCTCGACAGCTGTTTACAGAAGCTGAAAGATAGCTGTTTGGGTGTGAAATTGGGTGACATAAAAGTAAATTGTCTGCTATATGCTGATGATGCAGTGCTTATTGCACCATTAGAGGCAGAACTGCAGGCATTAGTCACGTGTATGAAAGAAGAATGTGAAATTAATGGTCTCCGTTTGAATGCTAATAAAACTAAGGTTCTGGTATTTGAAAGGGACGAAGAAAGAACGAAGTGCGAAATTTGGGTAAATCAGGAATGTCTAGAACAGGTGAATGAAATTGTATACTTGGGGAGTGCGTTTAGCCGGGATGGACGATGTGATTTAAATGTGGACAGGCGTGTCGCTGCCGGGAACAAAGTCAATGGTGCCCTGACTGCATTAGTCAAAAGGCAAGGCGTAGTGAAAAGTGCACGCCTTGCAATACATAACGCAGTGTTGGTACCGACTTTGTTATATGGCAGCGAGACCTGGGTATGCCAGAAGAAGCATAAAAGCAGGTTGAATGCAGTGGAGATGCGATCTCTTCGTAAAATGTGCGGCCTTACCATGGCCGACCGAAAGCGAAACGAAGAGATTCGCAATATGGCAGGTTTGAAAGATGACCTTGTCTCAAAAATGGATAAGGGCGTGCTTCGATGGTTTGGGCACGTTGAGCGAATGAGTGAAGACCGAATGGTGAAGAAAATATATAGCGCGAAAGTTAATATTAAAAGGTGTCGAGGTAGACCGAGACTAACTTTCGAAGACCATGTGAGCAAATTGCTCGAAGAGGGGAGGGTCAAGAGTACTCCGATACCTAGACGTGTATGTATGAAGAAGATGATGAATCTGAAAGAAGCGAAAGAAGTATGTAGGGATCGTGACACTTGGCGATCTGTTCTCTCTAGCTACCCCGTCGATGCAGTCGAAGGTGACGGGCGAGGCGCGCTTGCCGCCGGTCCAGTCGCGGCTGAAGGTCAGCTGCGCGGACACCAGCGCCACCACCAACACGCACACGCCCACCACTCGCACGCCCCTGAACAGATACGATTCTTGTCTGTTAAATCCAAGTATGCACGTCCTAGTGACAGCACGGAGCTTTTTTCCAGTGGTTGCAATGTTTTCTCATAAAAAATATGACCTACCTACTTAACTTTACCTTACTAACGAACCTGCTTGCCGACTTCCGCGGGCGAGTTGCGGTTTTATGATGTCGCCAGTACTAAGGTCCAGGGTTCGAATACAAGCGCCTTAGCAATTTACTTTGGGTCAGACCAATGTATGTGATGTTGTCCCTATCTACGTATTTATTCAATTGTAAACTAAATTATGGTACTCTCATTCTCCGGTTAGGATGCGTCTTAGATGGCAATCAGTAATTCTACTACTTTTGTGTAACAACGGAGGTACCACAAACACCCAGACCTAGAAAATGTATTGTACATGTAAAAAAGTGTTTTCTGTATTGACCGGGAATCGAACCCGGGACCTCAGAGCTGGCAACACCATGAAAACCCGCGTGTTCGCTACTCATCCACGTAGGTCGTCTATGAAATTCTTCAATTAAGACTGTACTGTAGACACCGTAAGTGAGATCTGGAGGACTGTTAGCTAATTTTTCGTCACATTCCAGTTAAAATAAATATGTATCCCATTTTCTATTGTAAAAAAATATTGACCAAAAAATAGGATACCTACGGAGTTTTTTTCGTCTGTTTCTTCTCCGTTAGAGGAACCTAATTACGAAACGGTGGTAGATTAAAATGACTATACAATAAACGATACAGACATATCGATAAACGAATGTACATAAATAAATGATTTGATATGATTTGATCCATCTAGTCTTGTGAACTTAAAAATGGACATTGGACATTGTGGACTTATATCCAACCACAACTCCATGAAATCGGAACACATGCTTTTTTTTATTTTAGAGTTAGATAAGAGTTAAATGAGATTTGACAAAAAGGATTGGCAAACATTAACTCCTCCGCCACAAAGCGCACCTCTTATACTCTGTTCAGAGCACAGTTCGGGAATCCTTGGATTATAGTTTGTGTACATTTACAAGAACTAGGTGTATTTCCTTGTATTTAAAAGACTTTAACTTTTTCACGATGCTATGAGGTTTTAAATTGTTCACTTTTCAGTTTTTTATGGAAAAACGAAATTTACGTAATACGCCAACAGAATTAACTATAGAAGTGTTGTACCAAAATTGTAAAGAAATTTTATCTGCTTTTAATGAAATACAAAAACAGCATTTCTTTAATTTTAATTAAAAACAATAAAATTTCATACTATGTAATATTACAAGAATCTTTAACTATTAATCATGCATTAATAAAATTGTATTTTAAATAATCCGCCTATAATATTTTTTTAAATGAACGTGTACATGTATGTTGTATATTTCGCTTTCGTTGTCGCTTATCTAAAATGCAGTTGAAAAAATAACCAAGATGCTCGGATTAGTCTTTTTGAACCCTAAAATTATTTATAATTTCTTAAATATAAGATAATATTGTTTATTATTTTATTACTGTTGAAATTAACCCCCATGTACTCTTTTAAAGTATCAAAAAGTATGTTTATGGAATTTCCTGTATTAGAGAGATAGTCTCTCATTAATTTACCTAAGGTATATATGTAATTTCGCATATTCTTACATAAATTAGAATATTATTTGATATAATTGAAATAATTATTGTTTTATAAGTCGTGTATATAAAATCAAATGCTTACAATAAAGTTGTTTAAGCTTTGTTTTTATTTTTTATTCCGCCTGAAGTGTCTTCTTTGAAAATAAAATAAAATGTGATAATTATTTCCTCATATGTTTTATTACTGGCTATTAGTTAGGTAATTAATTTTTTTTAAAACACCGGCAAATTCAATCATTCTTTTGACTACAAAGCACGTTGACAAAAGTAAATTTCCTGCAAATATTTTCTTTACACATCACTGAGAATACATTAATACATATATAATGTCTGCTAGGGTAATAAAGATAACTTACGGATTAATATAGTTTTAGACAAAAGATGCTCATGATAGTCGACTTCACTTACATTCCACATGTTCCAAGATGTTGTAACTTATTTTAACAAAATAAATTAACAATTTTCTTATAAATAAAACATTAAACTAGTTCTAAAACTTTAACCTCTATTTATTGTCTCAGTACTGTGTATTTAGAGGCAGTGAATAAAAATTGGAATTAACAATTTAATATCTAGAAGGAAAGGAACAATACCGTATAGTTATGATTTATGACATAGGAAGAGTCAATTATATTTCTTTGTCATTCATTGTTTAGTTAAGAAAGCTCATTAATATATTGTAATGTATTACGTTTTTGCAATTATTGAAAGCGATAATTTTCTCGTTATAGATTAAAAATTAATATGAGACAGTTGGTTTACTTTTTATCATCGTCGTAGTCTAGAGATAAGTACTCTCGATCCGTCTTGCGATGTTTGTCCAGCTTCTCCTTGGTCAGGGAATGCTTGAGATCGTGCTGACAACAATAAAAATTATTTTAGCGATTTTCTTACAATTATTTTAAACGATAGCTGGGTGGTTGGGTGATCGGAATTCCCGAGTTCGATCCCCAGGTGGCAGGCTCGCACCAATGGGTTTTTTCAAAACCTATGTACGATTAATATCGTAGGCTTGGAACAAGACGGCGACGGGTTCACTACTTGTCACGTTGTCCCAAAATATCTTCGGTGGATGGTGGATCGAAGGGACTTAAATGTCGAGACAAGACCTCTGTCTACCTCTGTATTGGGAATTGCGTGAAGATATTGTTTTTTTTTTTTTAAATAAAACAATGGTTTCGAATTTTATCGCGTTTTTATTTAAAAACTATTTCACTTCAAACGTTTCGGATGCATTACTAAAAACTAAATAAGAACAAGACAAAATCTGAAAATCATCGTTTTGTTTTAATTCTGTAGTGTTCACGTTAGTCCAATTTTTTTTGTTTGGAGTGTCGTGAAAATGGACTAACACTGCACCCAATGGTGGTGACTTCCGCATCTCGTGAACATCTGCTACCATATTTCAAACGAAGAAAATTACATGTGTTATACCCACTAAGGACTCCTATTGAATATCTCATGTATAGTTTACACTTTTAATTACACTAGCTCTCTGTACGTTTCAAAACAGTTTGGCACTGCTATTCGGCGGCAGAGATGCGAAGCTCGGTACTGATACTGGAGATTTCTAAACAGAGGCAGAGTATCCCTTTTAAAATATATATGGCATGCGGTGTCTTCCACATTTGCTTGAATGATCCGATCCTACTTGGCCGAAGTAGGACCAAGGCCTTACAGAATATCGGCCTAAATAAGACTTATCTCGAGCTTCTTGCGCTTGCCCTTTCCCAATTCTATGCAGGAATTTTTTCAAGGAAGGCACCTGCAGCCCCTTTAGTGTCGCGTGTATATATGGATCTGTAGTCACTTACCATCAGGTAAAACCGACCCGTTTCATCTTCTATTTAAAAGAAAACGACAATTAGATTAGAGGTATCTTTTTAAAGAGAGAGTTTGGGTGGTCGGCATTTCGAGTCAACTCAGGTCGAGTTCGATCCCCAGGTGGCAAGCTCGTACCAATGGGTTTTTTTAGAAACTTATGGTACGAAATACATCGTTGGCTTGGACATAAAGACGGCGACGGGCTCACCACCCGTCACACTGTCCCTGGACTAAATTTTCTAGACTAGACTTCTGTCTACCCCTGTATTGGGAATTTCGTGAAGATATTTTTTTATTTATTAAAGAGAAATTTAAAAAATCTATTGATACGGGCGGGATTCGAACCCGCGTCCTCTGTCGTACTGTGGCAGATGTTTTTTGCTGCTTAAAGCATTTACCCTTAATCTCTTACGATAACCACGGGAGATGGGCATGTTCTTACACTACACGGTAATAACATTGTTTTTTCAAAACTGATCACAGTTCGTGTGAACACTTCGTCTTTCGGGTTGAAGTATAAACGTTTAACTGTAGTCGTATTATCTTTAACCTACGCTCCACAATTGTAGTGGTCGAGCATACATAACTGTCTGTAAAAGGCCACTGCTGGACATTTGGGCTTTGCAAAAGAATTGGGAATCACACCAGAAACGTCGCAACTTAGACGCTATTACCAATCATGGATATGTTTAATTTTGATCATGTATTTTTCGAGACAGTTATCCCGCAAATATTCTTTGTTAGGACGGTGTATCCAAGGATCCCTTAAGTTCTCCCTTAGTAGCTCTCTTTGGACACATTGGAAGTAAGATGGCATATTTCTACATCGTCACCACACGGCCACCTAGCATACATACTCACAATGAACTGTCGGCATATCTGCGCGAACTGGTTGCAGTCGAAGGTGACGGGCGAGGCGCGCTTGCCGCCGGTCCAGTCGCGGCTGAAGGTCAGCTGCGCGGACACCAGCGCCACCACCAGCACGCACACTCTCACCTCTCGCACGCCCCTAGATTGAAAGGATTCTTGCCTGTTAAGTCCAAGTATGCACGTCCTAGCGACAGCACGTGTTTGAAGTCGTTGCAATGTTTTCTCACAAAAAATATTACCTACCTACTTAACTTTACCTTACTAACGAATCTGCTTGCCGACTTCCGCGGGCGAGTTGCGGTTTTATGGTGTCGCCAGCCGTGAGCTCCAGGATTTGAACACAAGCGCTTTAGCTATTTACTTTGGTCAGACCAATGTATGTGATGTTGTCCCTATCTACGTATTTATTCAATTGTAAACTAAATTATGGTACTCTCAATCTCCGGTTAGGATGCGTCTTAGATGGCAATCAGTAATTCTACTACTTTTGTAACAACGAAAATAGCACAAACTCCCAGACTCAAGAAAATGTATTGTACATGTAAAAAAGTGTTTTCTGTATTGACCGGGAATCGAACCCGGGACCTCAGAGCTGGCGACACCATGAAAACTCGCGTGTACGCTACTCATCCACGTAGGTTTTCTATGAAATGCTTCGATTAAGACTGTACTGTAGATACTGTAAGTGAGCTCCGGAGGACTGTTAGCTAATTTTTCGTCAAATTCCAGTTAAAATAAATATGTACTGGAATGTGACGATGTATGTATGTATTGACCAAAAAAGAGGATACCTACGGTGTTTCTTCGTCTGTTTCTTCTCCGTTACGAAACGGTGATAGAATGTACATTCTTATGTCGATAAATAAATGATTTCAATTGATTTGATCTATCTAGTCCTCTAGACCTTCGTCTGCCCCTGTATTGGGAATAGCGTGAAGATATTTATTTTATCGTAATTAACACCCTTGTCATATTTAATAGAATACGTTTGAAATAATCCTAACATGTTAAAGGAGTTAATTTCATAAATTTATAAATTGGTATCTCGGAATCTAATGATTTCAGCCCTGTGTTTTACACTCCAATTTTATCAAAACCGGTCTTAAAAGTTCTGTTTAAAAAAATAATAACATCACCTATTAACATTATCATTTTTAACGATATTGTGAAAATAATAATCAGGTTGACATATGAGAATGTGAGTAAAGAAAATTAACAATTGTAAGCTGTTTCGTTTTGTGTACCTCAAATAAAATAAATATCGACGACCCCTTAGCCTAGTTGGTGGACCCTGTCTTCGTAGTTAAGGGTTGCGGGGTACATGTAAGTGAAATAGTAGAGGTATCCAAATTTGTATATATCACCTTTATTTATATTGTTTAATCATACATTTGCAAGAAACAACCTCACATATTTAAAAGAAGACTCATGTTTAAATATCAATTTAAAAGAAATATGTCGAATATTTCTTTTAAATACTGTTTTAAATAGTGTTGTAAATTTCGAGTCAAGAGAGCCGAGTTCGAGTTTTTTCAAAAACGTATATGCTAACTTATCGTTGGATTGATACGGCGCCGGGTTCACCATTTGTCACGTTGTCCCGAAAATATCTTCGGCGGAAGGTGGGTCGAAGGGACTTAATTGTCTAGACTAGACCTCTGTCTAACCCTGTATTGGGAATTGCGTGAAAGATATTTTGTTTATTAAATAGTATTTGAATAATGGGTAAATATATGACTTCAAGCCGCTACGTTCGCTTCTTGCATTTTAATCTTAGCAAATTTAATTCATATGGCTTGTGAACTTAAGATTGAACAGTCATTGTGGACTTATATCTTATCTGAACTCCATGAAATCGGAACACACCTTTTTATGGAAAGAGAGTTCGATGGGATTTGACGAAAACTATTGGCAAGTATTTGCCTCTTGGCCGCAATGTGTACCTTTTATACTCTGTACGCAGCACAGTTTGGGAATCCTTGAATATATGTAATTTCGCATATTCTTACTTAAATAAGAATATTTTTGATATAATTGCAATAGTTATTGTTTTATAAGTCGTGTATATAAAATCAAATGCCTACAATAAAGTTGCATAAGTTCTGTTTTGATTTTTTATTTCGTCTGAAATGTCTTCTTTGAAATTTAAATAAAATGTGATAATTTTTTCTTCATATATTTTATTACTGGCTATTAGTTGCAATACAGTTAATATAACACCATACAAGCACAGGCAAGGTAATTAATTATTTTTAAAACACAAATTCAATCATTATTTTAACGCGTTGACCAAATTAAATTTCCTGCAAACTATTTTCTTTACACATCACTGAAAATACATTAATACATATATAATGTTTGCTATGGAAAGATAACTTACGGATTAACATAGATTTAGACAAAAGATGCTCAAGATAGGCGACTGCACTTACATTTACTTCATTTACATTGCACGTGTTCCAAGAACTTGTCACTTATTTTAACAAAATAAAATAACAATTTTCTTATAAATAAAACATTAAACTAGTTCTTAACACTTTAACTTCATATTTATTGTCTCATTACTGTATATTTAGAGGCAGTGAATGAAAAATGGAATTAACAATTTAATATCTAGAAGGGAAGGAACACAACTGTATAGTTATGACTTATGACATAGGAAGAGTCAATTATATTTCTTTGTCATTAATTGTTTAGTTAAGCAAGCTCATTAATATATTGTAATATTGTAATGTATTACATATTTGCAATTATTGAAAGCGATAATCTCCTCGTTATATATTAAAAATTAGTATTAGACAGTTGGTTTATTTTTCATCATCGTCGTAGTCTAGAGATAAGTCCACTCGATCCGTCTTGCGATGTTTGTCCAGCTTCTCCTTGGTCAGGGAATGCTTGAGATCGTGCTGACAAAAATAAATATTATTTTAGCGATTTTCGAACAATTATTTTAAACGATATTCCCAACCGGAAACGATGGGAATTCCCGAGTTCGATCCCCAGGTGGCAGGCTCGCACCAATGGGTTTTTTCGAAACCTATGTACGATTAATATCCTAGGCTTGGGACAAGACGGCGACGGGCTCACTACCTGTCACGTTGTCCCAAATTATCTTCGGTGGATGGTGGATCGAAGGGACTTAAATGTCGAGACAAGACCTCTGTCTACCCCTATATTGGGAATGGCTTGAAGATTGAGCATTGTGAGCATTGTTTTTTCTTTTAAAACAAAACAATGGTTTCGAATTTTATCGCGTTTTTATTTAAAAACTATTTACTTCAAACGTTTCGGATGCATTACTAAAAAATAATAATAACAAGACAAAATCTGAAAATCATCGTTTAGTTTTAATTCTGTAGTGTTCACGT
Source organism: Sericinus montela (assembly GCA_029286605.1). NCBI lineage: Eukaryota > Metazoa > Arthropoda > Insecta > Lepidoptera > Papilionidae > Sericinus > Sericinus montela. Next base: position 7,433,932 of record JAGSMR010000024.1, read on the forward strand.
TAGTCCAATTCATTTTTGTTTGGAGTGTCGTGAAAATGGACTAATACTGCACCCAATGGTGGTGACTTCTGCATCCCGTGAACATCTGCTACCATACCACTATATTTCAAACGAAGAAAATTACATGTGTTATACCCACTAAGGACTCCCATTGAATGTCTCATTTATGGTATACAATTTTAATTACACTAGCTCTCTATACATTTCAAAGCAGTTATGGCACTTCTATTTGGCGGCATAAATGCGAAGTTCGGTACTGACACGGGAGATTAATAGGCAGAGGCAGAGTATCACCTTAAAAATATATTTGGCAGGCGGTGTCTTCCACATTTGCATGAATGGTCCGATCGTACTTGGCCGGAGCAGGACCAAGGGCTCACAGAATCTTCACGCAATTCCCATTACAGGGGTAGACAGAGGTCAAGTCTAGACAATTAAGTCTCTTTGACCCACCTTCCACCGAAGATATTTTCGGGACAACGTGACAGGTGGTGAGCCCGTCGCCGCCTTTATGTCCAAGCCAACGATGAAATTCGTACATAAGTTTTTGAAAAACTCATTGGTACTGCCACCTGGGGATCGAACTCGGGTCTCTCGACTCGAAATTCCGACCACCCAACAACTCGGCTATCGTGACTTTTGATCACAGAATGTCGGCCTAAATAAGACTCATCTCGATCTTCTTGCGCTAGCCCTTTCCCAAATCGATGCAGGAATATTTGGAATGAAGACACCTGCAGCCCCTCTAGTGTTGCGTGTATGCATCTGTAGTCACTTACCATCAGGTAAAACTGACCCGTTTCATCTTCCATTAAAAAGAAAACGATAATTGGTTTAGAGGTATCTTTTTAAAGAGAAGGTCACGATCGCCGAGTGTTCGGGTGGTCGGAATTTCGAGTCAAGAGACTCGAGTTCGATCCCCAGGTGGCAAGCTCGTAGCAATGGGTTTTGCAAAAACTTATGGTACGAAGTATATCGATGGCTTAGACATAAAGACGGCTACGGACTCAACATCTGTCACGTTGACCCTGGACTTAATTATCTAGACTAGCCCCTGTATTGGGAAGTGCATGATGATATTTTTTTTATTATTTATAAAAGAGAAATTTGAAAAAGTTGATACGGGGGAGATTCGAACCCGCAACGTCCGTAGTATTGTGGCAGATGTTTTTTGAATTTCTCATTAATAAAAAGAAGTTCAGCGTAACTTACAAGCTATGAAATGCCATAAAAAGTTGCAAAAAATATCTTGTTCATGGTATTGAAAATTTTTAAAAAGTACGCTAATATCGATTTTAATTCTTAAAACTTAAACTAAGGAGTCAAGATGCATCTGTTGAATTCAAGTTACTTGGATGTGTCCGTAGGCTATACACGACTGACAGTAGCCACGTATCATCAGGTACGCAGATGACTGAAAGAAATATCCGACTGATGGCGGACTAAATGTCTAATCGCTTTCCTATGCATTATGGACGGGAAATCAAAAGTATGTAATAATATAAGCACAATAATTCGGGTATTTCTCGGTATTTAATTCGTGTTCATTCGGTATGTAATTTTTTGGGTAGTTAAGTGCTCTTACTTAATGTAACGCAGGGTATGCCACAATGATTTGCCATGCTAGCATGCAAATTCGCAGTACCAGACAACTTGCACGCTCCTGGACCGTCGCTGATTTGGTATCGTGGATAGGTTGTCGCCATCTGTTTAGCTATTGATGCTTAAATCATTTGCCCTTAATCTCTTGCTATCGCAAGGGCTGTCGCCAAGGGAGATGGGCATGTACTTACAGCGACACCACACAGCAATAACACGGCATTGTAAGGGCACCACAATTGTAATGGTCGAGCATTCATAACTGTCTAAAAGGCCATTGCTGGACATAGCCTTTGCAAAAGAATTGGGAATCACACCAAAAACGTCGCAACTTAGACGCTATAACCAATCATGGATATGTTTAATTTTGATCATGTATTTTTCGAGACAGTTATCCCGCAAATATTCTTTGTTAGGACGGTGTGTCCAAGGATCCCTTAAGTTCTCCCTTAGTAGTTCTCTTTGGACACATTGGAAGTAAGATGGCTTATTTCTACACCGTCACCACACGGCCACCTAGCATACATACTCACAATGAACTGTCGGCATATCTGCGCGAACTGGCTGCAGTCGAAGGTGACGGGCGAGGCGCGCTTGCCGCCGGTCCAGTCGCGGCTGAAGGTCAGCTGCGCGGACACCAGCGCCACCACCAGCACGCACACTCCTACCACTCGCACGCCCCTAAATAGAAAGGATTCTTGCCTGTTAAGTCCAAGTATGCACGTCCTAGCGACAGCACGTGTTTGAAGTCGTTGCAATGTTTTCTCATAAAAAATATTACCTACCTACTTAACTTTACCTTACTAACGAACCTGCTTGCCGACTTCCGCAGGCGAGTTGCGGTTTTATGTCGCCAGCACTGAGGTCCAGGGTTTGAACACAAGCGCTTTAGCTATTTACTTTGGGTCAGACCAATGTATGTGATGTTGCCCCTGTCTACGTATTTATTCAATTGTAAACTTAATTGTGGTAGTCTCCATCTCCGATTACGATGCGTCTTAGAAAGCAATCATTAATTCTACTACTTTTATGTAACAACGAAGATATCCCAAACACCCAGACCAAGAAAATGTATTGTCCATGTAAAAAAGTGTTTTCTGTATTGGCCGGGAATCGAACCCGGGACCTCAGAGCTGGCGACACCATGAAAACTCGCGTGTACGCTACTCATCCACGTAGGTCTTCTATGAAATTCTATGAAATGTGACGATGTATGTATGTATTGTATCCAAATTTGTATATATCACCTTTATTTATATTGTTGTTTAATCATACATTTGCAAGAAACAACCCCACGTATTTAAAAGAAGACTCATGTTTAAATATCAATTTAAAAGAAATATGTCGAATATTTCTTTTAAATACTGTTTTAAATAGTGTTGTAAATTTCGAATCAAGAGAGCCGAGTTCGAGTTTTTTCAAAAATGTATGTACTAACTTATCGTTGGATTGGTCATTGAGACGGCGCCGGCCTCACCATCCTTCACGTTGTCCCGAAAATATCTTCGGCGGAAGGTGGGTCGAAGGGACTTAATTGTCTAGACTAGACCTCTGTCTAACCCTGTATTGGGAATTGCGTGAAAGATATTTTATTTATTAAATAGTGTTTGAATAATCGAAACAAGATTTTGCTCGGTTATCGCCATACTACAATTTACTTGAGTATTAAGTTCTTAGATATTTAAAATATTTACAAATGCCACTAACACAATAAAATATCAATTTATTATTTAAACGATTAGAAAATGCTAATAAAGCGTACCAGCATTACTTTTTATGATATGCTTGACTTATATATAGTCCAAGCCAACGTTATAAATCATACATAAGTTTTTGATAAACACCCATTGGTGTGAGTGAAAGAGTATCCAATTTGCTAAATTCGAATCACAGATGCTTGACACTTTCTAACCAGACTGTCTGCTGAGTATATACAGTTCCTAAGACACTAAGAAACTTGCCTACTAAAGTCTCGAAATCTATTTTCAAATGGCACGCTAGGTTAGTAGATCGAATATCCTAGATATCTTGCACCTTAGCCGCTATCCTCTACGCCCAGCGTTGGCCTGCTTAAAATTTTGTGAAGCCGAGAATTCTGACGTCACGTCGAAAAATAAAGGGATTCGCAGATTATTAGGCTGCTACATCAATTCTAAATAATCTACACATAATTTCCCATACTGGGGTCTTCTTTCTCTTTACAGCCTCTCAAAAGTCCACTGCTGATCATACTGGGGTAGGCAGAGGTAATTAATCAATTCTAATATAAATACGAAATATGGTTTATATAGTTTAATATCTAAACTACAGTTAAAAGTGCCAAAATTTTGGATCTGGGATTTGGGTGTTTGTAGTGCCTTCGTTGTTTCTTATTCAAATACGACAAGTGTTTTAGCATCTTATAATGGGATTGAAGCAATGTATGTGATGTTGTCCCTATCTATACATATATTTATTTATTACTAAAGTTGATTAGTTTGTACGTAGGGAATCATCTTGGTAACTAATGCTCCGCTTCTGAAAACTTAAGGAATGGACATCATCGCTAATTGCTAGAAGCTGTAAATTATGCATGGATCTCGTGAACGAAGTCGCTGACAAAGATATTCCTTATCATAATTATAGCCTATCCAAAGTCCATTGCGCAACTTAAATCTCCCCTAAAGACTGTTACACGGAGCGGTTCTGTGGTCATCCTATTTACACACAAAACATTTTGAAAATTAGATATTTTTAAAGTTAAGTAATTTTACTTGCCTGAAGGGAAATGTGCACATTTTTGCAAAAATATTTCACAATATCAAGCCTTTTAACATGTGAACTAAAAAGGCCTTAGCCTAACATGAAACACAGCACTGGCACAATACTTTCACGTGGACATTTCTTTATAGTTTCGTATTTGTATTTGCAAGAAAAATGCGCGGTTCTCTTTTTATATGATTCTAATTCGCACCTGTCCTGCGCAGTTTTGAATAGGTTGGCGGGAAACTTGGGAAGAAGGCGTGGATTATGATACATTCAAAGACGTGTTGTCGTGTGAATACTTATCTATATAATTTTAAAGATTTTGAATGCAAATTCAAAGTGAGAGAGAAGGAGGGACTCTATATGATAAACTCCTTTTTCCAGAAGGCACCCCACAGAAAGTGGACCTTAATGAGCCCAGACGGTTCCATTAAAAATGAGATCAACTTCATAATGATGACCTGGCGACAGCTGTTTCGGAAGACAGGTTCTCGAGAGGCAAACTCGTAACGAAAAATGCTGTGTAGGACGACCTCCCAAAAAATGGGTCGACGCCTTGCACAATGTTTAGGGGTCGACTCCCCGTAACGTTGTGCAGGGCGTTGGATGCAGATGGCACAGGACCGCTCTATGTGGCAATCTTTGGGGGAGGCCTAGGTTCAGCAGTGGACTTCTCACAGGCTCATTGTTATGATGATTTGATGATAAGCGATAGAAGTTAATTAGAACTTAGAATTAATGTCTTACGAGTATTTTATGCCTTAGTATGTGAGTATCAGATTCGTTTAAAAATAAAGTTCACAGGAAGACATCTCTTGATTCTAATTTAATTTATAAGATAGACAAATTCATGCTTTTCACAACCCTTCGTTCTCTTAACTTTAATTATTTATTAATAGTATTTAATTTCTTAATATAGTGGTTTAAAGATTATCTTAAGAAAAGAAAGCTCAATGACCGCTCAAAATGGCACATGAAAATGGAACGTAATTGTTATTATGAACATGCGTCAGTCACATTTACTGTGGAAATTCCTTCAAAAACAAGGCAACAAATATCATTGAAATCTATTTGAATGTTGCGGGTTGCAATCGTTAACTTAGAAGGCAGAGTCACTAAAACTGTGCTTTCGGGTGTTCAATAGCCAATACATACGTATGGTAGTCCTGCCGTACAGTAGAGGTTACTTCATATGTTTATATTAAAATAGTGAGCCCTAACATTGTTTTGCTGTCGTGAATGACGAAGTCTAAGCTTACGAATAATTCTTCACTGTGATTCCGGCGGTGAGAGAACTCTATTTGTAGTCTCAGTATGCTATGTTTTGGTATGGTTGGTATGGTATGTTTTATCAATATATTTCAAGTGTTTGGTGATTCAGAGGAAAATATTTTTTAATGAAAAGACAAGGAGAACATATGTGTGGACCTAGCAAAATTAATAAAGTGAAATGACGTTAGATAACAGTAACTTTTAATTATCTCACTCTATTATAATTCAATTTAAATGAATGAGGTGTTATTTAAAGTAAAAGTATAATATTTTTTGTTATTATTTTATTAAAAAAAATATCTTCTCGCCATTCCCAATACAGGGAAGGGATTTAACTGCCTAGACCAGACCTCTGTCTGGTCTAGGCAGTTAAAACCCTTCGACCCATCTTCCACCGAAGATATATTCGGGACAATGTGACAGGTGGTGATCCCGTCGCCGTCTTTATGTCCAAGCCGTCGTTTTAATCGTACATAAGTTAATAAACCCATTGGTACGAGCCGGCCACGTGGGGATCGAACAGGTCTTCTGACTCGAAATTCCGATCACCCATCCACTCGGCTACCGTGACTTTTTATTTAAATATTAAATATTACCGAACCTATATAGGTTTACTATAAGAAAATTAGAATTTTTACTTATTCCGCGGTCATACTTTGAAAAGACACGCTTGCTTTTAAACAATCCCGATTTCAGAACTAGAAATGTTGTCACAGTAGCCCTAAGTATAACAGAAATGTTTTGAGACATAAATAAATTCCTTTGATCGGTTAGCCCTTTGATATGCATCACGTATTGGTCCAGCACAATAGCCGTGAGAGCCGCCAGGTGGCGCCACTGTCCTTTGCCCACACTCGCCATTGTGTGCGGTTATTTATGAATTTGCTAGAAGTTTATGCTGCTTCTCTTATTTAAAACGAACCTTTACGTACGCATGATCTATACTATTTGCCCACGTTTATGTGTAAAAAAAACATTATGATTTCAGAAGTGTCAACTAAATTTGATGATGACATTAACCTAACTTTTTCTACGCCTTTTGAAAGTTCAGTGCAGTAAATTTAGAGTCAGTGCAATAAAATTAGTAATAGAGTGCAAATATGAGTCTATGAAATATGAGTGCAAAAATAAGTTTTGAAAAACTAATTGGCACGAGCCTACCTCCTGGAGATCGAACTCGAGTCTCTCAACTCCTATTCCGATCATACAAAAACTGGGTTGTCGTGAATACATAGCCATAGCCGAGTTATAAGGCGATTGGATGGTGCCGATTATTACTGTGTGTATAAATCTAAACAGATTTGCAATACTAAAACTAAAAAGAGTAATAATCGGCACCAAATTATGAGTATTGTTGTGTGCTTCGCAATGTAATGATTTCGATTTGGCCCAGCAAGTCGAAATGCTAATAGTGACAATTTCGGCGCGTGTGTTGGGTGCTACATCTGACCTATACCTCAGCGCAGTTTACATCTCTCCTGATATTGACCGAATCCCATGTGATATAGATTGCATATCACGTGTTATGAAATCATTATTGAATCATTTTCAGAATAGTTTTTTTTGTTAGTAGGACATTTTAATTTACTTGTCTGATTTTGCGAGTAAAAGTGATACATTCACATTTGCAGTTATGTATATTCACATTGACAGTTATGTATTTTTTTAAAATACTTAAATTGTCCCATTCTGCTTGCAACTTATTACAGTCACTTTCATCATTAATTTTGATTTATATATTTTCTTATCATCTGCGTACAATAAACATCCGGGTCGATGAGAAGCAGTGTTCTATATCTGATATATAAACGTTATATAACAAAGGCCCTAAGTGTGATCCTTGAGGTATACCTGTGCGAATATCGCCATGTATTCCGAGACCCAGAAGCTTCTTAATAAGAATGGCGTGATCTACACGGTCCAACGCTTTTTCGAAGTCCGGGTCTACCCGGTGATCTATCACGTCAATCTGGCCGCCCCGCTCCATATTAGTTAAAATATAATTCGAAAAGCATGCTAAATTAATGAGTGTGGAACGACGCCTAAGGAATCCGTGTTGGCTGTCTGGTAAACCTACAATTATAACCGTATATAAAGAATCGAAAACTAGTTTCTCAAAAGCTTTGGCAAGAGTGTTTAATATTGATATGCCTGTGTAGTTTTTAATATTTGTTCTGTAACCCTTTTTATGTAATTGTACTATGTGGGCTTTTTTCCATATGTTTGGAAAGATTCCGCTCCTTAAGGACATATTAAAAATGAAATATATAGGATAGCTGAGTGTCTCGGCACAGTTCGTCAAAATAAGGGTTGTACACCATTACAGCCAGCACCCTTATGTACATCTAATAGCTTAAATTTCTTTTTAACTGTAGAAGCGGAAATGACGATTTTAGCTAAGGTATCAATATCTTCTATTGAGTTATCTTGTATACTAATTATTTCATTAGATGGCGTACCAAATACATTCTGGAAATACTCACTAAATGCTTTAAATATATCTTCAACCACTGTATACTTTTTATTCTTGTATGTCAGAGTTTTAGGATAATGAGATCCTCCGCGCATATATTTAATGTATGTCAAAATAGCTCATGCGGCGACGGGCTCACCACCTGTCACGTTGTCCCGAAAATATCTTCGGTGGAAGGTGGGTCAAAGGGACTTTATTGTCTTGACTTGACCTCTGTCTACCCCTGTATAGGGAATTGCGTGAAGATATTTATTTATTTATTATATTCAAAATAGCTTTTGGGTTATGCCCTACAGAATTTTCGGCTGTCTTGTAATAAGTAATAAGGTACAAGCAGAATGGGACAATCTAAGTATTTAAAAAAATACATAATTGTCAATATTAGCAAATGTGACCTGTAATCTTTCCTTATAAATTGAAAAAAATATTTAAAAAAATATGAAATATCTTCACGCAATTCCCAATACAGGGGTAGACAGAGGTCAAGTCTAGACAATTAAGTACCTTTGACCCACCTTTCGCCGAAGATATTTTCGGGACAACGTGACAGGTGCTGAGTCCGCCGCCGTCTTTATGTCCAAGCCAACGATGAAATTCGTACATAATTTTTTGAAAAACTCATTGGTACTGCCACCTGGGGATCGAACTCGGGTCTCTCGACTCGAAATTCCGACCACCCAACAACTCGGCTATCGTGACTTTTTTTGAATGGTAACCTTATTCGCAGAACATTATTATTTAGAGATCTGGGCGTATATTTTCACGATAAAATGTTTTCCAGAGACCATACAGACAACATATTAGATAAAGGCTTCAAATATTTGGAATTTGTAATTCGCACATGCAAGCTATTTTTCAAATGTCAATTCAATAAAAACTGTGTACTTCGCATATGTCCGTAGTGTAATTGAATACGCTAGTCCGAAATGGTCCCCGCAATATGTTACTTATATAGATCGTCTAAAAAGACTTCAGAAAATGTTTGTCAAAAACTTAAACTATCGTTTTCGTAAACCAAGTTCGGGTACATATGAAGAAAGTTGCGAAAAATTTAATTTGCTATCACTAGTAAAGAGGCGTAAATTAATGTACTTAAGTTTTCTGTTTGATATAGTAGAGGCCATGTGGATTGCGCTGAATTAGTACAAACTATTGTTTCCGTCGTCCTGTCGCTCTCGTAGGCGACCTCCACCATTTATTATTGTCTCCTCTGGCTTCCACAAAGCTGACTTCTGAGCTCCTGGTGGTAAGTGATTCTGACACCTTTGCTACTGCAACAACGCAGAAGTTAAAGGTGCATTGTAAAGTCCAAGGCAGAAATCTAGTAAAGGAGAGCTAACGTATCTCCGAGTACCAAATTTACAGTAAGTAACGCAAAAACAGATTAAGCCTCTACTTATCTTATTTCCTAAACACGGCCTGTAAAAGTCCACTGCAAGATAAAGCCCTCGCCCGAAGAAGGATATGCCATAATCACATGGATTGGCGATCGCGGTATCTCGTATCTTAAACGTTACCACTAACGTAATCAGTCTGCTTCATTTGTATCTGGTATTTTCCAAGGTTGTAATACCGGCATTTGTCGGAAGAATTTAGTTTTTAAAGCTGTCCTAGTTGCCACTTAAGACTCTAACGGGAGGAATGGGGGTAGGGAAGTAAGCTTGTTATTGTGTCAGAAATATGAAAACTTTCGTTGTGGCAGATGTATATCAGGAAATATACTATCATATTAAATAATAAAAGGTTAAGAAACATTTCGCCTACCAAAAGCAATTATAATTTTTAGAAAAAAGCCTTTACAACATTATTTTAAACTTTTTTCTGTTTTATTCTTTACGTTTTACTTTATTTCGAATAGTGGACATTTTCGGCGTCTAGATATTTTAATCTTCACTAAAGGTTATGTAAAATTATGGCTGTAAAAAAACATTGACGTAAACTTTAAAAATCACTTGTTTCGAGCTTCATAAATGCTAACCGGTATTATAATGAGAGTGAAAGGATGTACGCGCCGGGGTATTTAGCTGGTCGTATTTAAATACCTTTAATGATGTAAATTTATTGAAATAAAAATAAAAATTTCTACATCAACACAGACACAGACGGGCAATAACTCATCAGTATTTATTCATATTTTATTATTATATTTTGCCGAATAAACGAATCAAATATAACAATATATAATATTATAAAAATTTTAGAATCGTGAAAAACATATTGAAATATCTTGAGTAAAAATAACTGGAATTGGTTACTAGGACGAGTCTGAACCGAAAATATAGATTTTTAGAATTCTTAGCTGTTTGTCGGTTTGTTCGAGCTTTACGCTAAAACCTCTGAAAGTATAATTCGGTTTCCACTGTCTTGTAATTCAACTTTAAAATTGATGCAAATTAAATCGGTTCAGTAATACAATATATACAACTTCAGCTCCTCTTACTACGAGTCATCATGCAGTAGACAGGTTAAACTGAAATGGATAATTAATTTAATTGTCAATTACGCACAATTTATTGAACGGTTTGAGCTGCGGTTTCCAATGTTTTCAATCTTATCATCCAGATCAAAAATTGCAGAACGCGATTGGATATAAAATGAATATCGCGAATGGACGGATGTCAATTAAATCTGCGATACGGTTTTAAATATCCCGTCGATATCACAGTCGATACTACTGGCACGCTTCGACTTTGCATATGTAGCAGAGTATACACACTACTTTTTATGTCATTGTATCGTAATTCACATATTCTTATATGTGGAATTAAGAATTAAGTGAAATAAAACTTCCCAGTTTTATTTTTTTCTTCCTTCAAAAGATTTGTATTAACTTTCAAAGTCCTTATCCACCTTGTGATTTATAGTTTTGAAAACTACCGTTTAGATTTATTTTTAACCAGAAACTTATACACGAAATTTTGTTCTTCTAACTTCGAAAATTACATAACAAATTTTAATTTCCATACAACTGTCCATGCCTTAATTAAACATTTTTAACACTGAAACTCCTTTCTTTGATCCACTTCATTTGGTAACGGCGTTCCCCTTTCTTTACGAACAGATAGTAACCATCGAAAAATACTCGAACTAATTTGAGCACACCAGTGACGGGCAGCTGTGTGTGTCTAAGGTGCGAGCTCTCTTTTACAGACATACTGCTGTGGGTCTTACTTAATCTGAATTCACTTAGAGGTGTCACTTAGAAATTTCTAAATAGTCACTTAGAACAACAAGACATAGGTAGAAATATGTTATAATTGTCATTCTGTGTTTTTTTGTCTTTTTTTTCGAGCCTAGTACTTATCATTGGTTAAAAAGTCTCATATAGACTGACCAATTCATCTTAAACCAAACTATCGGCTACCTTTATTCGGACAATTCCGAAAAGTTAAGTGGCCATGTAGATTCGTTTCGGTCGTGGTAAAAATAAATACATAAATAAATATCTTCACGCAATTCCCAATACAGGAGCAGACAGAGGTCTAGTCTAGACAATTAAGTCCCTTCGACCTTCCACCGATGATATTTTCGGGACAACGAGACAGGTGGTGAACCCGTCGCCGTCTATACGTCCAAGCCAAAGATGTATATAAGTTTTTGAAAAACCCGTTGGTACGAGTCTACCACATAGGGATCGAACTCGGGTCTCTTGACTCTAAATTCTGACCACCCAACCACTCGGCTATCGTGATTTTTTTGTTCGTGGTGGGTTTTGTTTTGGCTAGAGACAATAGGACATTTTCCTCCAGTAAAAAAGGTTTTCTTTCCGTGTTGTAAGATTGAATTGAGTGGTAAGAAAAGTTTGCAAATCTGATGATTACCTATTTTTTATACTAGGGGAGTCACCAGTCTCCCGCTGAGTCATGTAACAATAAAAGCAACCGCTTAAAATAAGTTCCTTCTTAATGTTCCTCTTTAAAAACGAAATGAAAATGACAACAATAACTATTTCGCGTATTAAATTGAAGAAATGTGTTGATAGGTAACTAATGTGGCGACATCTGTGTCTTCGTGCGTATAAATTTGCGGATAAAGGCACGTGTATAAACACATGTCTTGCATAATATCCTGTTTGCATTGTGAGCACTATTTGTCCCCTCGTGTCACAAGTGCATATGATTCTCCTGTCGGAACTGTCTGCCGTTTTATAAGATAATAGATTACAATGATGGATCGTCGCCATGACCCTTACATCGTATTTCGTGTAGAATACCTATACAAGTTTAAGCTGTGTATATACTCATCAAATATTTTAGCTTAAATCCAATCAAATCACTTACCATCAATAAATATGTTGACGCTATTCACAACACAGGGGTAGACATAGTTCTAGACAATTAAGTCCTTCGAATTCACCTTCCACCGAAGACATTTTATGGGACAACGTTAGAGGTGGTGAACCCGTCGCCGTCTTTATATCCAAGGCGTCAATCTTAATCGTTCGTAAGTTTTTTAAAAAAAAACCATAGTTACGGTGGCCTTGGGGATTGAACTCGTCTCTTGTCTCGAGTGTCGATCACCCCACCACTCGGCTATCGAGAATTTTTATCATTTACCATCGACGTTATGTATGTTACCGTACATACATCCATTGTAATTTTTTTATCTACCACCGCATTCAATGCATAATGAAGTTACGATAGCCGAGTGGTTGGGTGGTCGGAATTTCGAGTAAAGAGACACGAGTTCGATCCCAAGGTGGCAGGCTCGTATTAATCAGTTTTTCAAAACGTATGTACGAATTATATCGTTGGCTTGGATATAAAGATGGCGACGGGCTCACCACCTGTCACGTTGTCCCGAAAATATCTTCGGTGGAAGGTGGGTCGAAGGAACTAAATTGTCTAGACTAGACCTCTATCTACCCCTGTATGGGAGTTGTGTGAAGATATTTATTTATTATTTATTTACCGCATCCGTACTCCGTACGGCGGTTTTGGCGGTGATTAAGTCATTTGACTCAGTTATGATGGGGGATGGATAATTTTCGGACCTCGTAAGGAGTTAATGATGGTCGATGGTAAGAATATGACTGTTGAAAGGTGCATCAGGGATATTTTAGAAGAACAAGAACAAGTTATGCTATGAACAGATAAAAGCCTTTATAATTACTCCCTGTAATTATAAACGCTTTAATCTGTTCAGCGCTCGCTTAGTCCCAGTATATCTAAACCATGTGGTGCAGTGGCCAGCAAGATACCTGAAAATAACCTTACAGACTATGTTTGGGGCTTGTTAAAGTATTAAATCCGAAATACTACCTCAAAATAACACTCCCAACAACTTCAGAGAACTACTTAAAGAGCCAGAGCTTATCCCAAGATACATAACATAACATACTTGCGAATTATGCCTGCTCAGAAGGATTAAAATATTACAGCAAAGGGGGAAATACACACTATAAGTCATTCACTTATATAATGCTATAATCTTAATCTAGAACATTGTGTTCACACTAAAAATAAAAAGTTGTGTTTTTTTATTGTTTTGACTATTTTTAATAAAAATATAATTGATAAACTTTGTGTTTGTTAAAAGAGTACTTCATGTTTGATATAATAATAAATAATAAAATGAAAATTGGTCTATTTCCTGTTTAGGTCTACACAATTATATCAAACGTCAGAACATGTTTTTAAGCAATTATTTGTACCTTCCGCTAATTGAGTCGATATATATATATATATATATATATATATATATATATATATATATATATATATATATATATATATATATATATATATATATATATATATATATATATATATATATATATATATATATATATATATATATATATATATATATATATATATATATATATATATATATATATATATATATATATATATATATATATATATATATATATATATATATATAAATAAAACGACATAGACCGGCTAAATAATATTGCCGGACGAAACTAGAGGACGCTTTAGCACAAATAAATTTCCTTAACAACTAAATTTTCTGGCCTATTCCTTAACAATCCATCAAATCCAGCCTAAATCGTAATGGCTTGTACGCCGACATAAAGACGGCGACAGACTCACCACCTCAATCTGTAAATAGGCTTATTAAAATTATTTGTGACGCACAAAACACAAATTTGAAGGAAGATATCAAAATATTGTTTTCATCGCCAATCATGACACGGTCTGACGTCAGGAGATAGCACCAATGTTTACTGAATGTCAAACAATAATTGTGACGCTGACGAAAATTTTAAAACATTTTTGCGCTACGATCATAACACATGATCACAAGAAGTACTAAATAAAATTTATAATAAATATAAAGAACTTAGGGAATAACAAATTTTAAACCAATTAAAATAAAAATATTGTCATCACCCATTCTCTTACTGAGTTGGTCAGAGGTCTAGACGTAGTCCTTTCGACTGACATGTTATACGACCTTTTTTTAGAACAACGTGACCAATGTGGAGCCTTTCGTCTTCTATGCGTCTAAGAAAATAATTCTAATTTCGAAAGTTACGAAAAACTCTTTGGTACGTTACGAACATTCTTATGAGGAACCTTGTGGGGAACGCAAACTTATACTGACACCTAAAATGGCGTGACGACCTGCACAATGTTGCTGGAGTTTCTGCAACAATGGTGAAGAGTTAAGGATCAATTATGGGGGTGATATGGGAGTGATCGTTAGGTGGACTCTTGACAGGTTGAAAATGTTCACGATGCACGTTTTTTATAAGACACGAACACCGCCAGCAGGCGGTGTTATTCAACATTCAGTAGAATGTCTACAAATTCAAGCTATAAAGATGGAATATCCCGTCTTTAGTTCTTATCCATAGCAGGACATAGAACTTTCTATCACACTTGGCAATCGCTTGGCGATGGCAGCTTCAGGCGTTTTTCACTTTAGAGTTTGCTGCCTGTAACCGGTGTGCAAATTTTTTACCAATATTTTTCGAGATGGTTATCCCACCAACCGTCGATAACCATTGCAATATTCAAGTTTACCTACGGGACATCATGGCACGAAATACTCGTTAAAACTCGCTGTAATGATTTTCTATTCTAGTTGATTACACTGCTAATTGAGTTACATAAAATCTGTGGTACCTTCGTTGTTTCTGATTCCATATATGTGATGTTGTTCCTATCTATCTATGTAAGGTTCAACATTCATTTAAAATTGTTTGTGCTACTCTTTTATCAGCATGCCACACTCTGCTAGTACTTTAGAAGATCTACAAGACCACACAACCTTTACCTTCACTTACTCCTATTGGCAGACAGGATTTGCGCTAATAATTTTTCTGGTGGCATTGGTGGCATTTGAACAAGGTCGTACTATCTATTCATCTTCATCAGCGTTGCTTGTTATGGTCCATGAATCGACACGATTCTATCCACATCTCCTTCCTTGTAAGCCTTTGAAAGTGACTCAGACTGAGACGATTCTGTTTCAAATTCAAAACATATACCTAAGTTAGCCACACTTAGTCAAAGTAACTTTCTAAGAACTTCTTGTTCTTGGAGAACAATAGTGTTAATAGATTACCTGACATAGTGGGAGCTGGAACAAACCTTGTAAATCGACTTCCGAAAAATGGAGGAATAACCATCTCAACAAAATTCATCTCAATGTTAGGATTTCCGGTGACGGGCAGCAGCATCTAAGGTGCTCGGTGTCTCATAATGGGATCGCCTATGACAAAATTTCCCTTACGGAAGAGGCCTAAGTCCTGCAGTGGACTTTACAAGTCGTTGTATTACCAGTAAAATAAAAAATCAATATCTTTACGCAATTCCCAATACAGGGGTAGACAGAGGTCTAGTCTAAACAATTAAATCCCTTCGACCCACCTTCCACCGAAGATATTTTCGGGACAACGTGACAGGTGGTGAGCCCGGCGCCGCCTTTATGTCCAAGCCAACGACAAAATTCGTACAAAGTTTTTGAAAAACCTATTGGTACGAGCGGAGTGAATTAGGTAACCGGAAGCACACTAATTTCTTACTATGGATTTCTTAAATCTCGACGACGCACTATTACCTTCTATGTTGTTGGCGTCAGTAATCCTTTAACATCAAAACTTTTGCTCGCCATTCTCAATAAAAATTACAGTTAGTTTAAACATAAATTGATATAAAATAAGACGCAATTTGTATTAGTAATACAATTATTTTTGCATCGCAAAGAAACCATAATTTGTTGACAACATAGTCAACACGTTTATAGATAAGAAATCAATCTCATAGGTCGTTAATAAAAACATTGAAACCTTCCAAGCGCTATTCGATTACTTGGTCCGCTGATGCAAACCACTTACGCGGCTGTTTCGAAACAGGCCCTGATATTTATAACTTGATATATATCACATAGTTTAACACAAAAAGAGACTGACGGTTTTGTCAAATTACTCTTCACCTTCAGTACAATCTTACGATTTCAATCGCACTAGATAGCATCACAGATATTCGACATTTCGAATGGAAAATAACATTCAGTGTGCAATCGGCATCAGCGTAACAGCACGTCGACTCGTATTTATCTGGCTTGGCTATTATTGCGCGGGAACGTACGTTACGTCAAGCGTGTATAGCTCGTTGATTTCGTTTGTCGTACGCTCCAGATCGAGTTGATTGGCCGATTGACAGGAAGAAAGTAAGTTGTTTTCTTTTTATTTATTATTAACAACAAGCAAGTGCATTATGCCAGTTAGTAGTAATATTTTAAACTTTAATCTATTATCATTAACATAAGTGTTATACTCTGTTCGATACTTTTTTAAAGTCGTTGTAAATGAGTTTTTATGTAGATATGAATTATTGATTCCTATGCGTGTTTCATTAGACAGAGACAGATTAATTGAAGCGTCGTAATTTTTTTGCAACCTACTTTCCGATCATTTTTTCTTTTAGTTTTTGCTTTAGTTTTTTTGGGGCGGGGGGGGGGGGGGAGGGGATACATGAACGCATCTGTAACAGTTAACATTAATAGACGTAATTCAAAGTCCATGCGGTAACTTGCTACCCAGTACCTAGCAACTTAAAATTAAATGAAATGTAACTTCGTTATTCATTGTAATCATACAAAACAAAGGACTCTAATCAGATGTTCCCTCGTTATATTTTCTTTCGGTACAACACAAAGTGTTGTGCTGATACCGTGGATCAAAATGGGGTCATTCGAGTACATTAAAGTTAATTGACACTCCCTAATTTCTTTATCATATTTGCATAGGAGAATAAATTGTTATTCCTTTGACAACCTAAACACCTAAATCTTGGTGAACCTACCTTCGAATCGCGCCAAGGGAAAACAATAAAATTGTTTTTTCCCTTTCGATTCAAGTTACGTATGAATGTTTATACCAATAATTATGTATTGTATAAATCGTATCATTATTGAGCTATCGGAGAATCCCTTACGTGGAACGTAAGTTACTAGGCAGGAAATTATACATTATTATTCATAATTTGAATTAATTCTTCAAAGGTTTTTTGTACAGATACTGAAGTAGACAGATGTCTAGACCCTTGTTCATGTTCTTTCGACCGACTTTTCGTTGAAGTCTATTTGGGACAACGCAACGGGTGCTGAGCCTATCAGCATCTTAGAGTCCCACCTAAAAATATAATATTTCCAAACATCTATGAATCGAGTACAAACATTCAAATTCGTCACACATATGCCCCGAGCGGTATTTGAACCCTTAGCTTTGAAGGCAGTGTACCAACTTGGCTATCGAGTTCTTTTATCACTTTACTAATTCTGTTTAAATTTCTTGATACTTTAAGTTAAACATCAGGCAAATACTATTTCATGTTATCAAGACATTAGTAGGTCGTTATAATGCGTTTTATATAAATGGTGATTATGGGCAACTTTGCTCATAAACAAATATAATACCATATGTAATATGATATAATAAGTCACGATAGCCGAGTGGTTGGGTGGGCGGGATTTCGAGTCGAGAAACCCGAGTTCGATCCCAAGGTGACAATCGTACCAATGGGTTTTTCAAAAACTTTGTACGAATTATATCGGTTGCATACATAAAGACGTCGACGGGCTCACCACCTGTCACGTTGTTCCGACAATATCTTCGGTGGAAGGTGGGTCGAACAGACTTAATTGTCTAGACTAGACCTCTGTCTACCCCTGTATTGAGAATTGCCTGAAGATATTTCTTTCTTTTCGTATTATATTATTGAGTGTATGAGAGAAATTCGAATGATGAAGAATATATATAGCGCGAAAGTTAATATTAAAAGGTGTGTAGGTAGGCCGAGACTAACTATCCAAAACCATGTTTGCAAATTGCTCGAAGAGGGAAGGGTCAAGAGTTCTCGGATACCTAGACGTGCATGCATGAAGACGATTATGAATCTGAAAGAGCGAAAGAGGTATGTAAGGAGTATGTAAGGCGATCTGTTCTTTTTGTCTACCCTGTCAGGTATCGTGCGTTAAGATAAGTAAGTAAGTATGTATATGTAATATTAGCTATCAATATTATATATCTAGCCTCAAATGGAATGGATGGAGGCTGTATAGAAATGGTGAACTTCCATAAGACCACAGAATACCGGGAAATATCTTAAAGGATTTCTCTTCACTTGTTCCACTTTCTAAAACTCAACCATACTTTATATGGTATCCAGATCCTACTACACTACAAAACAAAATACCCAACACCAGTTTACAAACCCCATTACTGATGCGATACATTATATATTATCAAGCTGATCTCTACGTCTTTCGACCGCAGATAATTTTTTATTATCTTCGCGCTCTTCCCATTACAGGGTAGCTAGAGTTTCAGAGAATTTCGTTCTTTCGAGTCATATTTCACCAGAGCTCATTTTGGGACAACGTGACAGGTGATGAGCCCGTAGGAACTTGAGGATAACATACTGTTACATAGTACGTAGGAAAATCAAAGAAAATTTTTACCATAGCCCGACATTAACCATTATCGGTTTTATATAAAAAGTACGAGGTAAGTACACAACTCGTTTTTACAATCTTGAAAAAGTAAAAGTAATAATTTAATAATGTCAATGATAACATTGCCTCAATATAGTAAGGATAAAGGTACTTATTGGGTGTTTTATTTTTTATTTTGAATATGTGTTTTATTTTACTTACTTTGCGATTCCAAACAAGATCGGTTATTAGTTGTAAAACTTCCATTAATAAATTAATCTGACAGGTGACCAATTATTTAAACTTTCAGAGGTGCACCGTACAACATATTTACATAGATATATGTATATACATACATAAATATTCAAAAAAAAGTTAGTGTTAACAGAGACATCACTGAACAGCTGTCGCTAGGGTGTCATGGCGAAATCGGCTTACTTTTAATGAACACCAGTCCAGCTTCTGTAGGGGCTCGTTCTGGAAACAGATAATAGAGATAATAGATAATAATTAAAGAGGCCTTCCTTCTTCATATTCTCCACTTCCGCCTCATATTCGACCAGCTTTGTCGTATTCGGACAGCTATTGGCAACTTTGCTCCCGATTTCGAACTCCAACACTGCACACATCAGCTATATTTTCAAAAATAGTTTTTAAGTTACCTATCCATAAAGCCGTAGTTTTCACCAATACATTGAAGACTTTAGAAATATCTTCGTACATTACCTCCATTTCATCTTCGGGGTATGTAGAGGTTGATGGTTTTGACATTCAGCAATGATATAATGCTATATCCACTTGTTCGGTTTGGCAGCAAGATAACAGCTGGAGATTCTTCGCAATCCCGAATCCGTAATTACAAAACGCGTCCTTGGCAACTGTTTGTGACAGCAGATTGTTCTGTAACTTTTATCCCCTGAAACCATGGTTACCATGGGTTTTGTCTTACCCTTAACACCGCCGAGTTTACCGCATTGTTTTTGTTTTTATAAGGCTTCTTAGGAAGATGCTACTGCCTATCCCCTGATTTTCATATGTTGTCTTTTGAAATGGCTACGGGATGAGAAGGAGATATAGAAAGGAGATATAGGCTTCCAGAGATACAACAGCAATCAGGAACGCGAAGAAATATAGTTGTTTAACTTTTTTGGCCATTAGACGTCTTCTAAGACACCAAAGATGAGAAAGAGTTATCGTTAATCTTTAAATCGGATGGATTTATTTTATATTACTATATATTTGACAAGTAATCTCTAATATAGATATATCCCCTTCTCGGTGCACACGACGGC
This sequence comes from Sericinus montela, assembly GCA_029286605.1. Lineage (NCBI taxonomy): Eukaryota > Metazoa > Arthropoda > Insecta > Lepidoptera > Papilionidae > Sericinus > Sericinus montela. Next base: position 7,454,224 of record JAGSMR010000024.1, read on the forward strand.
TGAAGAGTGAGAGCGAGGGCGCTAATTGATCTATAATTACATTGTTAATGTGACGTATGCAATAAATGGACGACCTCTGTAGACGAGTGGCGTACTCATGGATTCCTTTCCCGGTTGGGAGAATGTAGAAAAAACTTTTTCTACATATTCTCGGATCTGAGTGTTTGTAGTACCTTCGTTGTTTCTTATTCAACAAGCTTGCGCTGCTTACTTTGTGATATGTAAAGTTGTCCCTATTGTAGTATATACCTAATCTACTCGGCACAAGAATGAGTGGGTCGTAAATTATAGAAATAAATCTAGAAACATCAATAGATAGGGACAATATCACATACATTGCTTTAATTGGGAAATTTGCTGAATATATGCTTCCCCCAAATATAGCCACAAATCACATGCACAACTACTAAAACCCATCTACCTTTCCCAACTTACTCTATTTCGTAGTTACGGCGTCATGTGGGGGTCGTCCTGCACTGCATTTGTCTGAATGGGGTTACCATTCAAGAAACTCCTCATTCCAATGTTTGTTAGTTCAACGAAGTATGTGTGTGTAGAAGTAAGTTCAACGAAGTATGTGGCCGGTCTATTGCCACTTGACGTTAATATATCTGTTACGCTAGTTCTGCTGCAAATGTCCTATTTACAGATTATTTTAGGCTGAAAACACTGAGCAAAGCCCGGACTATAGTCCGGCCTGCAGTAAAAAATCCTTTCTTAGTCCCATACCTTATGGGACTAAGAAAGGATGTTTCAAACTATTTTTGAGCAAACAAGCCAGCAAGGGCGAAAACATTTCTCTTGCAGATAGGTAGCAGCATCATTGATATTATCGGGACGGGAGACGATTGGTAGAGTCAGATTTGATGGATAAATCTGACTCTACCAATCGTCTCCCGTTCCGACTAACTAAAGCTGAACACCTATGACGATTGTTAGTACCTGTTGTAGGTTGCCCAGTAAGAAAATAAAAGAATATCACTCTTTCGTCTTTGACATAGAATGATATAAACAGGTGCCTACATATTGTCTTTACACTCTTAATGATATTTACTCTCAGAAAACGAAAACATTCCATTGTTTTTGTCAATAATACTTAGAAATGATGTAAGTCTTGAGTCGAGAGCTGATAGCAATAATAACTGACTGAATAAGATAAATTCTCTCTCTTAAAACAGGGGCTCGACCCAAGATACGCCCTCGGGTTCAATTTGACGTGATTAAGATTATTATTTCATAAAACTTAAGCTCAAATGTTGTTTACTTCTAAATTTCATTTCAAAATTTTACTTTGCATTAATAGATTACTTACTTATTTTCAAGCACAATCCCTAACGGGGTAGCCAGAGGAAACACATCGCTAAGAGTGACGGTCCTCGCTTCTTTCAAATTCATCATTCATACGAGCAATAGGTATCCGAGTACTCCCGGTCCTTCCCTCTTCGAGCAATTTGCTCACACGACCTTCGTAAGTTAGTCTCAGCCTACCTCGACACCTTTTAATGTTAACTTTCGCGCAATATATTTTCTTTACCAATCGGTCTTCCCTCAATGTGGCCAAACCATCGAAGCACGCCTTCAAGTATAAAATAGATGTTAGAAATGAAATGATTAATAGATGTTATAAATAAAGTACCTGGGTGTCCAGCTTTGCCTGGAGAAATATATGGCCCTATAATATTTAATAATTTAATTCTTAATCGTCAATGATTTTACATCTATGTATATTAGGAATCAATTAGTAGTTATATACGTATGTCACGATAGCCGAGTGGTTGGGTGGTCGGAATTACGAGTTAAGATACCCGAATTCGATCCCCAGGTGGCCGGCTCGTACCAATGAGTTTTTTTTTAAACTTGTAAATTATTTATATCGCTGGGTAGGATAGCCGATAAAAGTCACGATAGCCGAGTTGTTGGGTGGTCGGAATTTCGAGTCGAGAGACCCGAGTTCGATCCCCAGGTGGCAGTACCAATGAGTTTTTCAAAAACTTATGTACGAATTTCATCGTTGGCTTGGACATAAAGACGGCGACGGGCTCACCACCTGTCACGTTGTCCCGAAAATATCTTCGATGGAAGGTGGGTCAAAGGGACTTAATTGTCTAGACTTGACCTCTGTCTACCCCTGTATTGGGAATTGCTGGCTAGGACATAAAGACGGCGGCGGACTCACCACCTGTTACGTTGTGCTAAAAGATATCTTCGGTAAAAGGTGGGTCAAAAGGACTTCATTATCTAGACCTCTTTTTACTGTCTGACGTGAATATATTTATTTATTTAGATACCAATGCATAATTTTAAATAAACGAGTTTGCCCCAACCGTATCGATCTACTTGTCATTCAAAAAGTCCTTGATGAATTTTCATACGGTTTTCACTAAAGGACGGAGTGATTCATGAGGAAATTTCAGAAATATATTTCGCTAAGCTTTTATGAAAGTTTGCTTAAACATAACGATGATTGGGCCTACGTTACATTTTAACCTCGGTCTAGAAATTTCCAATACTTATCTGCCCTGATCCCCTTCTAGGTGACAGTAAAAGTTATACCACTAATTCTTATCACAATAAACTAACAACGAGCAAATAAAGTTTTGGATAAAATTTTTACCTAATTTTTTTCTATTGACCTCAATATTATGTTATGATTTATTATATGTAAATAAATTCCGTGTTACTAAGTGTTCAATATCTTTAATAAATAAATAAAACAATAAATGCGGGAATTTTTAGGATGACCGCGCAAAACCGTTACTGACACTATGAACAGCCAAAATGTTTGGATTATCGTTTTCTATTTCTCCTTCTTTAATATATTTTAAATAAACAATGTAACGTAAAAAAATAAAGCTATTTTCGGAATATTATAAAATTTTAAATAAATGAATATATTCACGCCAGGGGCAGACAGAGGTTTAGAGAATTAAGTCCTTTTAACCCATCTTTCACCGAAGATATTATTGGAAGAACGCGACAGGTGGTGGTCCGTCGACGTCTTTATGTCCAAGCCAACGATATAAATCGTACATAAGTTTTTGAGAAAAACCCATTGGTCCTTGGAGAGCCTTGGTAATCGAACTCAGGTCTCTTTACTCCAATTCCGATCACCCAACCACTCGGCTATCGTGACTTTTTTTATAAACAAACTAAAACATTCCAATGTCCTCTGATTCAATGAATAAGGTTCGAGTGTATTAGCTTATTTTTTTTCATAATTTTCAAATGGGTTTAAAGAAATGGATTTTATTGCTTTTTTATCATAAATATCTTCACGGTCCTTTACAACCTGTAAAAGTCCACTGATTCTGCGCAATAAGGTTTTTCCATGATCGCCAAGCTTGAAAGCAGATTAGCAATTGCAGTCTTAGTCTGGTATTCTTGAAATGGATGTTCTACCATCTGTCTGTTTTCATTAATAATAATTAATTATTAGTGAATAAAGTGAATACTTTTTCACCAGTAAAATGTATATACTTACACCGCTATTTTTACTACACAGAAATTAAAATAATTACATTAATTACGTACTGATCAAGTGTTAGCTAGAACAATGTAGAATTTAGTTATGATTATAATAACGACAAGAACAAAATTTTAAATTTATTTAAAAGCATAATTTTTGTTGCAGGGGTTTGGGCAACAAGTAATACTGCCTGAAAAATGGTGTTAATCTTCTCAAGAATAACGAAAAAGTAAGTGTTGTAACTAATATAAGTGTATTTTATTAAATATAGATAGATATACTTTATTTTTATTAGGAGATATAAAATTACGAGGAAATGTTTTATTCACTATAATCTTAAAGTAAAATAAAATTAAATATCTTCACGCAATTCCCAACACAGGGGTAGACCGAGATCTCGTCTAGACAATTAAGTCCCATCGACCCACTGAAGATATTTTCGGGACAACGTGCCAGGTGGTCAGCCCGTCGCCTTCTCGATGTCCAAGCCAAAGATAAACTCGTACATAAGTTTTTGAAAAACCCATTGGCACGAGACTGTCATTAGAGGATCGTACTCGAGTCTCTTGACGCGAAATTCCGACCACCCAACCACTCGGCTATCGTGACTATAATCGTGAATCGTCGTTTCGGGCTTTGTAGGGCGTTGTATTCTAGATAGGACCGTTCAATGAGGAAAGTTTTAGGAGTGACCTATGTTCAGCAGTGGACTCTTGATAGGCTGTAAAGAAGAAGAAGAAGAAGAAGGGCCTTGTATGGTTGATTTTCAGTGCCAACGATTGACAAAACCTAAATGTTGGATTTACTACTTGCTATGCCTAATGGCTAAGAAAAATGCTGTAAGAAAATGGATGTTTGAGACATAAGATAAAAAAATATACTTGATATAATTCCGTCAACCCATTGATATCATGACGGACTAATAATTGTCGATACTCCCTCCTTTTTAAATTTAGAATAATTTTACCTAAAGATTTACCATTAAAGTAAATGGGATTAACAACTCCAGACTGCAAACCCCATTCTTCAAAATGAAATGTGACGTGAAAGGTCGTTTACTGGCTCTTCTTTATTAATAATCTAAGACCCTTACTGTGAAGTTACGATAGCCGAGTCAACCACTCGGTCAGAATTTCGAATCAAGAGACCCGAGTTCGATCCCCAGGTGGAAGGCTCGTACCAATGGGTTTTTCAAAACTTATGTACGAATTATATAGTTAGCTTGGACATAAAGAAGGCGACGAGCTCACCACCTGTCACGTCCTGTAAATATCTTCGGTGGAAGTTTGGTCAAAGAAACTTACTTGTCTAGACTGGACCTCTGTCTACCCCTGTATTGGGAATTGCGTGAAGATATTTTTATATACCCTTACTGTAGAAATTGATTACATTTTACATTTGAATACTGGAGCAAACGTTTGCATGTGGCGACATTCGTTGTTGCGTCAGTGAGATGACGAAATGTATAATGACAACAGTAATGCCAGACAATCTCCATCGATTATAAACTATGCCTATGTAGATAGATACTTTTATAAACATAAAGTTTAAAAATAAATATTATCATTGGCAATATTTAACCGATTTGTTTATGAGATAAAAGAAACAAAAAATATTTTTATAATCTGTTTATAAAATACCACTTGTAGTCTGTATCACATATGTATTTTGTCACTATATCTTTTGATACAAATTTTATAAACCATTTAACCGACAAATTACCTTTTAGCGTAAAGCTAGAGACTCGAAAATTATAAAAAGTGTTAAATATTTTTGTAAATTTCGATCTGCAAATTCTTCGAATTTCGGATCACCGGAATTCGTATCTAGAGACCCAAGAATTCGATTCCCTGCGAGGAAAGTTCATGTTGTGACATGGCCTTAGACTCCAACTACCCCAGATTTAAGAGATTTCCATGGGTGAAGATAAAAAAGAAATTGATATTGATACGATGCTTGTTACAATATTGTGTATTCGGTCCACGAATAAACAAATTTCTTTCTTTTTTTCAATAGTATTCTGATTTAAATGACAATATTATGACTAATCCAATCGGTGATATTTATGGAAAATTCTTTCCTGGAAAGGTCTAAGTTCAATGCGAACTATTTACTGAGGTAAATTCAATTGACACTAAGCTCTTGAGTAGGTTTTCTAACAAAAGAGACGCATCACAAAGACTATCTTATTTTTAGCCGATCTATTGTAGTCGTCCGTACCAATGGAACTGCATATAATACCTCTAGCATTACATACCTATCTTGTCCTTTTGTGTCTTGTTTGTCTAATTTTGTATTCTACAGATGCCAACACAATACCGAGCTATCGATTGTTTAATGTGACTAAATAGATAATCCTATTCTCTATGGCTGAGTTCTTGTACACTTTTGTTTTTCTTTTTAATAGTGGTAGATTCGTTCTCTCAAGGTAACACTTGGATCAATACCACACTCTTACCTATTTTTACTGCCAAATAACAGTGTAACAACTGTTTTAGTTTATTTTGAATTTACAATGATAATATTACATCGTACGGTCCTAACCACTAGACGATCACGGCCTAGTTATAAATAAATAAAATATCTTCACGCAATTCCCAATACAGGGGTAGACAGAGGTCAAGTCTAGACAATTAAGTCCCTTTGACCCACCTTCCACCGAAGATATTTTCGGGACAACGTGACAGGTGGTGAGCCCGTCGCCGCCTTTTGTCCAAGCCAACGATGAAATTCGTACATATGTTTTTGAAAAACTCATTGGTACTGTCACCTGGGGTCGAACTCGGGTCTCTCGACTCGAAATTCCGACCACCCAACAACTCGGCTATCGTGACGGCCCAGTTGTCCCGAAAATATCGTGGAAGGTGGGTCAAGGAGACTTAATTGTCTAGACTAGACCTCTGTCTACCCCTGTATTGGGAATTGCGTGAAGATATTATGATAGTATGAAGTAATTTCTTACAGGTGAAAAGTGCTTCTATAACACTTTTCGTTTTAATTTATTTGATATGGTTCATGGCACAGAACATATCATGTCTTGATATATGTTCTGTGTTATTCTTGGAATGCTGTAGTTTAAATCAGATTTTCGTTGTTTTGTTTCAGTAGGTTAAAACAATATCGTATTAAACGACCGCTAACAACCGTTAACTTAGATGTTAACGGTTTTTGTGGGACAATGGCGTAAGAAAGTTAAGCAGTTCGGTGACGGGCGACATCGTTTAAGATACTCGGTAACTGGTACTGTGACCACCAATCCGCCTGCCAAGCGTAGCGTATATGGCAAGTCCTTACGGGAGAAGTCAATACGCTGCAGTGGACTTTAAAAGGCCATTATGTATGTAGGTATGTTATGTAAACAGTGGCGTTTAATTTTTTTGACTAGTTGTTATTTAAGAAAACGAATCTGGACGAAATTATTGTATAGTTGTAGGGACAACTTATGTGGTCGAGTGGCGTTCACACAGGTTTTCAAGGTGTCGCTCGTTCGGAGTCCAAGGTCGATTCCCGGGCGAGGCAATTTAGAAAACCACTTTTTAATATTGTCTCGGTTTGGTTTTTATACCACAAATACTTTAGCTGCTTACTTTGGGATGTTGACCCTATGTGTAAAATTTCCATCTATTATTAATAATATTTATTTTGTCTTGTCTAGTTTTTAATTGTTTTTCTTATAAAATTTTATTATTTTTTTCATAGAAAGATTTTTTGTATTGGTATTATCGAGGTGTCACAGAGGACCATCGTTGCCATTTAATATTGCCTTATGTTCCTAACATACATAAAAGTAAGAGAGTGTTGTAGGTGACTCAAAAATATCTCCCTTCTGCCCCAGTTATTATAATAAGAATAATAATTTAATAAGTAAAGTACAAAACAACAATCAAATCAAAAACATGTACGAAGGAGAAATAAAAATACTAACATTAATAAGAGATATTTGTAAGGAGCGAATTCAGATTTTTACATTTACAATTATAATATTTATCACAGCCTTTAATCATATGTCTCCTAATCCAGTTTCGGAGAAACGAAGAGTCCCGCCTATCCGCCAAAGTCGTCAGAATACGATTTTGGTAGTTACGCAATTATGATATTACTGTTAAAATTTTAAAAAATATATATCTTCACGCCATTCCCAATACAGGGGTAGGGGTAGGGGTAGAACGATGTCTAGACTTAATTGTCGTTTCGACCCACCTTTCACCGAAGATATTTAAGGGATAACGTGACAGGTGGTGAGCCCGTCGCCGTCTTAATGACCAAGCCAACGATATAATTCGTATATAAGTTTTTGGAAAAAAAAAAAACCATTAGTACGAGCCTGCCACCTGGGGATCGAACTCGGGTCTCTTGGCTCGATTTCCGACCACCCAACCACTCGGCTATCGTGACTTCGTTTACCATACGATCATGATGTACCGTAAGATAATATTAACTGTTAAAATTTGTATTGAAAATAGGTTCCGTCAGAAAGGAGCTCTAAAGGACTTATTTATCTATACCCCTGTCTACCTTTGTACCCAGGTATAAGACTCTATGTATTTGTTACTTATCCTTAATTTAAAACGTCAATAACTTACGTAAAAACGCGTGTAAGTTGAACGTGACGTAGGCTTAGTGTGGATTTAATCAAGCGAACGAACCTTGGTTTTATTTTCTCTGATCATTTTATAAACAAACACAACAAAATAAAAATGTTAATAGCGAAAATCGCATCGTTAGAAAACATTTTAATGTTTTTTCTTAATGTGATACTTTGTATTTTAAAAAAACATATATTTTTTTAAATTTTAAAATAGCCTATGATAACTCCTACCGTACTTTTATATCCTTCTACACAACTAATAATAAAAATGTGAAAATTTGTACGCTTGAATTTGTAAATGTTGAATGAATGGATTTCAATTAAATTTGGCACACGAGTTAGTTATCGAGATTATCGTAAAGTTCGTTCATAGTATAGTATGGAGATTGAATCAAGATTTTCCTTAACTGAGTTAAATTTGTAACATAGAGGAGCGGCAAAACGATTATGACTGCATTTGAGATAGATAAATAAAATATCGGACAAAGTCAGGTATCGGAGAGGTTCAGACAAAGTCACTGACTGAATCTAGTTTTAAATAAAAAATCAAAAAAGGTGTAGTAAAATGGATGTTTCTAAAGGAAATGTTTACATACTCAACTCCAACTTAAGTCATGATAATCGAGTGGTTGGATGATCGGAATTTCGAGTCAAGAGATCCGAGTTGGATCCCCAGGTGGCAGGCTCGTACCAATGGTTTTTTTTTAAAACTTATGTACGAAATACATCGTTGGCTTGGACATAAAGACGGCGACGGGCTCACCACCTGTCACGTTGTCCCGAAAATTTCTTCGGTGGAAGGTGGGTCGAAGGGAACTAAGTGTCTAGACTAGATCTCTGTCTACCCTGTATTGGTAATTGCGTGAAGATATTTATTTATTTATAACTCCAACTTTACCAGTACTGACCGCCCCCTTAAAGATTAACCCTCAAGAAAGGACCACTGCGGTAAGAGGGTATACGGCATTCAAACCCGCATAGATAATGAAGGTTTTATTGTCCCTGTCCACTACCCGGAGGTTATCTAATCTAGACTAAGCAACATCAGTTCCTCTGGTGCGTCAGTTTTTCCAAAGAGTTTCCTTCTGTCAAGGAGGAGAAAAGGGTTTTCTCGTTAGGAAGATCGCTACGTTAGAGCTATGGTTACATAATAAAAATAAAAAAAGGATTACACAAAATATAAACAAAAATAGACATTTATATTTATAGTGACTAACGCCAAGAGAATGTTCTGATATTGCACGAGGTAACGGCAGCCCACGCCTTGACGTGTTACGTTTTTTTTTTCAGAATTTCATCCAAAGAATATTTCTTATTTTTTATTAAAAAGATACTATTTATTATTATTTATTTAATCTTTATCACTTTAATTCTTACTGTCTTTAATATAGTACAAACTCTAACACTTACTTTAATATACTTCGAATAAAAATTTGTTAACATCCATCTAACGATTTAGGCACAATAATTAATAACGCTACAAACGCACCCACCACCAGACGCGAAAGTAATTGGCAATCAAATATTTACGAACGGTATTTACACAAGTTTATAATCTATGCGACTACACGACTTGCTATCGTCTGATTCTCTAGAAAATTGTAAATTAAACCAGTTCGATAAAAAGGAGATAACATTTTTGACATTAGACAAAAATAATGAATTCTTAAATATTTATTTGAATTGATTCGCGCAGAGAAATCGAAGCTTTACCGTATCAGCTGGTCATACAAAGGTCACGCGACGGAGGCACGGCCACACGCCCCTGTTTCATCATAACACGTTATCGCTCCTACGCGCGTATCGTGAATAATTACAATTAATAAGGCGGCCTCTGACATTATTACTTGTTACAAGAATCTTCTCATTTTGTTTATCATGTGTTTAACCTCTATTTATATTACTAGTAGCTTTTGCCCGCAGCTTCGCTCGCGTTAATGCTGCAAAGAACTGACAAAGTTATAATCAGCTTTTAAAGAATACTAGTAATACCAAATAACATTACTAGTATGCCTGAGCACTCAAACTAAGCTGCAATGCTTGTGTCTGGAGTTGTTTACGACCATTAAAATATGATTATTTCTCAAACAAATAGAAACAACTGGTGCAATACGTAATTGGATAGTGTAAATTGCTGTCGATATTTACTTGTTTAAACTCCGTTTCGCCTTAATTTTTTAAACTTATATATAGCTGAATGTTAAGTGACACAGAGATTTCCCTAGCAACTTAATTTTTTTTACAAATTACGAAGTAACAGAGCACTTCAAATAATGACTAATAGGACAATTTTTGTTAGTTATGTTAGAGTTATGTTATGGTAATTCGTAGTAATCTCTAATTATAAGAAAATATAACAGACTGTGTTACTGTCTGATGATTTATCGTCCTGAAAAAGAAGTTTTAAAACTCACTTTCGCATTTATAATATTGAGGTAGGAACTACGGATGTCTACCTGTTTTATTTTCTCTTCTTTTATTTTCTTTATTTTCTCTACTCATTGGAAGTCGTGAGAGGTAAATAAGGCTTACTAAGGCTTTGCCATGGAAATGATAATGACTACCGATGGGCAGCTTCGTTTCGAACTAAATTTTGAGGTGTGTACTACGGTCGCAAAATTCGTTTTGCGAACGTAGCGATTATGGCATTTCTTCCTTTTGGAAGACGCCTTTGTACTGTAGCAGATATTTGAAGGCCGTAATGTATTTAATGACAATTAATGAGAATGTATCCTAAGGCAAACAGCCTTAGGATACATTCTCATTACAGACAAAAATGTAAAGTGACGTACAATGATAGTAATATGAATATTTGTATAGATATGAAAACAGGATAACATTTTGGAATAGGCAGAGTGTATCCGACTTTTGGTAGATACTGCATTACTTTCACAAGTATCGTTTCACTCCTCCGAGCAATTGAATGTTATATTGCTGTATTTTATGATAATAAAGAATTAAGAAAGACTAAAATTGAATATTTAAATAAATATAGCGCATTTACCTGATTACGCAGGAGGGTAATGAAGAGAAAAAATAAATATAGTGATGGTTATGCTGCCACCAAGAATAATATATATATATATATATATATATATATATATACATATATATATATATATATATATATATATATATATATATATATATATATATATATATATACATATACATATGTATATATATATATATATATATATATACATATATATATATATATATATATATATATATATATATATATATATATATATATATATATATATATATAGCTAGCTATTAACATTATTAAGGCTTTTCTATAGCCTTCTTTATTATAAGTCACGATAGCCCAGTGGTTGGGTGGTCGGAATATCAAGTCAAGAGACCAAAGTTCGATCCCCAGGTGGCAAGCTCGTACCAATGAGTTTTTCAAAAACTTAAGTACGAATTATTTCGTTGGCCATAAAGACGGCGACGGGCCACCACCTGTCACGTTGTCCCTAAAATATCTTCGGTGGAAGGTGGGTCGAAGGGACTTAATTGTCTCTGTCTACCCCAGTATTGGGAATTGCGTGAAGATATTTTATTTTTTTTCTCTAAGTCGCCCTTACCAGATGAACGCGGTAGAATATTCTTAAAGCTATATCACTATATGTCATAACATAATAATATATGACAATATTAATGATATTGATGAACAGATTATTTCTCTCGCTCCCTCTTCTCTTTTCTTTTTATGTAGAGGGCTCTATCGTGTTACTGACGATACTTTAGTATTTACTAATTTGTGACTACTAATTGATACAAAAATTTAGAGATGTTTAAAAATACAAAACCCTTTGACATCTTACTCGGATGATTAGCGAACTCATTGGTTTTTATGTTATTGTCAGCTCTGAGATCCCGGGTTCGATTCTCGGTCGTGTTCATATAGAACATACTTTTTCTACATTTTCTCGGGTCTGGGAAACTTATTGTTTCTGACTCTATAACATAACTGATGAAGGTATTTACTTTGGGGTGTGTTGTATGTGATATTGTCCCTATGTATGTATGTATTTATTTATTACGTGCTCCATAATGGCTCCATAGTTTTATTGACGATTAATAGATTGTTATTTAATACCTTGTAGAGACAATTAAAAATACAAAACAATATCTAGTATCAAAGTATAAAATATAATAGTTAGAATGCAGTTCATTCCAGTTGTCTGTTTACATAACAACATAACCGTCCAATGTCATCTTAGTAATTGGCATAATCATAACGAAACTGTAAATATTATTTTTATGACTTTGAAATAAAGTCGACTGTCGATAGCCTATAGGCCATTACAAAATATCTTCACGCCGTTCCCAATACCGGGGTAGTCAAAGGGGTAGTCTAGAGGATTAAGTCCCTTCGACCCACCTTCCACCGAAGACATTTTTCGAGATAACGTGACAGGTGGTGAGCCCGTCGCCGTGTTTATGTCCAAGCCAAAGATATAATCGTACATAATTTATTGAAAAATCCCATTGGTGGCCACCTGGGGATCGAACTCGGGTCTCCTGACTTGGCTACCGTAACTATCGAATTAGTTAGTATTAGCTATTAGGCTATTAGTTAGTAGTATGTAGTTTATGTAGAATGCAACACTAATAGCCAAGATTTTCATGGAAGACATAATAAGGATTTAGACCTGAAAAAGGATGCACAGATCAAATGTTTTCTCTCCGCATAATTACAGAGAAGCTTCTGGCTGCTAATCAGAAGATTTTCTGTGATATTGTGGATCTTGCAGAAACTGCGGGGGCTGTTGTCGGAGTACAGTTTGGATAGTAGTGTACTGCTAAAGGCTGTGCAGTTACTTTATTGTGACAGCAAAGCCCGTGTGCGTGAAGGGTAAGACGTTGCGCTTTTCATACTGTATTTGTATAGCTATTTACAAAAGCTGAAAGGTGGTTGCCTGGGTGTGAAATTGGGTGATGTGAAAGTAAATTATCTCCTGTATACTGATGATGCAGTACTTATTGCACTATCAGAGGCAGAACAGCAGGCATTGGCCACATGCTCAAAGGAGGATATTAAAATAAAGGCGACCGTTCTTAATACTAAAAAAGCTAAGATTCTAGTATTTGAAAGGGACGAATTGAGTACAAACTGTGAACGGAACGAATGTGGACAGGCGTGTAGCTGCAGGGAACGTGTCCTGACTGCGTTAGTAATGCAGGGTGAAGTGAGAAATGCGCGCCTTGCGATAAATAACTCAGTGCATGTATCGACTTTGTTATATGGCATAGATTGTTATATGACATATATTCCTGGGTCTACCAGAATAAGCATAAAAGTAGAAATGCGATCCTCTTCTTAAATTGTGCAGTGTTATCATAGCTGACCCAAAACGTACCAAAGTGATTCGCGATATGGCAGGTTTGAAAGTTGATCTTACCATTATAAGGGCGTGCTTCGATGTTTTGGGCACGTTGTGAGGATGATTGAACCGATGGTGTGTGACCGAATGGTGAAACAGTACGAAAGTTATCAACAGAAGGGGTCGAGGTAGGTCGAGACTAACTTTTAAGTTCAAAGTGAGCAAATTGCTCGAAGAAGAGTACTCCGATACCTAGAGTTGCTTTTGTGAAAATGAATTTGAAAGAAACGTAAGAAGTATGTTAACTATGTTAGGATCGCTTCGTAATCTGTTCTCTCTGGATACCCTGTCAGGATATTCCACCAGTAAATTAAAATTTCGCAACGATTGGCTCACCATGATCTGAGCAATATATACACATAGGTGTATCTGTTTCTGTCTTCACTCCATCCAGTTGCCAAAACCGGCAATCATGTACTGGGGCTGAATAATTTGAGTAATTGTTTAAAAATATTACTATTATTAATTTATGCTATTTTAAAATGAAAAATTTTAGGGGTTTAACCCCGTACAACTGAAGAGAGATAATCTAAATGGCAGGAAAATGTCAGTTACTTTGCACGTTGTTTATAAAGAGCGAAGTCTGCTTCGGGTCGTGAACCCGACACTTTCCATGAAGAGTTATCTGTCTCAGAATTAATTGTTGATTGTTATATAAAAATTGTTTTGAATGATTACGCCATATTATACCCAAGCGCTAAAGAATTCAAATCCGGGTAAGGACATATTTTTGAGCCATTAATTAATTCTTTCAAAATATACTAAAATAATATTGTTGTTTGCACAACGCCTTCGAAAAATCAATCGAGCAATATCCACAATACCAAGCTATTAAATTTATATATAATCAATATAACCTTGTTCTAAGTAATGTGATACATAAAAAAAAAACAACCCGAAATTCGTCTAGGTGGTAGAGATAGGATTTTACAAGATAGTAGTTTCCCATATTTTCAAGTATTTTAGAGAAGGGTCTAATTGGAGGACCAATGAAAGTCCTGCACCCTGAAATTAGTTTTCGATTGGATAAGACATATTTGAACTATTCTTATTAGATATCCAGTGAAAAAACAGAATTATAGACAAAATATCAATAAATGATAACTGAAAAACGAATTTTATGAGTCTAAAATTAAGCATAGTTTATACGTTACTTTCAAATAGTACTAACTAATATTGAAGTTGTAAAACTAGGTTTAAACATTGATAAAATATGGGTGGTCCATGTTTTTCAAATAGTTTTGAGACCCTCCACTAAAAATCTGACACACTGTATTTAGTTTTCGATTGGATAAGATATATTTGAATTATTTTTATTAGAAATCCAATAATAATACAGAATTACTAACCGCCAAAAGCCATTATTTAAAAACTAGTATTATGAGTCTATTACTTCAAGTGCTAGGTTTGACCACGACACTTAAAGTTGGAAGATCTACCGAAAGTGAAAACTTCTTTTAAATTTCGGTTATAGAACTCTTTGTTAAGCTAATCTAACGCCTTGCATTGTTAGAAGCCCCTCCTAGCGCCTCTATTCACAAATGTTCTGTTAAACATCAGTGCTGTGGGACGCATGATAGAGGAAGATAAGAAAATGATCAGCAGATGCCTGCAAGATTAAGCATTGGTATGAGTTAATTAAGAAAAATAATACACGAACATTTAGATTTGATTAGACGTTATTTGATCGAAGACCAGAAACGCCTTCGCATAGGTTGGTGTGTGACATACCCTGACCGAAGACGTGAACGGTCTTCGCATGGAAATGTTAGTAAAGTTTAACGAAGGCGACTCGTATGCATGTATTTGAAGTATTTGAAGTTCGTAGGAAAAAGATAATTTCCTCTTTCTTTGGTCGGAAAGGTCATTTCAATTCACAGCGACAGCTGTGCTGGAAGATGGACGGATAATTACTAAAGACTGGTATATTAACTGTTGTCTGCCTGTTGTCTTGGGAAAAGCACATCAGCTGCACCCTCAAAACAGGAGTCTCCTTCACCACGACAACGCTTCAGCGCACTCCGCAAAACGCGAACAGTTGTATACTTGATCTTAGCAGGTATCCGCCATATAGTCTCGAAAAACAGTAAAAGTATTGGCAACTTTCTGCAGTTTTTATGATTTTCTTACAATAGAACTCGAGAAGTAATTTAACTGCTTGTAATTATTGCGCGGAGCTAGCGCGTAGTATATGTATGTATTGATTTAAACCTTAAGCCCACGTTTAACCGGAGTTTATTTCGGACAACGAGAGATGGTGATGCTGACGTCCTAGTGTGCAAGATAATGGGAAAAAAATCGAAGATTTTGATATCTAACCGCAATTATCCGAATTGGGGTAGGCAGAGGTCTAGAAAATAGTCAATGAAGTCCTTTTTGACCCACTTTTCACCGAAGAATTATCGAAGAAATTTACTCCTGGGAATCGAACTCCAATTTCACATCATTACTACCGTGGGCCGTGACTCCGTAACGAAATTTTTTTTTATTTTCATTCTTCCTTTAGTCTATTCGACCCATCTTTCGCCGGACCTTATTTTGGGACAACGTTACTGGCTGTTATCCTGTCACCGTCTTTATCTTCAAGCCAACGATATAATACGTACTGTATAATACGTACATAAGTTTTTGAAAAAAACCATGGTATGAGCCTGCCACCAGGGGATGGAACTCTGGTCTCTTGACTCGAATTCCGACCACCCAACCACTCGTGACTTCTAAAACCTGATAATATCTATAATAAAAACTTGTGTAGACAAGTAAAATATTTTCCTGGTACATTTACAAAGCACTAGAGCAACTCACCCAGCAACTCAATCTGTTTGGTGTAAACATATTGTGAAGCGGACGCGGAAAACTACTTATTACTTTTCGTAATAAATTTCGTAATATAATATTAGTACAATCTAATTATAAATAATAAAACAAATAAGTATCTTCACGCAATTCCCAATACAGGGGTAGAAAGAGGTCGAGTCTAGACAATTAAGTCCCTACGACCCACCTTCCACCGAAGATATTTTCGGGACAACGTGACAGGTGGTGAGCCCGTCGCCGCCTTTATGTCCAAGCCAACGATATTCGTACATAAGTTTTTGAAAAACCCATTGGTACGAGCCTACCAACTGGGGATCGAACTCGGGTCTATTGACTCGAAATTCCGACGACCCAACCACTCGGCTATCGTGACTTTTGCAATCTAATTAAAACCTTTTTGACGAAGCGAATAATTAGTTAATATTTTGGTTGCCTGGAAAAGATCGCTATGTAGATAAAGTAGATAAAGACTTATCATTGAATTTTTCGTTTTTAATGTTTTTCAATTTTGTGGTGAACAATAAAATTAAATCACTCATTCATTCATTCATAATTGTTATCAGAAGACAGAGTGGCCGATAATCGCTCAGACTTCAGACATCAATAAGTTTTAAGTGATATTAATATAACAGAAGGTATGTAATAGTAACTCGTACAGACAAACGTAGTGTGGCACGAACCCCCATAACATGGTGCGACGACCTCCACTATATTAATTTATTTCAATGATATTAAAAAAAAAACAAAACAACATTACTATGGCTATTAATAAAATGTGACTTCATAAAAGAGCATTCTCGGTCACGGCACACAAATACACTTTTTTTCGAAATAATGACCTTATTTTTTATATATTTTATATTTATTATTAATGCTCTTTTATGATATCACATTTTATTAAAGGCTTGTTTCGAAAAAAGTGTTTTTTTTATATTTTTAGATAAACAATCATAATATTAACATTTAATTAAAAAATATAAGTTTTAGCGCTAAACTATTTTTAACATAACATTCAGGGAAACATCAAGACAGGATATTTTTATACAGTCAAATACCCTGTTTTATACGCAGCAGTACGCACCCGCTGCCGCGCCAGAAACCGTCCCCGCTCTCACCATTCATCGTATGAATACTCTTTTTGCCACACCCGTAACCTTCACGGTGGTGAAGGGTGAAGGTGTGTCGTTGACAAAGAAACGAGAACGTAATTCCAACGTCATATTCTCGATAAAATATTCTCAATATGTCGCCAACTGTTTTCTATTAATGAGATGCAGACAGGTTCTTTAGTCTCATTCGTTTTATGCTATAAATCTTATCTTTAAGTATGTCGGTGTCATTATATACTTTGCACAAAATAATATAATCGAATGTGTGTAATAAAATCGGTCACATATCTATTTGAAATAGCACTATTATTCCAATGATTTAAGACCGCTAAGTTTTCACATCATTATTCTACTATTTATGCTTTGCCCTAATTTTAAAGGAGGCTAAAGCCCATCCCATGAAAAGCTAACCTAACACCAAAAAAGGTTTTAATAGCAACTTGAATTTGAGACTGCATTTGTGGAAATAATTGATATAGATATAGTAAAATTATAGATAGAACGTGAACAAGGTAAATTTAAGGTAAATTTAAAGAAGTATTTTCTAATGCCGTGTGTTGGCAGGTCGTTTTCCCACGTACCAAATTATATGTTATTAATTTTTAAGGGATAAGGGGCCAAGAGATACTCGACAGAGCATACATACATGTTTTAATATATGGTAGAGCCAAAATTGTGGTCTCGGTTGTTTTATAACCTGGATTAACACATAGAATATCCCAGTAAAAATTCTGTTCGTACGCTTAATTCATATATAGTAAAAAAAATTGTTCTTATTACGTAACAATGACTTCAGGTCTTATTATTGCTTTTTTAACCTTGAATTCTAAACATATTTGATAAGGAAACGAGTTGATTTATAAAAGTGTACTCTGTTACTGTTACGTGATAAAATCAAATACTCTAATTTAAATAAAACATTCATTTACGGATTTCATCGCGATTAATCAAATTTCACTCAAAACGTCGGGAATTTTAAAAATCAAAATCATATACCTAATACAAAAATAATCATTTGATTCAAATTTGTATTATCATATCGCGTAAATAAAAATAATCATTGAAAATTTTGAATAAATTTGGCGATAACTAACATTTTTGCTAAGTGATCGATTCTTTCGAAAGGTCTTTGTTTTACACAGTCGTATATCAATTGGGTCTTAATACCATCGCAAACTACCGATCTATATACATATATTTATCTTCTTTCGCATATTCCCAATGCAAGAGTAGACAGGTCACGTCAGTTTAGTCCATTTGATGCAATTTTCATCGGACTATATTTGGGAGAACATGACAGGTGAACCAATCGCTGTGAAATGTTAATTGACTAATAGTATGAATAAATAAATATCATCATCCTGCATAGTCCCTGACAAGGTAGCCAGAGAGAACAGACCGACAAGTGTCACGATCCCTATATACCTCTTTCGCTTTTTTCAATTTCATAATTTTCTTAAAAAGTCACGATAGCCGAGTTGTTGGGTGGTCGGAATTTCGAGTCGAGAGACCCGAGTTCGATCCCCAGGTGGCAGTACCAATGAGTTTTTCAAAAAACTTATGTACGAATTTCATCGTTGGCTTGGACATAAAAGGCGGCGACGGGCTCACCACCTGTCACGTTGTCCCGAAAATATCTTCGGTGGAAGGTGGGTCAAAGGGACTTAATTGTCTAGACTTGACCTCTGTCTACCCCTGTACTGGGAATTGCGTGAAGATATTTATTTATTATTTATATTTATAATTTTCTTCTTTCTTCTTTCTTCTTTCTTTCTTTCTTTCTTCTTTTCTTCTTTCAGGTATCCGTGTTATATTAACCTCTTCAAGCAATTTGCTCGTATGGTCTTCGAAAGTTTCTTTAAAAGTCCCTTGTTAACTTTCCCACATATGGTTAACATTTCCTTCACAATTTGGTCTTCTCTCATTCGTTCAACGTTCTCAAACCATCGAAGCACGCCCTTATCCATATTAGTATTAAGATAATCTTATTTATCTTACAAACCTGACATATTGCGTTCTTTTTATTTTATTTCAAAATACATACATACATACATAACGGCCAGTTAAAGGCCTCTCCCAAGTGGAGGATTTTCCACAATCGCCACGCTTGGCTGGTGGATTGGCGATCGCAGTACCAGACCACTCGCACCTCAGGCGTTGTTGCCATCCATCGATTGCTGTTAGGATATTCTAAGCTCTTTCCCTTAGTCGTCTCTTACGACACCCACGGGAAGAAAGGGAGTGGCAACATTCTTACACCGTTACCACACGGCACAAAATGAATGAAGATAATGTCGCTACCATCGGTTATGTCCGGTCGTTTAGTCTTAAGAACTATAAAAAAAACTATGTATATATATAGGAGAGTCAATGAGAAAGCCACACACAGTATTTGCTTCGCGGTCTAGCTTTGTGTATCCCGAATACCACAGGTTAGTCAGAAGTTTCGACAATTTTGTTGTTTTCGATCCACATTTCACCTGAGCCTATTTAAGACTACGTGACCACCTATCACGTAGCTTCGTTTTAATACCAACGATACAAATCGTACATAATTTTCGAAAAATCGTACGATCTTTCTCCTAGGAATCGAACTTGTCGAGTCTCCTGAAAACTAGTACTATACGACTAATTATGTCAACCACTCCACCTTAATTTCATAGCTTGGATCTGGAGTGGGATCGAACCTACGCTACAAGTTTTGCAGTTTGCTTCGTAACGTAGTTTTGAAGGACTAAGTTTGGATGAATAATCAAGAACTTATTGAACAAATCATAATAAATGGAATAAATATCTTTAAAAAATGAAAAAAAAAAGTCACGATAGCTGAGTGGTTGGGTGGTCGGAATTTGGAGTCAATAGACCCGAGTTCGATCCCCAGTTGGTAGGCTCGTACCAATGGGTTTTTCAAAAACTTATGTACGAATATCATTGGCTTGGACATAAAGACGGCGACGGGCTCATCGCCTGTCACGTTGTCCCGAAAATATCTTCGGTGTAAGGTGGGTCGAAGGGACTTAATTGTCTGGACTCGACCTCTGTCTACCCCTGTATTGGGAATTGCGTGAAGATATTTTTTTTTAAATATCTTCACGCATTTCCCAATACAGTTGCATCTGTACATTGAAGAATAAAAATAACTGGAATAAGTTATTAGGACATGTTTAAGCCCAAAACAACGATTTTTGGAATTACTGTCTGTTTGTTTAAGGTTGTCACTAAAACCACTGTACTAATTTAAAATCTGTGTCTGTTGTTGAATGTTTTATTTTCCAACTTAAAAACTGATGCAAGAATTACTGATACGGGGATAGTTATAAACTAAGAGACCCGAGTTCGATCCCCAGGTGGCTCGTACCAATGAGTTTTTCAAAAATTTATGTACGAATTGTGTCGATGGCTTGGACATAAAGACGACGACGGGCTACCACCTGTCACGTTGTCCCGAAAATATCTTCAGTGGAAGGTGGGTCAAAGGGACTTAATTGTCTAGGCTAGACCTCTGTCTACCCCTGTATTGGGAATTTCGTGAAGGTTTAGTACATTAATACTCATGATACAGCTTGAGCTCTACTTAGCATCCAGAAATAAGTAGGATAATATAATGTGCATTACATTTATCCCAAAGAGTAAAGGTGTGAGTGATGCATATATATATATTTGATTTTCTAGCATTCTGAAGTCACACTTAAAAACTGCAATATCTTTTATCCTCTCGATGTCTATGCTCTATCGCCCTAACCCTCGGCCGTCTGGTCTCCCCTGTCGAGGGCTTTTATCTGGTTTCGTCTTAATATTTATTTACCATATTTATTTATTACGTCTAAATTTTTGGATATTTTATTCATTTTATTGTATATATATTATACAGACAAGTATACTTAAATAAGTAAACTTGTCTGTATGGCGATTAAATCTTTTTCCTCCGGCACATGCGATATGATTTGTGATAATTTCGTAATAATTACTCTTTAGAATTATATGAAAAACAATCTTAGAATCCTCGTATGATGCAATACCGCCTTGAGCTTTGTACTATATTCTGATGAAATGTAGGCACTAAATTTCACCTTCATTGGTTCGTGCTGTACACAAAGTTATAATAATAATAACACAAGGAGTTGAGAAAAACAAGCCTGTTTTATATGTGACGTATACCCTTGATTTGATACGTAGGTGACCCGCCTTCGTTTTCGACCAATCACCGTCTACCATTTGCTCACTCCTCCGTTATATATGAAGCGCGTGCGCAAGTAATGTAACATTAACGTTTGAAAACGCGTTTAGTAACGTTTAATAATTAAATGGGTGATAGATTTAATATAATAAAATATTATAGGTGGCTATTGTTTCTATTTAGTTTCAGTAATTTCGATAAAATTTAGTCACTTTTAAGTATTTTAAAAATTATTTATTTTTTTATCATTTTACCGTTACAAGTATTTTAATTTTAAAACCAATATGTTGCACCTAAGCTCTGTTCCTGAAACCTATGTGAAGAAAGTTGTCCAGTAAGTATCTCCTCTCTTTTAAATTTTTTTTCTCCTCACGTATTTCCCAATGTAGAGGTTGCCAGAGCTCTAGAAATTCGAGTTTATTTTTGGAAAATGTGATCGGCGGTGTGTCTGTCGCTGTCTTCTAATAAATATTTTGTGTTTTTAAAAATATGTATTGTTAAATAATATAAAAAATATCTTCACGCAATTCCCAATACAGGGGTAAACAGAGGTCAAGTCTAGATAATTAAATTTCTTTGACCCACCTTCCTACGAAGATATTTCGGGACAACGTGACAGGTGGTGAGCCTGTCGCCGTCTTATGTCCAAGCCAACGATGAAATTCGTACATAAGTTTTTTTTTTGAAAAACTCATTGGTACTGACACCTGGGGATCGAACTCGGGTCTCTCGACTAGAAATTCCGACCACCCAACAACTCGCCTATCGTCATTTCAAATAATAGAAAAGGATAGTCAAATTAAAAAAAAATTATAGTCTGTATAGACCAGTTAGTCTGTATAGACTACTTGCACGACGACTTCTGTCTCTTTTATTTAGTTTAATTTCGAAGAAGGAAAATTTTGTACTATACTGTGATAATTCCCGATCTCAATAGCGGGCTTCTGGTTCAAAATATTTTTTATTATTATAGATAATACATATGTAACGGCCATTAATGGTCCACTGCAGGACATAGGCGCCTCCTTTAAGGAGAATTTTGCTTCTTCTTTCTATTTAATTTTGCTTGCTATTAAATAAATTATTTTACGAGAGCGGTTATTTTTCGGTAGTTACGTAATACCATTTTGAGGAATTTCCCTCAGCCTTACGACACTCACAGGAATAAACAGGTAAATTTTTACGCCGATAAACTTGATATCATTATAAAAAGAAATGAAAAATTCTTTTGTTTGTATGTAAACGAATTTTCTTAGACATGACACTATCTAGATAAACTTCATATATTATTTCTTTTTTCTTTCCTTAAGAAATTATTTTTAATGTTTAATCCTACTTATTTTTTTTTTGTATTTTTACACGTAAATACATATTTCTGTAATTTTGTACACAGATGTGCGCAAGCGGCTTTGGGATGCAGCCGTGCAGCACACCAAGCCGCACTCCGTGGCACACTCAAGCCCAGTCCACAGTTGGCAGCACTAACACCCAAAGTAAGTATCATGTGCGCTGCCATTTTATTTTCTCCGTTAAATATTTGAGCTCCTAGATTATAGTGTATATATCGATAATAAGGGCGCGCCAGGGAGCCGACCCTAAGCAGACTTGATATATTTTTTAAATATTTTCTTATGTCTGGTTATTTTCTCGATATCTGATAAATGTATTGGCTGAAAGGATAAAAAACGTAACCACTAGACGGGGCGTCTACCATCCCAATCTAGAGATTATTACATTAAATAAGTGACAAATATATAAAACCCCATTTCGTAAATGGGGTAATATTAATTTGAAAAATATCATTAATTTCTAGATTATTTGGGATCGATGAGCAGTTCCATACAAGTCGTAAATCCATGGGAAAGAGTATAGATTATTAAATAAAAAAATATAAATCCAGTATTAAATAGTATTAAAATATATATTTAATATATAAAACTTTATTTGCGACACAGCAAAAACTACTTAATTTCACAGAAACAAAAGGGAACTATTAAAAGTAAGTTTTCTCTAGTTTTGTCTCAAAAATACCACGCGAAAATTAATCAAGCCGGTTATGGGCACTAGTCCAAAGTGTACTATTATCACCAATCCTATTACCAATCGTAGTAGTTATAGCAAATCCTCCGTATGGTGGAGGTATAAGTCCTGCATGCATGTAACCGATTCATCCGAGCAACACTGACACCACACCAATGTTGATAACAAAAAAGAATATCTTAACGCGTTTCCTAATGCAGAGGAAGACAAAGGTAATTAAGAGTATATTTTACTTATTAATTAGACTAGACTAATAAGTCCTTTCGACTCATTTTTTGGAAACATTTTTTGGTAGAAGGTGACTCGTGTTGATCGCCTTATCGCCGTATTTTTGTCCAAGCTATCGTACATAACTAACCCATAAAAAAACATAAAAAACCCATTCGTACAATCCAGTAGGATCAAACTTGGGTCCTTTCACTCGAATTCCCATCACCCAAACACTCGACTAGTTAACAATATTCCTATATAAGAACAGTAAGTTATTTACAGATACATATGTCGCATATTGCTTTGTTTCTTGT
Organism: Sericinus montela; assembly: GCA_029286605.1. Lineage (NCBI taxonomy): Eukaryota > Metazoa > Arthropoda > Insecta > Lepidoptera > Papilionidae > Sericinus > Sericinus montela. The sequence goes on from JAGSMR010000024.1 coordinate 7,478,341, forward strand.
ACTTTATCGCAGTCAGTGGCCTAGGGCAAAGTATATGTTTATTTGGAGCCACGACCGTGAATTAACTTGTCTGTAACACATAAGTACATTTTAATTGGGTTGAATAAAAGTCATTGATTAGTACACCGCGTTCAAAACAACTTAATATCGTTACATAAACAAATGATACTCAGAATTTTTCAATTGGCTATACAAAGCTTTTTGGAAATAATCTGACTTCATAAAGACGTTAGTATATTGAATCAAATCATTTATTTATAGATATAAGTAATGTAGGTATCCTCTGTTTTTGAATTTTTTTAACAAATAAATAAAATATAGATCATAGAATAAATCACCATACGTGCAATTGTGACCATGTGAGCAAATTGCTCGAAGAGAGGAGGATCAAGAGTACTCGGATACCTAGACGTGCATGTGTGAAGAAAATGATGAATCTGAAAGAAGCGAAAGAGGTGTGTGAGGATGGTGACACTTGGTGATCTGTTCTCTTTAGCTACCCCGTCATAAGACAGATAAATAATAATAGAAATGAAGTGAAGATAAATAATAATAATAATGGAGCGATCAACTCATTCCTAGGAATTACAGATACACCTGTATCTGTAATATAGATTTATCTAATTATTAGATAATTCTATATTAGAATCTATTAATAGATTTATCTAATCACCTCAAGCAAAACCTCCCTTACGGGAGAGGCCTGTATCATGCAGTGGACTTTATTAGGCCTCTTTGAGGATTATAATGATAGATTCATATAATAATAAGCTGAAGAAAATAACATCGGATATGTATCGTTCTGCTTAGGTCCGTGCGTTTGTGGAGAGAAGCGCAGCGCTATGTGAACCGGACCACGTTCATATATGCGACGGCTCCGAGGCAGAGGCAAATGCCTTGCTGCATCTCATGCAGCAGCAGGGCACTCTGCGCCGGCTGCCCAAGTACGACAACTGGTGAGTCGCTTAAACTATTCATCGACGACAACATTTTTCTTTCTTTAACAGACTTTTTAATTAGACTTATGTCTATAGCAGGGCAATAAACCTTCCTTGTATTACCACTGTACCATGACTGCATATCTGGCCGTTATAATACTCATTTTCTCATCGATATAAATAATAAAAATTAAATCCATCGATTGTCATTTATTTAATCTATCACCGTTTCATAATTAGTTTCTTCTATTAACTTTGGCCTTGTAATTTTCGATATGGTTACCTCCACTATCAGTCATTCACAATTTTTCATGTCATGGACGAGGTTCAAAGCCCAAGTGTTCAACTGCAAAGTTAGCTATATTGCACCTATGTCACCGTTTGCTGATTGTTATAGCTGGTTAGCACGCACCGACCCAGCTGACGTGGCTCGCGTGGAGTCTCGGACGTTCATCTGCTCTGACAAGGAGCGTGATGTGGTGCCATCAGCCAGGGCTGGTCAGAAGTCAGCACTCGGCAATTACATCACGCCGTTGGACTACGAGAAGGCTATCTCCGAGAGGTTCCCCGGTTGTATGCGAGGTGAGAACAAGGTTTACGGATCTTTTTTGGCATGTGGTACCGGACTTTATAATGTACCGTTACTTAAGCGACAATGATTTTTTTTTTAAATACTAGCAATTTTTTTTTCACAATATAAATATAATATATATCTTCATGCAATTCCCAATACAGGGATAGACAGAGGTCTAGTCTAGACAATTATGTCCCTTTAACCCACTTTCCACCGGACAAGATATTTTCAGGACAAAGTGACAGGTGGTGAGCACTTCGCGTCTTACTCGTAACAAATAAAGATTTTCCTTCCTCTTCCTCACTCCAACTAAGCTACAATACCAATGCTTCTTGCTTTTTGGAGTGATTTGCGGCAATAGTCGGATGGCGAGTCCGAACCTGAGACGTTACGTTTCGCTGTAGGCACCCCTAAACCATTAGGCCATTGACCTCTGGAGCAATAACTAATATAAAAAGATATGATCACGTATCATTCAAAGATGTCACTGTCTGTTTTGTACTCTACGATAATACCGCGATAGTGACGACCTCCGTGGTCGAGATACGTACATAGCGGTTTTCAAAGAATTTTTGTTTAATGTAGAAAAACATTTTCTCATTAAATAACACAAGCTACTTACTTACTTTGTGATTGTGGGAATAAGTGATCCCCATTAAAAGAAATCGACAAACATAAACTTCAAAGATATAAATGTAGGTTAGTACATGTGTTTTTAGTTTTTACATAGGCATTGCCATATCCGTACCATATCCCCGTGGGATCACCATTCCAGTATAGTCTTCATAGAAATGGTTATCTCGCCATCTGTCGGTAGGCTTTTCTTTCGGAAGCACTTCTTTTATCACCCATTAAAAGAAAAAGGTAACTTTTAACGCCAAGCGCACAGAAATAAGTTCTTTATTTTGAATTCGTAAAATATGTTGTTATCATATGACAAGCTTATAAAACAAAAACATTCCTACATTAATGTTAATAGCATATGGAAATATACAAGTACAAAGTGCAATCAACAAGACTGACTAAGAAACGATAATGTTATTACAAAGTACAAAAATCTCGTCGTGTCCTTTTATGTTGAAAATGTATGGAATTGCAGTAGTTTGTAGAAAACAAAGAACATCAATGATTATTAATGATTCACAGTTACCTTATTCAAATAAATAATTAATAAATTCTTATTAGATACCAATTCCTCTTTTTTTCTTTTATTTTTATTATTTAGTTCATTCGACCCGCCTTTCATCGAAGCCTATTTTGAATTCTTTTCTTCCTAAATAGCATTTATTACAATCTTAATATTACAAGAACGCACCATAGAAGGATGTCTAGACGAAATAACATGATAAAAATGATAATACTTGATGCTATTTTAAAACATTTTACTGTTTCTTAGTCACAGCTTTTTGCAAAACAAACAAACTGGTGGTCAAGATTGCCTGGTAATCAAGGTCACGGTGGCTCAGAGGTATGAGCGTTATCACGGTACGGTAAATTACGTACGGTAAATAGGTTTGAATCCCGCCCGTATCAGTTGAAGAATTAAACATTTTTTCTCTTCAATTTTTCAAGATAAGTTATATGTTCAACAAAACTTATATGTTTTAAAATCAATAAAACAATTGCTTAGTTAATCAAGATTTATAAAACTAAAACTAAAACACAGTATGTATGCGTATACTCGTTGATTTTATTATTATACCACTTCTTTACATATTCTATTCTTACAGGTCGCACAATGTACGTGATTCCATTCTCCATGGGCCCCGTGGGATCACCACTATCCAAGATCGGTGTCGAATTGACAGATTCTCCATATGTTGTATATTCTATGCGCGTAATGACCAGAATGGGTAAAATATTGATGTCATTTTATTCACTTAGCAATTTACAATCAGTTTGAAAAATAACAAAACCTAAATCTTTATTAAACTATAAATTTAATAAATCCCTTAATGGATACCAGCATTCATTTCAACGTTGCTTTTAATTGCTACTACTGTGTTTTAATAGTAATTTAAAATATTAATATTTTTTTTGCACCGTTTTTGCTTTCTACTGATGTCCCTAAAGTTTTAATACTCTATCTTCGCATTGTATATAAATGATCTACACGCTATGTTGATGACATTATATTGTTTTCGAAAATAGTTTTTCCTCGTAGAGACAAAACGCAACAATGAAATATATTTTAGGGTCTAAAGAACTTAATTGTCTGGACCTTTGGCTGTCCCAATATTGGGGATAGTATAAAAATATTTTTATTGTTCACACCGGTTTTCAAAATGTCTTGAGCCCAGGTTCGATTCCAGGATGGATCAATGTAGAAAACCACTTTATCTGTCTCTGATCTGGGTGGGCTATAGCTACTTACTTTGGGATCGAAGCAATATATGTGTTGTTTCAATAGGTTCGGAATTTCTCTATAAATTTCTATCCACATTAAAATAAACTCACGAACATTATCTTATTACCGGTCTGTCTGTACCACAGGTACTCCAGTTCTAGACCTACTACGTCAAGATGAACGATTTGTTCGCTGTCTCCATTCCGTGGGCAAGTCGGGCGGCACCGCGGGCTGGCCCTGTGACCCTCCAAGGACCATTATTTTACACAAGCCCAACGACAACGAGATCGTCAGTTACGGTAGGACAATCTATCCATAGATATATATCTTGTGTGTATATTTTGTATCACCTGACCAATCGACTATCGTGACTTTTCATGATTATTTACAAATTTCTCAATTTAAGATTTTCATTCACTTCTTTAATGAATTTCTTGATGCGCTTTTCAACAACTTATTGTGATTGTGTGAAAAATATGTAATATCTTTCACAAATACGTGTTCATTTTAGGGAGCGGATACGGTGGTAACAGTCTACTGGGGAAGAAATGTTTCGCGCTACGTTTAGGATCGGTGCTTGCGCGACGAGAAGGATGGCTCGCTGAGCACATGCTGGTAAGAATTCTCTTATAACAAGTTTGATTTAAATAATGTCTGATATCTATAACCATTCGTTTCCTCGCTTTAAAAAAGTACGCTTTATCCAAATAAGTGTTAATTAAGTATTATCATCATCATCGTAACAGCCTATCAATATATTCTATGCCATCCGCATCCATCGATTCCTGCAACATTTTGCAAGTCGTCACTCCATCTCGTAGGAGGTTGTCCTACACTGCGTTTGCCTAAAGGAGGTTTTTTTCCCCGACGGTTATCATTTCGTCGAGCAATATGACCAGCCCATTGCCACATCAAGTAAGTTATAGCAATGATGATGATGAAACCTAAGACATGAAATTGATTTCATTAATGCATGAATGTATCAAAATAAAGCTATATAATAATATCCATAGATTGTGGGAATCACAGACCCAAAAGGTCGTAAGCGCTACATCGCGGCGGCATTCCCGTCCGCGTGCGGAAAGACAAACCTCGCCATGATGACACCAACACTACCCGGGTACAAAGTGGAGTGCGTTGGAGACGACATCGCCTGGATGAAGTTCGACAAAAATGGCGTTCTCAGAGCCATCAACCCAGAGAATGGGTTCTTTGGAGTTGCTCCAGGTGAGGAAATGCTTTAAACCGTTATGTATTATTATTGAAGTTATAAGACTAAGTAAGTAAAGAAGATGGTGGGTTATTATGCAATGAAAAAAAGTCACCCTCTCTTCTTGTTAGTATCGTAAGTGAGAAGCCATGAGAATCCGTTTGCCTTGAAAATGACTAAAGATACCGATGGTTCACCATCTTGCCATATCCAAAAATAAAACAGACCTATGACGAGCGACACCGTCTGATGGAGGGATCCGCTTGCCAAACATGGTAATTGTGGCAAGTCTTCTTTGAGGCCTTTGCCATTTCGTGGATTTTTACAGGTTAAGTAAGATACATGTAATTATATACCATTATATTACTTTAGGTACATCGACCGCTACAAACCCCATAGCTATGGCGTCCATCTTCCGCGACACGGTATTTACTAACGTTGCGGAAACAAGCGACGGTGGCGTTTGGTGGGAAGGAATGGGGGAGGCGCCGGAGAGACTGATCGATTGGAAGGGCCAGCCTTGGGATCCTTCCAAGAAGACCGCCGCTGCTCATCCTAACTCACGGTAAGAAGAAATTATGTTTTGCATATGTTTAAAGAAGAATAAAACAATTTTCATGTGGTTACATACAATAGAAAAAATAAATCGTATATCTCATAACATTATGTGTCAATAATAACAAGGCATAAAGGCACAAATTTTAGCGCTACTATAGTTTCTATAGTAACAAAATATAAATATAAATGTGTAGTATTTTCCTAAAAATTTGTATTCGTGATCTTATTGTCGTTAGGTTAGGTTCTAATTTGCTACGCCCCTTTTTCTCTCCATGGGTTATAGATATAAGACCAATACCTTTAAAATAGTAATGGTTGACAGTCAACGGCATAAAAAGACCAAAATTTAGCAAACAGGAGTCGGACAGACTCGTCTAAGGTGCGAGGAAAGTTTTTCTTCTTCTTTTCTCTTCGTCGTCTCTTACGACATCCACGGTAAGAAGGGCGATGGTATATCCTTTCGCCGTAAGCACACGGCAGGGTACAGTAGACCGATAAATATTAATGGATGCTTACATAACGAGGTGAAAAGTCCACTGCATGATATAGGCCTCTCCGTTAAGGAGGATTTGCCATAATCACCACGCTAGACAAGCAGATTGACGATGACAGTACCTGTCGATATGTCTGAACTATCATCGACAATTAGCTTGCCATGCGTGTTGCACCTTGCTGCAACCCGTCACCGGTCTATTGAAATTTTGTTCGGTATTTTATGACACGGTTATCCCGCCATCAGTCTGTACCCAATGTATTATAAATTGTATTATAATTTAGTATATTAAAAGTCCTTAGTCGCCTCTTACGGTTGAAAATGGATTGGCATATTCTTTACGCCGTAACAACATGTCGCCAGCACTAAGCTCCCGAATTCGATTCCCGGTAAGGTCAATGTACAAAAAACTTTTTGTCAAACATTTTCTCAGGTCTGCGTGTTTGTTGCCTCTGAACCTTTATTGTTTCTGATTGCATGACACGCGTGCATTAGCTACATCTTTGGGATCAGAACGATTTATGTGATGTTGTCCCTATGTGGGTACGTTATTTAATAGTGGTTTTTGGTTAGTTTCTGCACGCCGGCGGAGCAGTGCCCGATAATCGACGGGCAGTGGGAGAGCGGCGAGGGCGTGCCGATCTCCGCGATCCTGCTGGGCGGGCGGCGGCCGCGCGGCGTGCCGCTGGTGCTGGAGGCGCGCGCCTGGCGCCACGGCGTCTTCCTCGGTGCCGCCATGCGCTCCGAGGCCACCGCCGCAGCGGAACACAGCGTGAGCCCCTCCTATATCTTCACTCCATTCCCAAAACATGGGTAGACATAGGTCTAGATAATTAAGTCCTTTCGTCCCTTCGCCGAAAACATTTTTAAAAAACTGATAAAACATATTTTTATGTGTACCTACTTTATAAAATTTAACAACTATCGTAGAAAAGATATATTTGTCATAATTTTAAACGCATTTCTGTAATTAAGACTTGGTTACAAACCAATGGATTTGAAAATTATGTAGAGACGTAGACAAAAATATATTTTATTTGTTTACAAACAAAAAAAATATATTTTTTATAGTCAAACTATTTGAGAAACATCAAAATACTGTCCAAAAATCAAAAAAAGTATGAAAACGTATGAAAACGGAGGTTGGAAAACGTATTTCTTAGTTGTTATATCCATACATCTGACTGTATTAGGAATATCTCGAGCTAGAGCTTGTAAATTAACAAAACAAAAAAATACATTTTATTTAAATATATTGTTTATTTGCAGGGTAAAGTTGTAATGCACGATCCATTCGCGATGCGTCCATTCTTCGGATACAACTTTGGCGATTACTTACGCCATTGGCTTTCGATGCCTAAGCCAGGACGCAAAATGCCTAAAATTTTCCACGTCAACTGGTTCCGTAAGGACGCACAGGTAATTTCTACAAATATGCTTAAGGAATAGAAAAAAATTTGCAAATGACTCTATAATTCTCTATTTACATCTAGGGTATTTTATGGGTATATTCTATTTACTTACAAATCTACTTACTACTTATTATTGTTTCTTTTTATTATTTCAAGTACACAGTTATCAATTTGCAGCAAATTGCTTATTTATGATAACTGTTTTATCTCTATCTAAATTAAATTAAAGGTTTGTTGGAAGATATCTCTATTCTTGAGTTAAGAACCCCTTTATGAAACAAAGGCGAACTCAATCGTGAAATAGAGATTACATGATAAAATTTAAATTTTCTCTCATAATGTTAGACGATAAAGAGAGAAAAAGGAGAAAAGGGATATCTATTTTTGTAATACCATAGAGATCCGATTAAGTAATCTATGACAAGTAGTCATTTAAATATAAATAATATTTTTCCAGGGCAAATTCTTATGGCCCGGCTTCGGTGACAACTCGCGCGTATTGGACTGGGTGCTCCGACGTTGCGACGACGAGCCCTGCCACGTGGAGACTCCGCTCGGATACGTGCCAAAGCCCGGAGAACTTAACACCGAGAACCTCGGCGAGATCAACATGGAAGAGTTGTTTAGCATTCCAAAAGACTTCTGGATGGAAGAGGTAAAATATGATTTAATATGTAACGTCTGTCTATTTTTCATTGCTTCAATAAAGTGAAATGCTGAGGTAAGGCCTTTGGCGTAATACCCAACGTTTGGCGTAAACCCCAGCAGAAAATGTAAACGAGCTCTGCCATGCATCAACCCCTTAGTTGAATGGTAAAGCTCGTTTATATGTTCATAATTATGTAATTTGAATACATTTTAAAATTTATGTGCATAAGTTATAAATAACAATTAAATTAGAAATTAAAATAAATGTATCAAGCATGCTTTCGGTAATATAAAAAATGTCACGATAGCCGAGTGATTGGAATTTCCAGTCAAGAGACTCAAGTTCGATCCCGCGGGTGCAGGCTCATACCAATTTTTTTTTTTTTCAAAAAGGTTTTCCAAAAAAATTATGTACAAATTATATCGTTGGCTTGGATATAAAGACGGCGACGGGCTCAACACTACGGGTCTAGACTAGACCTCTGTCTACTACTGTAGTGGGAATTGCGTGAAGATATTTATTTATTTTATTTATTTTATATTTTATAATCATTCGTAAGGGGGAAACTTCGGTCGTGCGTTAGAGCTGACACACATGATTTTATTTTAACTGTTAGTGCAACTATTAAATAGTAATAAATTCTTTCTCATAGGCTGATGCAGTTGAAAAATACTTCAAGGAAGAAGTTGGAGATGACTTACCGCAAGAGATGTGGGACGAACTGAACATATTACGGAAAAACATTCAGAAATCATAGACACCAAAGATGAGGGCATAGAATGACATTTTATATATTTTTTTTATTAAAAAAACTTTTGTAAATACGTATTTAAGTAAGCCTGCGTTCGATTTACTGTTAAGTTTTAGAAATTTTTTTATCTGTATAAGATTTAAAAATATTGGATTTTAAAATAACCTTTTGTTAGATTAAAGGCAATTTTGTAAATTTTACGAACTGACAGAGAATCACGAAAAACGTATACGAGAAAAATGTGTGTTGATGGCTGTGCTAGTTAAGTATATTCTGTATATGAAATATATTTTTGTAAATAAAATAACCTTTATCTCTTTCATTTTTTTTTTATTGAAATACATAATATTCATATACACATTATATTAAAACATAACTATATTAAGGGTTCTCAATAGTCAGGCATCAGCGGGTACAGCGAAGGATGCTGCGAGTTGCTAAGAGAGGTGTTTTTAATGTTTCAAGAACATGTTTATATGAATTGTTTGAGTAATTTTGTAACCGAGAATCCTCCGGACCTTAGAGCTGACGACAAAATAATCGTCAGCTCTAAGGTCCGGAGGATTCGATTCTCGGACGGGTCTATGTAGAACTAACACTGTTTCTTTTCTGTCCCATGTGTGGGGTATTTGTAAACCTTCGCTGTTTCCAATTCGATAATATAAGTGCTTTAGCTTCTTACTTCGGAAACAGAGCAACGTAGGTGATGTCCATATCTATGCATGTATGTATTTTTAAAATTAGATTTTTTTTTATAATAATAGTACCATTTTTTACTGCCTATTTTCTACCACTATAAAAAATCATCATGTTTTCCCACACAATCTTTACCACTCTTTTTCACCATCTAAGGAGTTTTCAAAACTCCTTTCCTGCTGGGTGCCTACATTCTATACGGTCGTCTTACAGCGTTTCTGCGACCAGCGATTTAAACTGTACGTTGATCTATCATCTATCAGTCATTATTATATATTGTTCAGATTAAGAAGTTATTTAAAAGAAGAGAAATTTTTAAAAGGCGGCCCAATGGACTCGAATTCCAATCACCCAATTACTTGGATGATCGGAATTCGAGTCAATAGACCCGAGTTTGATCCCCAGGGCCCTGTACCGATGGGTTTTTCATAACTTATATACGATTTATATCGATGGCTTGGACATAGAGACGGATACGGGCTCACTACCCGTCAAGTTCTCTCATAAAATGTCTCTTAATTGACTAGACCTCTATCTACGCCTGTTTTGGGAATGGCGTAAAGAAATTAATTTAATGAAATTTTTGACTTTTTTGAGGTTGGGTAATCCCAGTCAACCTCTCGAAACATTTAAAGTGGTCTGACTGCGACGAAATTGCAACTGATGAGCATGATCGCTGAAATCTAGCGCAGTCTCCCAGTTTCTTTTCTTTCCGACCTGATCATCAATCGTTAATCTCTCCTGTCAGGAGCTTTCATGTAGCTGCATCTTTATTTCTTTTATTCCATTTCTCGTTTTTTTTTATAGAAAAGGCCGGCAAACGAGATGGCGGCTCACGTGATGGTAATTGATTACCACCGCCCATGAACACCCGCAATACCAGAGGCATAGCAGATGCGTTGCCGGCCTTAGAGTGCCCCCCCCCCAAACTGGGGGAGGGGGGTGTGTGGGAATCCGGTTACCTGCACTCACCAGACGAAACGCAGAAGTTTGTTAGACTTCTACTTTACGCCGGTGTTCTGTGAGGTCGTGGTACTTCCCCGGTCGAGCCCGCCCATTCAACAAAAGCTGATGCGTGGCTTTACCACTGTAAATTACTGTCTCGTAAGGTATATTTCAAAATTAGAAACATTTTAGGCTTTAATTTATTTCATGTGCTTTGCAGAAAAAACTCTGACGCCATCTTGGGTTGAAGCGCGTGCGTATTTTGTTAACAACGCGTTCACATTTAATTTCTCCGTTGCGTAAGACCTGAGGAAATAATAACAATGTTACACATTTTTATATATATTCATTATATTTACATTTTTATAATATTCTTACTCTATGTATGGTGATATTTCGTCGACCGTCCATTTAGCTTTCGCTCGGAACAAAGTTCTGAATCTCTCGTTAATATCATCTGGAAGATCGCTCTCGGAAAATCCCCACACTACTTGGGGAGTGCTGCTCTTGTCTATAAGAGCTATACCAGATAACAGCGATTCCTGCAATGACTGAATATATTAAACAAAACCGCCAATTCGCTTGCTAAGCGTGGCAACAATACCAAACCCTTCTTACGGGAGAGCACTATATCCTGCAGTAGATTTTTAAATGTCGTTAATAAATACAAAATTGGCGAAGATATGGAGTTAAAGTAATAAGGTAATAGGCTAAATATAAAATAAAAATGTACGAAGTAAGAAAGCATTAAAATATTAATGATGCTTTTATATTGTAGTCGAAACTTACTAAGAAAAAAATTTTCTCATTACTTTGTGATAAGATAATGTAATACGGTCCCTATATGTCTATTTATATTTTAGATTTTATATAGTATTAGGCATGAAATGCCAAAAAAAACTTCGGTGAAAAAAGGTCGAAAGGGTTGTGAAGATAAAAATAATAAGAAAAACTTACACCGGTTGTCATTCCTTCCGGCACAGAATCCCGCCACGCTTGCAGAAATTCAGCGTAGTTGAACTTACCAGCACTCTTCAGCAGAACTCGCGCTAAGAATCTACACACTTTATCTTGTTTATATTGATAATATTGTATTTCATTTTCTTTCAATGTTTCATCAGTATAAAATTTAAATAAAGCCTCCAAAACAGGTTGAGGTACGAGATCTTTTAAACTTTCATACGTGATTTCTTTTGATATTTTATTCAAAGGCCACGAGTTCTCTTCAATCAGGTCTAGCATATACGACAGAACTCTAAATTCGTAATCGAATTCCAATAGCCGATAGTGACCTTCAATTTTTACTGCCTGTATCTTTTCAAGTTCCACGTCCAATTCCGCCCGAGATGCCTGCACCTGCTCTAAAATTGATTCGTAATCTAGAAGCTTAGATTTATCAACAGCATACTCCAGCTCTGGACCCCGATATTCAGTTGGCTCCAGAATCTTTCGTAGTTTAGATAAACGTGGTTTACAAGGTTTCAATTCGTAATAAGTAAAAAACGTGTTAACAGCGTCTTTAAATTCAATTTTTCTGGGATCTCTACTCGCATCGTCGGAATCATTTGATTTATTTAAACTGTTATTCGATTTCTCGAACGAGTTGTCAGAGTCCCATTCCATTGAATTGTTATTTATCGTCTCATCTCCACCCGTTGACGCCGCGAATAGCAAGTTGGGCACTAATAACAAACTATTAGACGTTTCTGCCTCCTTAACATCGTATGTTTTGCTTTCTGTACACAAAACAACGTTTTCTTCTCGATCACCTGTGAAACAGAAAATTTGTCGAAAGAGAGTTCATAATTTGTCATTAAATTTTAATTAATGTCGCCATCGCTCACAAAAGCCAATATTATTTTAAGTAATATTGTTTTATCTTCAAGCATTTCTCCATACAGGGGTAGCCAGAGATCTACACAATTTAGTCTTTTCGACCTATTTCACCGGAGGTTTTTTGGGAAAACGGGATAGATAGTGAGCCTGTCGCCGTAAATCATAGATAGGGGATCGAACTTCGGTCGGTCTCTTAACTAGAATTCCGACCTCCCAATCTTTACCCAACATTTCGGCTATAAAGGCTATAATGGAAGGAGTAATTAATTCACATATATAAAAATCGATGACAGGTGTTAGTCTGGCAAAATCTCTAGAAGTGCCCCAAAATTGGTGCTTTGGCAACAAAAAAATCGGTACCACCATTAAAACAGCCTCAATGTAATTGACGAAGAACAAATAAACATCATTGATTGTAACGTTAAATACATCCACCACGTTTTGTAAAACAGTATTACTTCTGTATATTTTTTGTTTTATGTCGCAAATTATAAATAAATGAATAAATATATTCACGCAATTCCCAAAACATGGGTAGACAGAGGTCATCAGGTCTAGGCAATTAAGTCCCTTTGACCCACCTTCCACCGAAGATATTTTCGGTACAACGTGACGGGTGGTGAGCCCGTTGCCGCCTTTATGTCCAAGCCAACGATGAAATTCGTACATAAGTTTTTGAAAAACTCATTGGTACTGCCACCTGGGGATCGAACTCGGGTCTCTCGACTCGAAATTCCGACCACCCAACAACTCGGCTATCGTGACTTATGTCGCAAATTAATTTACTTATTTTCTATAAAACACTTATTATAACTATCCATGCTTAAAAATTACCTTTAAACACGAATTTATTGCCAGCCTCAATTTCTTTTAACAGTGTATCGTCCAATTGCATCAATTTCAAGTTATCGTTTCTAATGCTAGAGTCTGGGAACATCAAAACCTGAGTTACATCTGTTAATTCTGATTCGTGCAATTTAGCTATTTTGATTACTTTCCTCACGTCTTCTGGAGTCCGTTGGTTCCTATAAATTAAAAGTAAAGTATACTTTACTACACTTAAAGACAACGTAATTGCAATTATTAAAAAGGCATGAGTACAGCAGCGACCTCATCGCTTAAAGATCGATTTAAGAATTTACCACCCTCTTTCTTCTCCAGTGCGTCTTCCGAGACGATCAAAAATATCAAACTAAAATTAAATATATCCATGAAGATAGAGGCTTTAAGTTACTGAAGAAAAAATTTAAGCTAAATATTTATATATAGTCTGTTTCTGCAGTGTCATCTGCTATTAAGTTAGATTACAAATTAATGGCTTCGTAAATCTCAATGGTAATTCATTTTCTTTCACATTTATCACTTCGTGTATTAGTGAGCCCGTCCGCCATGACTGGTGACAAGCTGTTTTTTTCCTCGCTCAACGGTTAAGTCAAGCCATTCAATGTGTAAATGCAACCGGCGTTCTTGGTACCATGAACATATATTTAAGAATATAAGATTTAAAAATTAAATTGACAAGGCCGGAATTCGAACCAGCAACTAATGAAATTATCCGAATATTTATGGAAACAAGAGTTTCCATAAATATTCTCTCGCTTTTAGAGCCTTGTGGAATATTTAGAGAGGATGGTAAGAGACCCGACGGCTTGACATTAGTCCCGCGTCGATACATTAGCGGCTCTAACATCAAGGGTACTTCGATAAGGGCCGGGGTGGCATCAAAGGCAGCTGAATCGGGTCAGTGTTGTAAATATATATCTTTGAAAGGAGACTATAGATTTGTTCCATTTGCCGTAGATACGATCGGTCCGAGGGGCCCCCGCTACGCCGTCTTGTAAAATTTTATATGCTTTATAAACGTATAATAAATATCTTCACGCCATTCCCAATACATGGGAAGACAGAGGTCTCGACAATTAAGCCTTATCGACCAACCTTTTTTGGGACAACGTGACAGGTGGTGAGCCCGTCGCAGTCTTTATATCCAAGTCAACGATATAATTTGTACATAAGTTTTGGAAAAACCCATTGGGATCGAACTCGGGTCTCGTGACTCTAATTCCGATCACCCTACCACTCGGCTATCACGACTTATTTGTTTTGGTTTATAAAAAATACTATTGCACGCCGTAGAGCCGTAAAGTTTTAAAAACTTTTTTCTTATGTAAAATCTTATTTCTGGCTTGCCAACTTTCTGCCATAGAAAAAACATAATATAACGTCTCTATAGATACATAGATAGTAAACTATTGTTAGTCTATTGACTCTTGACAGTATCTGACCTGACATGTGAACTTGACATATTCCTTTTCTGTGACTGACATTTCGTTCGATTTTTCAATCCTTGCAGGCACAAATTTCTTCGGGATTTCAACACAATTTTATTTTAGCCTAAGTTGAATAAGCTAACAGAACAAAAATGTCTATATTTAGTGATATACTACCGATTAACAAAAATGAAGAGAAAAAACAGGGTAGTGGCAACCTATCTCCTTACTTGAACTTCGATCCCAATTATATACCCAAAATGCAACCCGAATTTATTTATCCCGACGACAGTCATATGGCCTCTACGGCAAGAAGATCTAATGTAGCTCTGCCCATAGTTGGAATGTCTTTCATGACTGGTTCAGGTGAGAAAATTATGATATAACCTCCAACTTAAATATATTTTTTTTCCAAATATTTAATGCTGTCTCCACTCTTAACTGTTTAATCATATTTTGCTTAATAATAAAATCTAAATGACTCATTTTTCAATCATCAATTTCGGGGTAAATAAGGTTATGTATGAATGAAAATGCCATTAATAAATCATGCAATATGTCATACTAAGCTTCAATTCAGTATTGCATAGAGAAGAAATATCATAGATTAAACTGCTTAGTAAAAATCACGACAGCCAAGTGGTTACAAAATCCAAATATTAATTAAGTAACTCTAGTTCACTATACTACCCACAATGAAGGCAACATACTATTTGAAATCTATGTTACTATTTGTATCATTAATACTTAAATATTAAGATGATGACAGGCTCATTGTTTATCATGTTGTCCCAATTAGGCTCTGT
Source organism: Sericinus montela (assembly GCA_029286605.1). Classification (NCBI taxonomy): domain Eukaryota; kingdom Metazoa; phylum Arthropoda; class Insecta; order Lepidoptera; family Papilionidae; genus Sericinus; species Sericinus montela. The sequence goes on from JAGSMR010000024.1 coordinate 7,493,826, forward strand.
TAATATGTGAGTTAATATTAATTAACTGTCAGGACCCCTTTTTTTTACATATTATTCTGCACAACTTTTTTGAACACTTGTTTATTTCAATAACTATGTAAATTATTTTGATGAATATAAATTATATAATATAAATAAATTCATGATTTCACTAATATAAAAGTTACATTCATTTATCCTCATTTACTAATCTATATATTTTATAATTGGTTATAAGAAAAAACTCTAACCAATTGTCAGAGCTGACACACACAATAGCCACCTTATACATACTTTTATACATACTTTTCACTATAACAAGGGCCAACATTGTTGAGAATACCAGTAGGCAATAATTTTTTTTAAAGACCTTATAGTTTAATGTGTCAACAATAAAGATTAAACACTATAGTATTCTAAAGAATAATCCTGAAATGTTTCTAACTTAGGTTTGGGTGGAATGGCTGGATTATATAAAGGATTAAGAGCTACAACCCTAGCAGGGCAAACAGGCAAAGTACGAAGAACACAGGTTGTCAACTACATTATGAAGCAAGGTAATTTTTTAATTTATTAATTTATCTAGCCTCTTTTTGGGTAGTGAGAGAGAACAGATTGCCAAGCATCACCATCTGTACTCTTCTTTTAAATTCAACATTTTCTTCATACCTGCTCCTCCAGGTATCCAAGTATCCTAACCTTCTTAGGGCAATTTGCTCACATGGTCTTTGAAAATTAGTCTCAGTCTTCCCCAACACCTATTAATGTTAATTTTGTGCAATATATTTTATTCATCATTTAATTTTCATTCATTCACTCTATGTGCCCAAACCATCAAAGTATTTAAATATTTTAAGTTTGAAGGGACTTAATTGTCTAGACTCGACCTCTGTCTACCCCTATATTAGGAATTGCATGAAAATATATTTTTTATATTTCACTAAATAGTTCAAGGTTTATTTAAATGGTATAACTACTTGAATCTCTTGAAGCTATCTGAGTTTAACAGGAAAAATAATATTTTCAGTGAAAACTGTTCTTATGTTGATTATATCGCATTAAACATTGATAAAAACAAACACACTGAAACTTAACTTGGCAATTATAATTTAAGATTGTAGTGTGATTCAGATAAAATTAAAGTATTTATTGACTGAACTGAATGTAACAAATAGATACTAGTACTACACTAGAGTAAAAAGTACTGAATATAAGAAAATTCTAGATAAAACTTGTAAATTGTTTCATATTTATATGAATTTTTAAATTGTTTGAAGCTCCTACTTGTGTTTATTACACCAGATTAATGTTTTAAACCATATTAAATTATTTTTTTAGGGTAGTGAGAGAGAACAGATTGCCAAGCATCACCATCTGTACTCTTCTTTTAAATTCAACATTTTCTTCATACCTGCTCCTCCAGGTATCCAAGTATCCTAACCTTCTTAGGGCAATTTGCTCACATGGTCTTTGAAAATTAGTCTCAGTCTTCCCCAACACCTATTAATGTTAATTTTGTGCAATATATTTTATTCATCATTTAATTTTCATTCATTCACTCTATGTGCCCAAACCATCAAAGTATTTAAATATTTTAAGTTTGAAGGGACTTAATTGTCTAGACTCGACCTCTGTCTACCCCTATATTGGGAATTGCATGAAAATATATTTTTTTTATATTTCACTAAATAGTTCAAGGTTTATTTAAATGGTATAACTACTTGAATCTCTTGAAGCTATCTGGAGTTTAACAGGAAAAATAATATTTTCAGTGAAAAACTGTTCTTATGTTGATTATATCGCATTAAACATTGATAAAAACAAACACACTGAAACTTAACTTGGCAATTATAATTTAAGATTGTAGTGTGATTCAGATAAAATTAAAGTATTTATTGACTGAACTGAATGTAACAAATAGATACTAGTACTACACTAGAGTAAAAAGTACTGAATATAAGAAAATTCTAGATAAAACTTGTAAATTGTTTCATATTTATATGAATTTTTAAATTGTTTGAAGCTCCTACTTGTGTTTATTACACCAGATTAATGTTTTAAACCATATTAAATTATTTTTTTAATATCAAATTGATATTAAAAAAATGATTTGGTGCACTCCCATCAGAGGGTGGCCAGGGGGAGAAAAAAAAAATATATATGAGAAAAGATTGATATTGTCATACAGAATTGTTTTATATTTATTAATTGCAATTATCATAAATTTGCTACTATATATCACACTATAAATAAGGTCAATAGTGTTTTTTTATATTTTGTGACAGAAAATATGTATTTTATTTATTTTAATAAAAAGAGAACCTTAAAATCAACTTAAAACTAATTGTGACAGTAAAAAATTTATTAACATATTACTCTACTAATTTAGTTTATAGCCCTACTAAAAGAGCAATTTCCATCACAATTGGCTAACAGGTTAAGCAAATGCAATACCAGACACCTACCACTGTTCAATAGTCGGGTATTCACGCAATTTTATTGATTTTTAAAGCATATTTGTTATGCTGAACTTTTAAGTGATTAAATTAAAGAATTTTTTCTCTTTAGTGTAATCAGTGATATTTTTTGAGATAACTATCCAACCTGTTTTCATGGCTTTTCCCTCAGTCATCTCTTACACTAAGAAAGTACTATTGTTCCGAATCTATAAACTTAAAGGCAGGGTCACTATGACCTAGACTCCCAGGCCGAACTAAAAATTAAATAGCTAGCTTAGAGTTATTTGTAAAATGTTAATAAAATATTAATATCATTGTTTTCTCATTCAGGTACTACCACTGGTTGCACTTTGGGAATCATTGCATCATTCTACTCGTGTATTGCACTTGGAGTGACATGGTTACGAGACAAAGAAGACACTGCAAATACCTTCATAGCTGCTGCAACAACTGGGGTCATATACAAAAGTACAGCAGGATTACGTTCAATAGGACTAGGAGCTGTAGTTGGATTAACATTAGCCGGAGTCTACACACTTGTTACAGACAATGATAATATATGGAGCAAAGCAAAGTACAACAGATTGTGATCATTCTACCGCCTAATGATGAGTGGTAATTTAGACAAGCTGTGCTATACTGTAACTTGCTTAATGAAACAAGCTTTACAGATTGGAATACAATGTAAAGGTGTTTGTATCTATGGTCAATATAAGAAGGATTGTTTCTTGTTGATCTCATAAAAAATAGTATTGACTGTTGGCAAGTGATATTATGACACAGATGTCTTTAATTATCATCACTATAGTAATGTAAATATTATAGACTGTTATTTTTTAGTTATGTTATTGCAATCATTGGCACCAAAGGATCTGTTAAGTGTAAAGACTTATTAACTCAATGTCTGTTCTACTTGCAATTGACTGTCAGTGCCTGCCATCAGAGTTGTTCTGTTGCTAGATCATATTGTTCCTGGATCAGCGCAGGATGAGCACAATTAACCATAAGCCATTAAATAAAACAAATTATTTGAAAAACTAAAATCTCTATTTATTTTCTCCGTTTCTTAATATACATTATGTAAAATAACAATCATAATGGACAAAGTAATAGCAATACTTACAGTAAGCAGCTTAACAGTAGGATATTTTAATAAATTTAAAAACAATGTGTTGAATTGAGCACAACAAAAGTGAATGAAAACTTATATAAATAACTTTTGCATATATATGCTCAATAAAACATTGCTGTTGTCATTTCTTATTTATACTGAAATCATGGGGTTTTCAGCTGTGATTACTTTTATATGAACATATGTGACAGTTCAAAACAGTTGCAAATATATGAAGGTAATTGTAATTAACTAGGTACATCATTAAAAAAAATATCTTCACGCAATTCCCAATACAGGGGTAGACAGAGGTCAAGTCTAGACAATTAAGTCCCTTTGACCCACCTTCCTCCGAAGACATTTTCGGGACAACGTGATAGGTGGTGAGCCCGTCGCCGTCTTTATGTCCAAGCCAACGATGAAAATCGTACTTAAGTTTTTGAAAAACTCATTGGGATCATCACAACTGCCACCTGGGGATCGAACGTGGGTCTCTCGACTCGAAATTCCGACCACCCAACAACTTGGCTATCATGACTTTTAAAGGTTCATCATCATGCAAATTATTTGGCACAAAACAACATTGACATTCGTTATATAGACTCAATACTAAAATTTATTAGTAGCAACATTTCTTGAATTTAGGATAAGATAAATATTATATAATGTTAACATGATAACACATGTTTACAATATTTATTATCTATACCTAGAGATGGATGGAGTTTTAGCAAATTTTAGGAAGAATGCATGATTGAGATTCTAAATAGTAGTAACTACTATTACTATTAATAACTACTACTCATTTTGTATCACCCATATACAAGGGGAGACATTATAAGAGAAATACAGAAGGCTAGGTTCATTCTTCTTGAAAAAAACCACTGCCTTGCAAGTAATAAGATAGCTGAGTATTATTCACAAATTTGTATTATTTAGTAGTATAGCTGGCTGCTATGGAATGGTTTGATATCCAACCAAAATAGTGAATATAATATACATACCTTCCTTAAAATCACTGTCATACTCATTTCAGTAATGAAATATACCAACTAACATTAAATTACATAATATTAAACTTACTAAGCATGGATCTCAATTTTTTTAAACAAAGCCTTTATATTATTATGTCAAGTCTGTAAAATTACTTAAAACCATTTAAGACATTCTTACATTTTAGTAGCTATGTGCATTATTTATACAAGTGATAAAGATTATTTTATACTATGTTACAGCTCATCAATTTATCTACATAATATTATTTGTATTTTTTTTTTCAAAGCTTAATGTACTTATGATAATGCCAAATATACATTTCCATATTTAGTAGTGAGCAACATCTGAAAAACCTTTTATTGTTATAGCTATTTGATTGGGCCCATGACAAGTTCAAAATATATCCCAATTATCATCTCAAATGGATAGTAATAATTTTAACATAAAGGTATTTTACATAAATACATAACAATAACAATCTATCTTCTCTGCTAAATTTAAAAGAAACACAAATGTTTTTAGTAACTTGTCCTACAATAGTTATAATTTTAATGAAAATATCATAAGAAAATAATTGCACTGTCTCATTTTGATCTGATATGTTACATACATGCAATAGTTCTACTGTATCTCATATGAATTCTACATTTTCCGCTGCAACCTCTCTGCTCTGAGGAGCAGCAATTTGTGTGTCACGAACCAGCATTCAGAATAGACTTCATGTCATCTGGTAACACACAGTTCAAATCATCAAGACGTCTAGACAATAATGTACGAGTATTATGTGGCACAGGTGGATCACTCCTCAAAACTTCTCTCAACTTTAAAACCATATCTACAATTTCAACCTCCTTCTTACCTATTGACCATGTCTTAAGATCACTTTCAGCCAATGCCTCTAGCTGCAATGCATGTAGCTTATTTGTCAAGTTACTATGCCTTTGGTGGAACCATGCACTGAAATTTGGTGTCCTAAAAAAATTTCTGTATAAACCAATCCAATCTCCTTTGATACCAGTTGTTAAATGGGGGCCAGCTTGCTCAAGTGTAGCAAAGAAGTCTTCAGGATTAAAAGGATTAGGTACAGGCGGTGCACGGAATGGAGAAATATTTTTTTGCAGCGGCATTAATGAAGCCATGTAGCGTTCTAAAGGGATCATAAAACTCTGTGTAAGTTCTAATAAATGACGTTTCACCATTGCTGTTTGTACTTCAGATGGACGGTCTGTTCTTATTCCATTGTGAAGCTTCTTTATGATTGCTTTATCTTTTTCTAAGAAAGGTTTATATTGAGTGTACACACCAGGTGCTGTGTCCAAAAGCTTGATATTGCCTACTTTTCTTAATTTGGTTTTCATTGAAGTTGCATCACCTAATTTGATAGTATGAGGCCAGTGTTGCAATGTCTTAGTAAAGAATGGATTGGTCACACCCAATATTACGCAAGGTGGATTGAATTGCTTCCTTGTGAATTCTTTAAATTCACTGTCATGAATTGTGAAATAAGGTCTGTATTCAGCTGCGTAACATAGCGGCTGAATTAAGTATGTCAGTGCTTGAACTAATGATGAACACTCTGTTGGTGAACTGGCCATGACAACAATAGGCTCAGCAGTCAAAACCAGCTCCCATAACAAATGTAAATGGGATATTAGGCTAGAAAGTGCATCAAAAACATTAACATCTTGTATAGACACAAGTATATGAGGTACACTTGTGGAATTAATCTGTTTGGCAATGTCAGACCTTGTTACTTTTCCTGTCTGGTGGTTTGGTATGTAGGACTGGAAGACTGCGCCTAACACTGGCAGAAGAACATTTTTACCTGCATCTAAAACTGGCCATCTGTTTATGTCATGACATGCAGCTTCTAAGCTACCACCATCACCATCCTCGAAATGTTTTGGAGCTATAAGTTGTATAACTTTGTAGAACAAATTTATGAAGGGTAATCGCGTGAGTAATATAATACTCTTCTGGAAGTAGCCACGCGGCAAAGAAGGATCCTTGACTTGTCTAAAGTACACGAAGCCCCAGTAATGTGTGGAATCTGCGCGCAACGTGGGCACACTCCCCTCATTATAATTTAACTGTTGTTGCGTCAAAGATGTACGCGATCGTAAGCGTACATGAAATTGTGTATCTCCCATACATCCAGAATTGGAATCTGGAAATGCCAAGTAACATATATTACATTTTTCTTGGTCAGTTAAGTTAACTCCAGGCGGATATACACTTTCCAATGCTTGCCCTAACTCCAAATCAAAAGTTACCACACAAATACAGTGCAACCATTCAGAAAATCTACTCCATTTCGATAGAAACTCCCGTTCTTCTGGTAGAATGTCATTGTGTTCATAATTTTGTCGACAGCTGGCCATTTTTTACTATGTTCTAACACATTTCGTCGCACTTCAATATATTTAACACTGTAATCACATTTTTTATCATTGTTTATATTTATACACTCGCATTTTTTTCATTCACGATAAAAACAACTAAGGAGACGCAACAGCACGTCCTACTAACAGCTGTTACTTAAAACATGGCTGCGCGCGCAAAAACAAAATTAGATCACGTTTCAATTAAATTTGTATTAAATTTCAAAAAGAATAAAGAGATAAAACTTTCTGGAATAACTTACCAATCTGCCATACTTAATTTATTTAGGAATAAACTTATAAGTAACTAATTTTACCACATAACATAACAAATACACAAAATTTACATGCACCTTTAAATTCTCATCGAAAAAGCAAAATATATTATCTATAACTAAACATTATAATAACGTTCCAGTTGAATAGAATACAACCAATGCTAAATATATTGCTACACTCTTTACACATTAGCTAGATAAAACGTCTCAAAAAGAGACGAACAGAAACTGCTATTAAAACAGCGCTACGATGCTATTAGCAACTAGCTAAACTTAAAAATGCGATTTTTAGTCGATTTTGGCGATTACGGCCAGTTCTCGCTATGGCAGACGCCTTTGCCGTATGCGCTCTCCTTAAAAAGATTCCTTAAAAAATACACTTTCCAATACTACCATTTTTGTATGAACACGGTGTCAAAGTCTGCTTGCATTTTGTAATTGCAATATGCTTCTGTCACACATTAAGTTTATCGTCTGAAGTTATTTTTTTATTTTCATCCGCGCCATGTTACTACTTTTATGGAGAAGTTGGGAAAGAAGTAACAGGTAGTAGTCATAGATTATTCTGGATGAAAGTTGAAAGCGAAACAGCATTTTTTCTTAGCGGAATGGCACCGTTTCGTTTTAATATCCCAAAGAATCGGTCCAATAATTTACTGTAGTGTTGTCTTGTGACAGTTTTTCCTTTCCTCAGAAAGTCCACAAAGGTTATTCCTTAATTTGTACAAATGTCAAAAAATCGTGGCTATTACCTTTACAGCCAACAGGACCGCCTTCTCTGGAGCAAATTCATCCAGAAATGTAAACTTGAAAAAAATTGATATGCTTCCTTCAGCTATCTGTTCGATACTGTATGAATCACTACGGGGATGGGATCCCCAACTGCTCTAGCTTCTGCTGTCATGACCCTTCTCCTGTGACAGTAGCATCCTATTCCCCTTTTCCCTGACAACCACCGACTGGCAATCTTAGCCAGGTATAAGACCTGCAAATATAGCAGCTTATATCGACGTTAGAGCTCTCGCTAACGTCCTCGTCCCTACGTCTCTCCGTTGATAGCGGTCCCCCGTTCCATTGGATTCAGAGTAGCAGGGGCAAGAGTGCATCTGTGTTAGCGCGAACACTGAAATTTTTTAATGTATCGTGCACTATAATATGTCCTGCGCAAATGACTTGGCTATTGACACGGTCTCCTATCAGATATAAAGTACAGTGGCGCTGGACAGAGGTAGAGAAGTCTGTGTGTGATTCAACCAGGCTTTGTCTGATGTATGCATACTGGCGGCTCAAGGATAGTGGTCGCTTCGCACTGCACAGGGCTGACAGTGTGATTCAAAGCAGCTCTATTCAGAGGCCCTCTTCAGAGAGGTTCTCTTCAAAGAGGAGAGGGGAGAGTGATGGGACTAGAAAAGGTGTCCTTAAAAAAGGGTAAGCCCTATCATATGATATCCAGAGGTAGTAACCGCGACTGTTTCTGCATCAACCTTTACACGGTCGAAGGACGCAAAAGAAAAGACTGAAGATCTTAAAAACTCATATTATGACGTTCGCTACTTGTGTGTGAACCTCCTTGCACATTTCTCAACTTGTGTGTGTACCCTATTACATTGCAATCAGTTTGGTTTTACAAGGGGTCGCTCAACAACCGATGCTGGTGTTGAGCTAATTAAGCATATATGTGAGGCTTGGGAGAGATCTTTTGTGATCTCTCTAAGGCTTTTTATTGCGTTTATCATGAAACACTTGTCAGGAAATTACACCATTACGGTATCAGAGATACGGCTCTTGACCTAATCAAGTCTTATTTATCTAATAGAATTCAGAGAGTGGCAATCAACGGTGCGTATTCCTCTGGATCGACGGTAGCTATGGGTGTACCGCAGGGCTCGATTCTCGGTCCGTTTCTTTTTCTCATTTATATTAATGATTTACCTTCCTAACTAGGGAAAAAACACGATATAGTGTATTTTTTGCTGATGATACCTCTATAATATTTAAAATCAAACGACATATTGTTACACTTGACGAGGTAAATGGTGCTAAGTCAAAAATAGTCAATTGGTTCAATGCTAATAATTTACATTTAAATAGCAATAAGACTAAAAATATAAAATTTTCAACACCTAATGTTAAACTGTTGGGTGATACCAATGTACTAATACATGGGGGAGAGTTGAGCTTTGTGGATACAGCGATTCTCGGAATAACACTTGATGCGAGGCTTCAATGGGGCCCCCATATATCTCAACTTGCGAGTAGGTTAAGCTCTGCAGCACATACTGTAAGAAAAATAAGGTTCTAAACTGATGTACAAACGGCTAGACTTGTTTATTATAGCATAATGTCATATGGTATTCTGCTATGGGGTCATGCAGCTGACGTAGAAACAGTATTTGTTTTACAAAAGAGGGCCATACGAGCTGTATATTGTCTAAATTCCCGAGCAACTGTTAGAGAGAAATTTAAAGCAATTAATATTTTAACACCGGCCTCTCAATACATATATGAAAATTTAATGTATGTGCATAAAAACATTAAGACTTTTAGCAAGACTTCTGATGTACATAAAGTAAATACTAGGAACAAACACAAGCTTGTAACACCGGTTACTAGACTCCATAGAGTAAGTAACTCGTTCATAGGGCGGTGTATACGCTTCTACAAAATAGTCCCGGTAAATGTGCAAGGCCTGTCTATTAACAGGTTTAAGAAATTTATTACAGAAAAGCTTTATAGGAAGGGTTATTATAATATAAATGAATATATTTGTCGCAGAATCAAGATAATGCAACAATTTTGGTTACAACGCCATCTATTAAAAGTCATCCATCGGAAACGTCAAGTGGTACGCTTGAGAGGGGTCGATACAGGAAGTGACAGAGCGGATTTCACTACTATGCGTTGGCAATGTCATTTGACTTCTGATATAAAGTGTCTTCAGAATATTCTCGGGGCACTTTTTCCTCCAAACCAACAGGGGGCCTCGGATCGCATGGCCCCTCCCCCATGTCGGAAGTCTTCTCTTTCGTTCTAGGGGACGCAGCGCTTCGCAGCAGCAGCCATAATTGTCTTCAAACTTCTAACTTGCGAGCCTCTCCTCGCAAGTCTCTTTAGATGAAGCTGTAAAGGCCTCCGGGCCAACAGCATCCCGTGGATGGTTTTAGTCGGTATGCTTCTCCTTCTGAGATTCGAGCCTGACACTGTTCGTTTCTGTGGCCTCCCGACAAAGGAACGTTCGTGCATAAAACATTTCCTCCACGGTTATCAAAAAACAAAATCTCGGGGCACTTACAAAACGGACGGCAGTGTGAACGGTCAGCTGGCTGTATCGAATTTACTGCGTTTCCAACCATTTAGATCAGTTTTCTGATATGGCTCAAGACGGATTTAACAATGAGTTGCCTCACGTGGACTACCATACGCCGACATATTAATGATAGTAACCCCTGGGAATGAGGTGATCGCTCCCAAGCTATTTCTAGAAAATATCACATTATATTTGTATAATGCATTATATTGTTAAAAATATTGACCAGAAAAGAGGATAACTACGGAGTTTCTTTCGCCTGTTTCTTCTCCGTTAGAGGAACCCCATTACGAAACGGTGGTAGATTAAAAATGACGATCGATAAACGAATGTATGTTCTTATGTCGATGAATAAATGATTTGACTTGATCGCGGGAACAACCTGTGCCCTCCTCGTAAAACTGCTCTCGTGTCCCGACAGCTCCGTCGCTACGATGTAGATATCGCTGCTCTAAGTATAACGCACCTAGCTGACGAGCGGGAGGGGGTTGAATGACTGGGCGGGTATACTTTCCTTTGGAAAAGGAATCTCGTCCTCAGAGCCCAGGAGGTCTGGTGTTATTTTCGTGATCAAAAATGACATTGTACGAAAACTGGAGGAGAGTCCTATTCATATCTCTGACTGTGACGTGAGGCGAAACACTTGTCGTGTTTTCGTTGGTGGTATATGTTACCTGGTTTGAGTGTAGTGGTGGTGGTGCATACAGTGGAATTAGTGCACGCATCTGTGGGAGGGAGGGTGGTGCTCTTCTTCTCTTCGGATCAGGTAACATATACCTTTTTATATTTGCATGCGGAATGTTGCGAAATAACTTTTTCAATAACAACTTTACAAAGAATTTCCGCAAAGTAACGCCTCAGTCAATTAACTAAAGTATGAAACCACATCGATGCATCAAAGGGCGAAACATTGACACCTAATTGACTATGTGATTGTTCGACAAAGGGACATTTCCCAAGTGCATATCGTTCGTGTTATGCGTGATGCAAACGCAATATGCTCTACTGACCATAGACTCGTCATCACCATACTCCGTCTACATCCTAATCGTAGATTCCAAAATACGAAGCTTAAACGCCTAGACATTGGGAAGCTACAGAGTCCATTAGTGCGTGAAACTTATAGTCAGTTAATTGGTGATTATCTCCGGTCGCTGAAGTTTGAGAACGCTTCATCGTTCTCAAGATTCCGTTGCTAACTGGCAAACGCTCTCGTCCAAGCCAATATATACGAGGATTGGTTTGATGACCGCGAAGATCACTTCGCGGTCATTACCAATTTTTATTTTATATATTTAGAATAAAAAAAAATTTTAAGCTTAAATATTTTTTAAAGTACGGGAATATGCTTTCGTGTAATTTCATACAACGTGGCGATGGTTGTGGCTATAAAGAACGGTGCAAAGAACCCAGAAGTTAGAGTAGATCGTCTTGGGACGATAAGAACTGTCTAAAGGATAGTAGTACGAGTATAGTACATAGAAACATTAAAAATTTCCGGTGTCCGGTGAACGGTGGTTCAAATTATCTTCTGATGCACACAAACTTTGGTTACAAATCTGCTTGACACGCATTTTCCTTTTAAAGTTACCGAAGTTGACAGGTCAGCCTACAAATCGAAGCTTTGGGGCGAGCAAATGGATGGACTGTAGAGTAAGCGTTAACTTTGGATCTACCCAATCAAACTCTTTCAGTATTAAAAGCTCTTAACAAAAATGTAACCTATATGGAGATAGCCGTCTATCAGCTTAAAGATCACGTTCAACATAGCTCTCGAAACTCTGCAACACTGGGCCCTAGATATTGAGAAGCTGGTACGTAAGGCTTATCGATTTGTTGGCTTTATTTTAAAGTAAATTTTTGTGGTCGGAAACGAGATTCCGAATATCAGAGGTTAAGACATTATAATCCTTAAAAAGAAAAAGATGCATAAGAGGGAGGATTACGCTAACACGGAATGTTAAAATAAAACAATAACTGTAACTAATAAATGTAATAAGCAATAACTCTTATGTTTTCAAAAACTATGTGGAGAAGGAGGTCGTAATAGAGGAGAGAGATTGGAGATTAAAAATAGAGGAGTAGATATTTTGATGATTCAGATTTTGCTTGTAGGTCTAGGAAAATACGAAGTAGTGTCGTAAAAAAGTTTTAATGCCGAGTGGTTAGGTGGTCGGAATTTCGAGTCAAGAGACCAGAGTTCGAACCCCAGATGGCAGGCTCGTACCAATGGGTTTTTTCAAAAACTTATGTTCGAATCTATCGCTGGCTTGGACATTGAGACGGCGACGGGCTCACCACCTATCACGTTGTCCCGAAAATATCTTCGGTGGAAGGTGGGTCGAAGGGACTTAATTGTCTAGACTAAACCTCTGTCTACCCCTGTATTGGGAATTGCGTGAAGATAAATTGCGTCGTAGCTTTGTAACGGTAAAGATGTGCAAAAGAAGAAAGTAAGAAAAATACCTCAAAGCATCATGAAGGTGATTAACAGTTACGATAGGCGAGTGGCTGGGTGGTCGGAATTTCGAGTCAAGAGACCCGAGTTCGATCACCAGGTGGCAGGCTCGTACCGATGGCTTGTTCAAAAACTTATGTACGAATAATATCGTTGGCTTGGACATAAAGGCGGCGACGGGCTCACCACCTGACATGACCGTTGTCCCGAAAATATCTTCGGTGGAAGGTGGGTCGAAGGGACTTAATTGTCTAGACTAGACCTCTATCTACCCCTGTATTGGGAATTGCGTGAAGATATTTATTTATTATTTATTTATTTATCATGAAGGTCTTGAAGGATTCTGGACAGAATTTGTCGTAGGTACACATTTCCCATGTATTGTATGTTCAATGTATATATTCCCAACTAAAAGCAGTGACATCGGAAACATAAAATAAATACCTTTGCAACATAAAATAACTGCCTTTACTGCCTGAAGGGTTAACAAAAGCAAACCGATTCAACATCAACTTCACCGGATTAAGTTTGCACACGGGCGAGAAGTTACAAGAAATATCGTCAGATACGAGAAAAAATATCATTTGAGAACCATTTACGAGCCCTTGATATTCTCCAATAGTCTTACTTAATGAGGATGGTTTAATTAGATTTGTAACGAGAGTTTAAATAGATTAAAGACATCACAATTATTAACCAACAATTTTTCAAGCAAATTGAGAAACCTAACCTGCGATAATGCTTTTTAAGAGTTGAAGAAAAAGAGTTAAGTTCAATACTCGTTTACGCTGATGCTAAGAGAGGGTTGATAGTAGAATATAATAATGCTAGCAATAGCAGAATAGGTGTTTTTTAGCAAATCAAAATAATTTGTTTGACGCGTATGCCGTGTTCCATTTCCTCCATAGGTGCAGGAAATAGAAAACGGCATAAGGGCACGAACGACACTTGCAACTAGTTATACCGTGAGGCATTGAGCTTGTCATGACGAGCCAACAGTATGGATATTTAGTGTTTATTCGGGTAAATGTTATTAAAAATAAAACGAAGCTTTTACTGGCTTAACTCAAAGAATAGAGACGCCTCTGGTGACTGATCTGTACGAGATCAGTGTAAACATTGTTATTATTTTAGTTAACTAGTTTTAAGTCTTTTCTTATGATTGATAGTGCATCAAATCAAATCAATTAATCATCGACATAAGAACATACATTCGTTTATCGATCGTCATTTTTAATCTACCACCGTTTCGTAAAGAGGTTCCTCTATCGGAGAAGAAACAGGCGAAATAAACTCCGTAGGTATCCTCTTTTTTGGTCACTATTTTTAACAATACAATGCATTATACAAATATAATGTGATATTTTCTAGAAATAGCTTGGGAGCGATCACCTCATTCCCAGGGGTTACTGTAATTAATATATTCATTTATATTATAATAACCCTTCCTATAAAGCTTTTCTTTAATAAATTTCTTAAGCCTGTTAATAGACAGGCTTTGCATATTTACCGGGACTTTGTTGTTGAAGCGTATACACCGCCCTATGAACGAGTTACTTACTCTATGGAGTCTAGTAACCGGTGTTACATGCTTGTGTTTGTTCCTAGTATTTATATTATGCACATCAAAAGTCTTGCTAAAAGTATTAATGTTTTTAAGCACATACATTAAATTTTCATATATGTATTGAGAGGCCAGTGTTAAAATATTAATTTCTTTAAATTTCTCTCTAACAGTTGCTCGGGAAATTACACAATATACAGCTCGTATGGCCCTCTTTTGTAAAACAAACTGTTTCTACGTCAGCTACATGACCCCATAGCAGAATACCATATGACATTATGCTATGGAAGTAACAAAAAAAAAACAAGTCTAGCAACTAACAAGTCTAATAACATCACTATATTCACCACTTTTTGTATCCACTCAGCGTTGCCTGCAGGAATCAACTGTATTTCATTGGCGTTAATGGTTTTCAATTGTTAAATAAATAATAACTGATTACTATGGGCATTATATTTATTTGTAAACGAAAATACAGGCTGATCGCAGGTCCGGGTCGAGCCAATATAACTGACCACCCTCAATTATTAAAATACAATTATATTACATTGTTATTTTCTCATTACAACATTATCGATCAACTCAATACACCAAACGTGAAATACAAGTGAAAATAAATTATATTCTATAGATGCTAACAATTCTACATAAATCAGTCACATGTTTCGGTGTAGTTTTGACAATTCCACTCCTAAATGGAGGAATAAAGATTGAAATGAAGGAAAAAGATTAAAATATTTTGTGTTTCATTGCCACAAGAGAATGTTGGAACATACATTGATGCAAATATAAACATTAATCCTCATTTGTATAATAAGAAAATATGACCTTTAAACTTAACAATGGCAAAACGATACCTGCAGAATTCAATTTAAAAACCCTTATGTCATTCATAGAAACTCTCACGAACATTCAACACTGCCTTACAGAAAATTGTTTTCATACATTAGGAAGTGAAACCAGCGAAATTAAAATTTCTGCTCTAATAAAATTTCTGATGAATTAATTAAATTACTATTGAACCAATGAAGAGATAAATATATAGTATTTATTAAAACAGTATGGAATGATGAAACATTGTTATTGTTTTTATTAATATCGATTTTAAGTTAGCATTTTGTTAAAATATTAATTTCCAGACTTTATTATGTTGAAAGTTATGATGACATACTACGAAATACCATTTCTACTAAAATTGACAAATAATTACTATAGATTTTTTGAATATTTTTACACCCTGTACGAAACAATGTAAGAGGAAATCAGTCTTTTACGACCAAACCAAAAGCGTTATGCGTAAAAAGTTAAAAATAATTTGTTATAAAGTGTTTAAAATAAGCAAGTAAAAATAATACCTATATGAAATTAATTAATATACATTATAATATAAAAACATAAAATGGAGGGAAGTATAAAATAACCTTTGTTAAAAATGAGTAATGACCCTACTCATTTTTTAAGTTTTCTAAATCAAATCACAGAAACATTTATAAAACTTTAAGTATGAAAATAATTTAACTTGCACCAAGTTTTAAGTGCACCACTAAACTATTTTGGATCCTAGTTGAAAGTTAAAATTAATTCTAAATTTATTAGCGACAGGATGAATTTGATAAAAAATAAAATTTCTCTAATTTTAAAATTAAGCATTCTATTAAACGTACTTATATTATTAAATATTATTAGCTCTGAATTAAAATATTCTATTAAGTGCAAAATAATTCCTATTGTTTTATAATCCATTAAGAAAATTATACATTAATATATAATAATACATTGTTTTATAATAATACATTAAGAAAATAAAGTACACAGAATCTACAAAATTTTAACGAAAAACCTTAAAATATGTCTTTCAACATGCTACTACACAAAGAGTTTGAATATCTCTTTAAATGTACTGGCACATTGAATGACATATAAACGAATTTGTTATGTTACATGATTAAAAAAACAAGTCTTGGAAACCATGGCTGGTCACAATTTCTTGATTTTTGTATGCAACAAAGGCACTGACTACCATACGACATTACTATTATTGTCAATGGTCTAACAATATGTTGTGGAATATTACGAAATAAACAAATAGAAGAAGTTGTTGATCACAAAAAAATTAAGACAAATAATGACTTTCTTCAGTTTGTTAACTCTTCAAGTTATCAAGTTGATAAAAAATTAAACCAAATTACTTTCGCATTTACATTATTTATATTTTTTAGTTTAGATACACCAACTCGAGTGATCACGATCATAGGCGAAATATAAATACGAATACCGAACATATAGACCAACGTGGCATGTTTTATTGCCATAAACATTCAAAATAATAATGTTGCTATATCATTATAATTACAGGCATAAAAATTATTGCCATGTTGAATTACTAGCGACATTTGAATTTGGCTGTCCGAATGTATTGGGAAAACTCTGTCCTAGATTTAAACTACCAAACTGCTGGGATAACTGTTGTGTTTGTTGTATCGGTTGATTACTGAACAACTGTTGGTTGTTTTGTGGGAACGAGAGTGCTGTTGTTGCATACCCTGTTGGGGCATTTGAGATCCAAACTGTTGGAACTGGCTGTTCATCGGTTGATATTGATTGAAGTGCTGCATTCCATTTTGCATCGGCATACTATTGTACATTGGCTGTTGGTAATTTGAAGCGAAGGGGAATGCTTGTTGCTGTACTGGTGCATTAAATTGATTCGCTAAATTAGTGGCCGGTGTTTGACTGTACAGCGCTAATATACTGTCCTTTGTTAGCTTTGACTTCTCCTTTTCTGTCGGAGCTGCCTGTTTAAAGAAGTTCTCTTCTTCCACCTTTAAGTCGGGTTTCGAGTCTTCTGATTTAGGTAAATCAGATGGTTTCTCTTGAGGTGCTGAGAAGAAACTTGAGAATATATCATCGTTTGCGGTGGTATTCGAATCCGATTTTCCTGTGTCCAAGCCAAGTAGGTCTGCTGAGCCATTGGATGTTTTACTGTTCTCCGTCTGACTGCTTGTTGGTGTACTTCTGCCTAGCTTGGGACTAACGGATGATTTCGGTTTAGGTATGCTGGGTATGACATCAGATTTCTGAAAAAAATAAATAATAAAGACAATATAAAAACAATGGTATGGACTCAATATTTTTCTTAATCAGAATTTTTAACCTGATACTACTGAGGTTGTCGTAAGACATGACTATAGAAAAAGTCTTAGAAGTCACAACCACTACTCAAGGTTGGATAATCAGATCAATGAAAATACCACACAATAGCCTGCCCACTTAAAGGTTGGAGATGTCTGATACTGTATATATATAGCATAATATTCTTCAATTATTACTATCATAAAATTTACAAAAGAAAGTCACGATAGCCAAGTCGATGGGTGGTCGGAATTTTGAGTCGAGAGACCTGAGTTCGATCCCCAGGAGGCAGGCTCGTACCAATGGGTTTTTTCAAAATCTATGTACGATTCATATCGTTGGCTTGTACAAAAAGATGGTGACGGGCTCACCACTTGTCTCGATGTCCTGAAATATCTTCTAGACTACACTTAATTGTCTAGACTAGACCCCTGTCTACCCCTGTATTGGGAATGGCGTGATGATATTTTATTAACATAAAATTATAAATAATAATTATTTATGGTTGTACCTACTTAAAAGATTTCTTCATGCCTTCGATTATTGAGAATACTAATACTCATAATCATGATGAATAACTTGCCAATGCTGATATTGGCCAATATTTACATGGATACACATATAGGTAAGGATACCATTACACGCATTGCTCTGATCCCAAATAAAGTATATAAGGAATCGGAAATAACAAAGGTACCACAAACACCCAGACCCGAGACAATAGAAAAGTGATTTTCCACATTGACTAGCCTGGAACCGGTATGTACGCCACTAGATCACCTTTAGCCTTTCTTATACTGAGGTAGTCAGTCTAATAAAGGCTAAAGATGCTGTGGAATATCATAGTTTATTTAAATAAAGTAGGGGATATCGTAAAAGACTATAATGGGCATTGACCATAAAGTGAAATAATGAAATTAAATTAAGTCTTACATTGTACTTCTTATCACCAACCGTCGGCGCTGGCAGTGGTCCCAATGTAGACGATGTTGATTTCTTTTTTCTCTTTTGTCGTTCCATTTCTTCATCTATCTCTTTATCCCTGAAATAACGAGTAGATCACTAGTAAAATGTCGAACAGGATGACAAACAGACATAATAACCAATTATTTTGGTATGCATAAAATTTGCATGCAATTCTGCATTGCCAGCGAAATATAAATAGGCTGAACTAAAAAACTTCAAATTCGATCTTTGTGGGTCTGCTAGATATAACTTAGAAATTAGACGATCTGGGAGTGAGTTAGTGAAAATAGTAAGAAACTTATCAAGGACATCATGTTCTCCCGGTCTGGAAAAATTCAAAGTCGTTCATTAACATTGAACGAACAGGGGATGGAAAATATCCCCGTTTCGAGAAAAGGTTAACTACGTCTGTATTTTTGTTTCTATATTAGGCGGAAGCATTTCCCATGCCTAGGGTAGCCAGAGAGAACAGAGAGAGCCAAGTGTCACAATCTGATATACCTCTTTCGTTTCTTTCATTCATTCATCATTTTCCTAAAGTTAGATATAGGGACGGACAAGTGAAACGATCGCTGGCTAGCTTAACACTGTTTCACACAATAATTAGCGGTGGGCGCAGCCACGCACACATACCCAACACCTAATAAATTCACTTTTAGATATCCGAGTACTCTTGACCCACCCCTCTTCGTGCGATTTGGTCACATAGTATTTGAGAGTTAGTCTCGGCTTACCTTAACACCTTTTAATATTAACTTTCGCGCGACATATTTTCTTCACCATTCGATTTTCACTCATCGGCTCCAACGAAATAACTTTTTTATATGTCCTTACATACCAATTGACTTTAGGTAGTTGCGGGGGGACCCATTCCTTGGCGATGTATTTCTTCTGTTCGTACTTGGCGCGAATGAAGCCCTCCAGTGAGGTGTCGCTTTGCGGCCGTCGGAACGAATCGGGCAGGTTAGCTTCGTATACGGCGCGAGCTCTAGAATTCCCCATTTGCTGGAGGGACACCTGAAAACAGACAATAGTTGACTGAAGACCAATTTATGTCGAATTTGTAATTTGTTACTCGTTGTTTAAGGACAATAGCCGAGCGGTGGGGGTATCGGAATTCGAGTCAATAGACCTGAGTTTGAACCCCAGCTGGTAGGCTCGCACCAATGAGTTTTTTTTCTAAAACTTGTGTACGATTTATACGAGTTTATAAAAGGTCGATGGATGCCTAACGATATCAATAAGTAATTATTCGAGATACGCATCCCGCTAACTGTCGGACCAACATATTTCACTAAATCCATGGAAAGAAACGGAGGGGTAAATCCTTACGCTGACACCATACAGCACACATATATTTTACCGCTTCATCACCTTACCTAGTAAACTAGGCAAAACTGGATGTTCTGCTGGTCGTGGCGACGGTGGGAATGGCGTTGTCGGTAGTGGTATATGTTACCTGGTTTAGAGTGTAGTCGTGGTGGGAGAGAAGAGCACTTCTTCTCTCTGGACCAATTAACATATGCCTTCAAAATTTTGCATGAGAAATAGTGAAATGTATTTATTTTATAAAACGTTATAATAATGAATTTAAGTAGGCGAAAAGTAACAACAGAGTCTAGAAACTATCAGAAAGAAGACATGTAAACATATACGGCCTGATAGCCGTAGGTGGTAGTGACCCTACCTTCGAAGCTAACGGCAGCTGATTCGAATTCCGCTGGGTAAAAATATTTGTGTGATGACTGTTTGTAAATAAATATGAATGTTTGTCCTCGAGTCATGGATGTTTATATTTAGGCTCATCCCCTGTCACATTGTGCCAAAATAAGCCCAGGTGAAAGGTGAATAGAAATGGATTTGTCTAGATTTCTGTCTGCCCCAGCATTGGGAATATGCATAATGATATTTTTTTGATTGTACCGTTTAATTTTTACCATTTAATTTGTACCGTTTAATTTAATACCATTAAGCTTGGACAAAAACATGGCGACAGGCGCGCTCACCACCATTGTTCCAAATAAGCTCCAATGAATCATGGTTCGAAAGAACTGAATTGTCCTCCTCTGACTAATTTCAAGCAGTGCCTAACTGACATTATATCCGATCCAGGTTATGACTGATTTCGATGTGAATACTCTCGAGAGCAACGAATTCGGGCCAGGTCGGGACACATAAATATCTACAAAACTAGGAATGGACAAGGACAATGAGATGTTCTTTGATTGAAAGTAACTTCTTAGTTACTGTAAACTGAGAGTTGTTGTGTCATTGTCACATGTACAAAGACTTCGACTCCAATGTTACGAGGAAACGGACTCCAATCTATGCAGATTAGGATAAGGTAGGGTCAGGTATACCACAGCACGAGAATATCGGTACTTTATTTCGTTACTTCATTGTCCAAATCAAAATGCACGGAGTGTGATACCACGACTTGCTGGAGCAAATTTAATACCATTAAGACTTGAAAACAGCCCTAAATTCAAGTGTTGTACATTGTTTAAGTGTTATGTAGTCGGACTGACAAGATTAATGCCCTATAAGGACAATGGAATATCAAGAGTGTTACTAGATCAGGGGATTGATTCAAGCAAGGCATTTGAAGCATCGAAGAGAAGGTGGCTTGACAAATTTTTTGCCGTGTGATTACGGCGTAAGAATTTAGCACCTCTTTTCTTCTGTGAGAGGCAAATAAGGGAAAGCCTTAAAATGTAATCGGATACCGACAGATGACGAGATAACCACATCGAAACATAGTAGACCAAAATTCAACAGACCGGTAACGAGCAGCAGCGCTTTTGGTGCAAGAGGTCTGTTATTGTGACCTCCAATCCGTTTGGCCAGCATGGTGGTAATGGCAATACCAAGTAAGAAAAGTAAGGTCTACGTCTTGCAGTGGACTTTTACACGTTGTTATAATAATATGAGTTTACTCTCACCACTTGCTCGGGCGTCCATGAGTCCAGGTTGACACTCTTCACCTTTGAGATATGAACGCCGAGGTTACGATGGATGCCCGCGCAACGGATGCATAGAAAAATACCCAAGTTCCATGAAGCCCATCGTGGTCCTGAAAATAACAACCAGAATAATATACACACACATGTATTTATACATACACTATTCATAAATTAAAAAAGGTAAGGTAAGGGAGATACCGCTTCATATCAAAAGCGAAAATGTTCAGTAAAATCATTCTAAATCGTTCAAGGTACCTCAGCAAGCGAAATAAATTCAAATATGCAAAATGTAAGTGGTTTTATCCATTATACGTGGTCATATATACGTGGCATTACCCAAAGTATATCTATAAATAAATAAATATCTTCACGCAATTCCCAATACAGGGGTAGACAGAGGTCTATTCTAGACAATTCCCACAAAAGTCCCTTCGACCCACCTTCTACCGAAGATATTTTCGGCACAACGTGACAGGTGGTGAGCCCGTCGCCGCCTTTATGTCCAAGCCAACGATATAATTCGTACATAAGTTTTTGAAAAACGCATTGGTATCAGCATGCTATCAGGGGAAAATCGATTCGAAATTCCAACAACCCAACCACTCCAATATCGTGACATGTATATCTAATTTTTTTAATACGAATAAAAGACCAAAGAACTAGTGTTTCGAAGAAGCCAGAAGTAACATATGGTTATGTTGAACCGTGACAACATTTGCGATCCCACTGACACAAACAAATTTCCCTGACATTTAATTTTGCTTTACTAGTAACTAAAGCTTCAATACAGAAATTTTTGTAACATGTTGTACCCGACATGGACGTGTTTAAATAATATAGCAACAGGGCACTAAAATGTCACCATTTTTAACACTGAATTGTTACGACCTCTGGCTAACACAGGGTTAACCAGATGTCTAAACAATTCAGTCCGTCGGGAAAAGCGTGAAGAGAAAAATGGGTTTTTATAATTTGTTTCCGAGCTCTTTAAATTAAATTAAATATCTTCACGCAATTCCCAATACAGGGGTAGACAGAAGTCTAGTCTAGTCCCTACGGCCTTAAGATATTTTCGGGACAACGTGACAGGTGTCGCCGTCTTTATGTCCAAGCCAACGATATAATTCGTACATAATGATTGATAAATAATATTATTTAACAATTCTCGTTCGTACATAATATTGATTCGTAAATAAACCCATTGGTACGAGCCTGCCACTCGGCTAGCGTGACTATTTTTTCTGGATTCTGTACGTAAAACTATACATATATCGTTATTACAACTCAAAGAACAAAAACAAATTACACTAGTTTTGGGTTACCTTTTACATTAATTAATAGCTCTCGCGGGACAACTACGATAGCGAAATTGCATACGGTCGCTCGATAGATTATTATAATTAACATGATGAAGCGAAAAAACGTGAACAAAAGCTATATTGCCGAATAACGTTACCACCAATTATTTCTCAGACGACCTTGAGGTTACCCTTGTGTCATTTTACCAAGCCGGAAAATAAAAGTTAACAGTTTCCTGCATACCTAAGCCATTAGTTAGTAAAATTAAAAATAAATGAGGAATGTTAAGAGAAAACTAAAACATAACGTAGAAGTAAAGTACAAGTAGAATTCATGCCAGAAAAGTTTCGTACCACCCTGAGTCTCTATCGTTCCTATTTTTTTAAAAGAAAAGGAAGGCAAACGAGCAGGTGGCTCACGTGATGGTAAGTGATTACCGCCGTCCATGAACATCCGCAATACTAGAGGCATAGCAGATGCATTGCCTGCCTTTGAGAAAGGTATAGGCGTTTTTATTGAAGTTCCTTATTGAAGATGGAATTTTTGACTATGTGGTAAGGTACAACGGTGAAATTCAGCGGCTGGGATTAATCCGAACAATTCCTCGGAGCACTCCCCGTAGTACATTTTGTAAAAAATGCAAAGAGATGCAAAATCTCTTTGCAAAGCCTGGGATGGTAATGGCCCCCGCCCAGAGATGGTAAAAAAAACTGGTTCATAAAAAGAGAAATTTTATATATAATAATAATAATAAAGTGGTGCACATGGTAGTTCATAGATAAGGCAGACGATTCGGCAGAGAGTTCGACTCCCACCCATGTCAGTTGATTTTTTAAATCATTTTCATTCAATGTGGCTCGGAAATACTAAATTGCCTAGACCTCTGAAGTTATTAATAATGCCTATTTAATAATAATGTTAAAAATCCGTGAAGTATTGTGTAGAACGTCTCACCACTGATACGGAAAACAGTGAGTGATGTAAGAGGCAAATATGGCGATATCAATCTTCAAAATAGAAGATCACTAGTGTTGGACAATTCAGGAAACAACCCACATCACTCTCGAAGTTCTTGCGTTTCAAAGAACATATATGAGATCCCAATGGTACACTGGTAGAGAAGACATCATCAGAACGGCCTGTAAAAGTCCATGGCTGGACATGGGCCTCTCACATATGGGACTATTTGCCATAATCGCCACGCTTAGCAAGCAGACTGGCATAGTACCAGACACCTTGCACCTAAGGCACCTGAATTTTGGTCTAGTATTTTTTTAAGGTTATCCCACCCCATACGCAAAATACGCACTAGGTCGTGAAGTTGCGGAGATCAGCCCCTCTAATCTAAGGTTATCCCACCATTTATCAGTTTGGCCATTTACCATTTTTCAAGACTTTTTCTTAAATCGCCTCTTATAACAACCACGGGAAGAAAAGGGGTGTACATTATATTCTAATGCTGATAGCACACAGCAAAGAGAAGACATGGCTAGCAACAAATTTTAAACATCTCACATTCATACTAAATATTGGATTTGTTGTATTCTATATGATAGACTTGACCTTCAAGAAAGCATCACCCATGATCAATCAGTATTGATGGCATTTAAGACCTAACATACTTTCTCAAGAGAAAATTAATCACTGTTTCCCTAGTCAGACTTGGTATTTCAAGTCCAAAGTATGGTTCTGTTTCCAAGCGATGTCTGTATTAAATTTGACATAGTAATTCTTCTACAACCATATCTCCTAGTAAAAAGTCATAAAATTTAAAAAAGGGGAGGTACCCATGCTAATGTGATCTACAAAATATGTTAATTTATATTAACTGTAAAAATAACACCTATATATCCACCATGACTTCTTTTTTGCTACCTTTTATAATATAAAAGGTAGTGGAACAGTAAAAGATAATAAATATCTGATAAAGCAAAGCTTAAATGCTTTATAGTGCAAATTAAAACATATTATACAAGTTCTCATAAGCATTACAGTACCTTATCTAATAACACTGGCATATTATCTATAACAAACATCTTAAGCCAATCGTTTTGTGAAAATTATGATAACTGGCTTTTAATAGCAAAGTGCTAATTGTTATTCATAATTTGTTTTAAATTTTTGTTAATACTGGCTTAATTACCAGTATTTTCTCTTCAATTATATTAAAGATTTAATTTAACATAATGTTATCAATAATATACCATAAAGAACATAGAACATACAAGCTAAGGTATTTCAGGCATTATTTTTAAATGGGTCCTTCAATCGTATTGAAACTACATTATTACCACATATTAAAAAAATGTGTTTCATATTTTATCATTACAACATACACAATTTAAGACCTCCCCTGTTCTAAGCTATGGGTAGGCAGATACTAATGAGTGTAAAATAACTATATTCTAAATTATATTTAAAATATGGCATTCATATTTTTTGTATCTTTGACATTTACTGACATTTATTTGTATCTTTTATGAATGAATCCTAAGAATTAATATTAAAAAAAAAAACAAAAACAAATAATGAATGAATAATCAATACCAAGAATCTTTAAGAGTTTTTAAGAAACATTTTAACTAAAAGACACTACAGAATGTACTTTTAAGCTATTTACTATCAATTGGAAGAAAACCATCTGAACAAATATATTTTCAAGTTTATTCATAAAATAAAGAAATACAAATAAAATGATTCATTGATATCTAGAGCAACTAAGTAGACACCACTATAAAAATGTTCATCAAATGTTATACTTTTAAATATTAGATCACTTAATGAAGTGATATATAATGATATAAGGCCAGCTGCATAAATCATATATTTCAATCAAATGTGGGGTCTTCAAGCACAAGAAGATTATTTGATTTTTGTTATATTTAAGTTATTCTCCTTGGACTTTCCAGCTCCGAGGCCTCAAGTTTAATTCCCAGAGAAGTCAATGTTGAAAACTATGTTTGTCAGGTCAGGTGTTTGAGATACTTTTGTTGTTTTTGATTCCAAAAGTGCTTTAGCTACCTACTTTGGGATTAGCACAATGTATTTGATGTTGAAATTTATATATTATATTTACTTCAAGATTATATTCCCATCATGACCTGTTTTGTTGAAGTAGTAAAAGAAAATGTCTGCAGTGTAAAGTTTGGAAGATGTTACAAGAATTTTATATACAGGCAGATAATAAAATTCAGAATTCATTGAGCTCCAATTTAACTCTTATAAAGGTTAGCATAAACAATTGTAGTAAATTTAAATAAAATTACGATAATTTTTTACTAAGGTTGCAAAATGCAATATTAAATATTATGAATAAAAATCTAATTTCAAAATTGCACAATTGTATTGGCAATGTACACAAGGTAGGCATAAATTAGAGACTATGATAACAGAAGGTGATATTTTGAGAATGCTTGAGTCAGTTCCACAATAGTGAATGGCTAAAGTTCATTACACTATGCATTCATTACGTGCCTCTTAGTCACGTAACTACATCTTCAACTGACTTAGCATATAAATTTGAATGGTTTCCTTCTGTCCATGAACTAAAACACGAAAAAAAGAAAATTTAAACTCACCCTTAGCGTCACAATCAACACAGTATTTGTTATCTTCATCCTTTAACATTTGCATTAATATATTCTGACATCGGTCCTGGATTTGTTTAGCTCGATCTTTTTCACTTTTAGAAGACATTTCTGTGAATTATTTGGTGAAAATATGAGAATGGTTGAAGATGAAGATTGAAGACAAAAATTGTGACCATAGAGTAAAACTGACAGCCGCGTAGCCAAGGGAGTGATGGAGGTCGAAGTATGTAAGTTTTACACTATGTCGTAGACAATCCGAGGCAAAAAATGATTCTTAACGTTGATATTTATTCTCTGAAAAACGAATATTTCATTTAAATCAGAAAAAAACTTAAGCTCGAAGAAAGTTATTTCCCTTTTTAATGTTTTTTTTTTCAACATATTTAGTATAATATAAATAAATACAATATAACATAAATAAATATTTAGTATACAAATATTTACTATTACTGCTTATACGTCTGAATACAATAACACTTTAAGGGCAGAAAAAAGGTTGCCCATACTTAACAGTAGGTGAAGTCGGCCTAATTATGATGATAATGTGTACGATATGTGTAAATCTTCTAATGAGACGGTGAAAACTTCAAATAAAATGTCTAATTAGCTTGCTATTATCCAATACCTTCATACTAAGCAATATCTGACAGCAAATAGTATAATTGCTTTTCTTATAATTGCCTAACCGTTAAGAAGTGTAGAAGCTTATACCATCAGCTCAACACCTTTATATGAAGACTAAGAAATACAAACAGCATATTATATCTAAATGATGGAAATTATTATATATAAATGATGAAAATGCTAATAAATTTTTATATTTTTTTACTTTCTCGGTTTTCTGTGATCAAATCCTTTCTAACAAAATTAATTTTAAATACTAAAAAGTCTTTATTGATAGATACTGGTTATTTTTGTTTTGATTTTCATTACGTTGACTGTATTTCAAAATAGTGAATTAGCGCCTATTCGAAACTAAGAAAAACCTTTCGTCTGTTTCGAGAAATTCCTACATTAATAGTACATTAACAAATATTGTTAATTACACAATTAACATAAAATCACACTAAAAAATTGCATGCAAAGCATACCAGCAATAGCATTGCAGTAAACATCCTGCTGTGTTGAAATGACTATTCCGACCAAAGCACGAGGTAATCAATTTTTTCCGCTGAATTCTTCCTTTCTTTGCCTTAGTGGACGATACTCTTAAGGAAACCAAGCGACACGATTATTTGATATCGGGTTACGAATTGTAAACAGTGGTGTTTTTAGTTACTAAATGCACATCTAAGTCTATCATAGCTTTGTTGTTGATTAAGATCACAACGCATTCGTAATATTTCACACGAAAGTTTTTTTTCATTTTATTC
The DNA here is from genome assembly GCA_029286605.1 of Sericinus montela. Taxonomy (NCBI): domain Eukaryota; kingdom Metazoa; phylum Arthropoda; class Insecta; order Lepidoptera; family Papilionidae; genus Sericinus; species Sericinus montela. Next base: position 7,521,682 of record JAGSMR010000024.1, read on the forward strand.
ATTTCAGACGTAACAAGACTAGGATTTTTGCCGACAGTTCGTAAGAACAAATAAAATTTTAATGCATCTTGCACTCATTTGTCGCATATGAAGTGTATATGGTACTTACATAAAAAGATCAATTTTTAAAATACGTGCTTGTCTGTATGCTCCGACTAATCTCTTAAACAGCTCGACCGATTTTATCTTAGGCTACTTTTATTTTAAAAAATAACGTACGTTTCACGTAAAATCGGCATATCGGTAAACCTTGGGTGGCAGTGAGTACATATGTATAAAATATTCGCATATCGCAATATACACGAACATTATAATTGTAATCGGGACATTGAATCAGTCTACAGCAACATTGCTGTTTTCATTGTTACTGACTAGAATGTTTAAATATAACTGAAGTTCGCGACGATTCAGGTGACTGTTGTGAAGCTTGAGATGTTCCGTATTACGTAGATTTGAAATAAGCGGTACTATTTTTTATTCTAAATTAGACACTAGTAACATAGCAAAAAGTTTATAGTGGTATGAAAGAATGATAAACAAAAATTTACTTGTTATGTACACTCACTGATATGTACTTTCCACATATAGACATTAAGTCCAATATAAATGTACTTACAAAAATGTAATGTATATTATTTTTCAACAATTACAGTTCAATAAATATAAAATGGTTGTTTACCATAACTTGTGGGGGTCATTGTAGAATCGTGCTCGTCGCGACCCCTGCCAGCCCTTTTCAGGGCTGCAATTCTACACAGCTGCGCACCCATGCCATCGAGGGTTAGGGCGTCCCCCCACGGCGACGCACACCAGTTCGTCCCCGTTGGTGTGGAATGCAGCGCGCAAAGCGGCGATGGAGACCGCCACCCGTCACGCACAGCCCGACACGGCGGAAGGTGGAGGACGGATTGCAGAGTTGGCACGTGGAATGTTAGAGGAGGCATGAGAGATTAGACGAATACGTTGATTGAAATAATGAAAGAAAGAGAATTAGATGTCGTGTGTTTGTCGGAGACCAAGCGGAAGGGCAGCGGTGCTGAAGAGGTCCCTGGCGGGGCGTTAGCTCTATGGTCCGGAGTCCCGGAGAGCGAGAGCGCCTGCCAGGGAGTGGGGGTGCTGCTGTCGTCTCGGTTGGTCGATGTTATGACTGAATATAAGGTTGTAAACTCGAGACTTCTCTGGGTTCGCTTTAACGCCGGTAGCTTCGTCGTCCAGAGCTGAGCTGGAGGAGTTTTGGGAGAATGTAAGAGAAATTCTAGATTTGGTTAGAGGAAACGAAAGAATTGTTGTATATGGTGATTTGAATGGATGGGTTGGTACCGCTCGGCCAGGGTACGAGTCGGTGCTTGGAATGTTTGGTGATAAAAGGGTTAACGTTGCTGGCAAGCTTATACTGGCTGTATGCAAGGAAAAGGGTCTTCTTATGACAAACACAATGTTTAGTCACAAGAAAATCCATATGTATACTAGAACAGGAGAGAATGAGAGAAGTATGTTCGATTTATTCCTGGTGGATGACCGACTGCGAAAACAGGTGATGGATAAGCGAGTGTTCCGGGGTGCTGACCTGGGAACGGATCACTATATAGTGATTATTAGATTTAGGGGTCTGTTCGCGGATTGGCGCCACCGGACGGCGATACCAGAACCATAGTCGGTCGGTAGCATCCGAAGCTGGAAGCTTCAGGAAGTGAACACTAGGAATAAATATCAAGCAAGGGTAGCCGAAAAGCTTGACATCATCGATGTCATGAAATAATGTGTGGAAGAAATATGGTAGAGCCTTAGAGATGGAATGGTTAGTGCAGCGGAAGACGTGTGTGGAACTGTGAAAAGAGGTAGTAGTAAAAATGTGATGCATGGTGGAATGACGAAGTGAAAGAAGCAGTAAATAAGAAGAAGAAAGCATGGTTAGACTACTTGGCCTCTAATAATGATAAGGATATGTGAGAGAAGAGGAAAGAAAGATATAAGCTCCAGAAAGTTCACACGAAAGCATTGATTGAGGAAGTGCGTGAAAGGAGTAGAATGGAAGCGGATGAAAGGTTGTCGCACAACTTCAAGGAGAACTCCAAACTCTTCTGGAAAGAGGTTGGAAGGACCCGGAGTGGTGCGACAGCCTTAAGAATGAACAAAGTGCTTTGGGGAACCAATGACGTTCTCTCAAAAAAAGCGGACGTCATGAAGCGATGAAGCGAATTTTATAGAGAGATGTATGCGTGTGATGATCTTAGTGGGGGATCCGGGGGTGAAGCCGTGACTGGTACGCCAGACCTCGATGACACTGAGGTCATCAGTATGAAAGAGACTGAATGTGCGATAAGAAGTTTGAAATGTGGTAAGGCTGCGGGACTAGACAGAGTTACTGCAGAAATGGTCAAGTATGGTGGGCCTCGCGTCTGGGACAGCTTTCATCTGCTGTGCAATTTGTGCTGGCGGACGGGGACTGTTCCGGATGATTGGCGATCCGCGGTCATTGTGCCTTTATATAAAGGTAAAGGTTCGCATTATGACTGAGGGTGCTATCGGGCGATCAGCTTGACCAGTTTAGCAAGTAAAGTTTACTCGAAGGTTTTGACACGTAGGATGCAAGAGAAATCGGAAAGATTTCTATGGGAGGCACAATGCGGATTTAGACCTGGAAGAGGATGCACGGATCAAATGTTTTCTCTCCGCATGAGAAGCGGAGAAGATCGAGAAGATCGCGGAGAAGCTTCTGGCTGCTAACCAGAAGATTTTCTGTGCTTTTGTGGATCTTGAGAAAGCATTTGATAGGGTTGTAAGGAAGAAAATGTGGGAACTGTTGCCGGGGTATGGTGTGGATGGTCGATTGCTAAGGGTTGTGCAGTCACTTTACTGTGGCTGTAAAGCCTGTGTACGGGTAGGGCATGACCTGTCACCCATGTTTAGCGTCCAATCGGGCGTGAAACAGGGTTGTGTCGTGTCTTCCTGGCTGTTCATACTGTATCTCGACAGCTGTTTACAGAAGCTGAAAGATAGCTGTTTGGGTGTGAAATTGGGTGACAAAAAGTAAATTGTCTGCTGTATGCTGATGATGCAGTGCTTATTGCACCATCAGAGGCAGAACTGCAGGCATTAGTCACGTGTATGAAAGAATAAATATAATAAAAATAAATAAATATCTTCACGCAATTCCCAATACAGGGGTAGACAGAGGTCAAGTCTAGACACTTAAGTCCCTTTGACCCACCTTCCACCGAAGATATTTTCGGGACAACGTGACAGGTGGTGAGCCCGTCGCCGCCTTTATGTCCAAGCCAACGATGAAATTCGTACATAAGTTTTTGAAAAACTCATTGGTACTGCCACCTGGGGATCGAACTCGGGTATCTCGACTCGAAATTCCGACCACCCAACAACTCGGCTATCGTGACTTGTATGAAAGAAGAATGTGAAATTAATGATCTCCGTTTGAATGCTAATAAAACTAAGGTTCAGGTATTTGAAAGGGACGAAGAAAGAACGAAGTGCGAAATTTGGGTAAATCAGGAATGTTTAGAACAGGTGAATGAATTTGTATACTTGGGGAGTGCGTTTAGCCGGGATGTAAGATGTGATTTAGATGTGGACAGGCCTGTCGCTACCGGGAACAAAGTTAATGGTGCCCTGACTGCGTTAGTCAAAAGGCAAGGCGTCGTGAAAAGTGCACGCCTTGCAATACATAACGCAGTGTTGGTACCGACTTTGTTATATGGCAGCGAAACCTGGGTATGCCAGAAGAAGCATAAAAGCAGGTTGAATGAAGTGGAGATGCGATCTCTTCGTAAAATGTGCAGCCTTACCATGGCCGACCGACAGCGAAACGAAGAGATTCGCAATATGGTAGGTTTGAAAGATGACTTTGTCTCAAAAATGGATAAGGGCGTGCTTCGATGGTTTGGGCACGTTGAGCGAATGAGTGAAGACCGAATGGTGAAGAAAATATATAGCGCGAAAGTGAATATTAAAAGGTGTCGAGCTAGACTGAGACTAACTTTCGAAGACCATGTGAGCAAATTGCTCGAATAGGGGAGGGTCAAGAGTACTCGGATACCTAGACGTGCATGTATGAAGAAGATGATGAATCTGAAAGAAGCGAAAGAAGTATGTAGAGAGCGTGACACTTGGCGATCTGTTCTCTCTGGCTACCCCGTTAGGGATTGTGCGTGAAGATAATTAAGTATAACTTGTAATGGCAATTTACTAAAGAACTCGATTGTTTGATATTTTTGTGCAGTTCGTCTTGCTTCTGGATTGAGTTTTTAATTTTAGTAGCTATAACGTTCATATTTTTGTACCGACTCTCACTAGTGTTCTGACAAGTGTTAACCAAAAGGTGGAATACAAATGTATTCAAGTAGAGTTAGGTTGGATTTTTAAATTAAAAATGGTTTAGTACCCACTCTAGGCTTGTAAATGTTTAATAATATATCGGGCAAATGTTCTGGAACGATTGATATTGTGACAGAAAATGAAGTGATCCAAAAGGCAAAAATTGGACACAACGATTTCATTATAGCATTTTAAAATGACACGCTGATAAATATTCTAACAGTATAATTCGTTGGTCAATTAGGCTCACTACTATCTCGATGTTCTTTAATTTACTCTATGCTTTAGATGTTTTGAAAAATGTCAATGTCATATATCAAATGTAAAGTGTTTGTTGTGAAGATTTTTGTTTGGCAAAATATACGTTTTTGTTTTCTCCTTCCACGTTTATTGTAGTTGGGTAATACTGAATACAACAATTTTTAAAATATAATTATTTATATTTTCAGTAGAGATGTAAGTAGTGCTGGCTTAGGCTACTTTGACAATGATTTTGATTATTTACTACCGATAATGTATTATATTTTTAGTTGAATAGAAGACAATGGGAAATCAACTAGTAGGTGTTGCTCCGTCTCAGATCTACCCGGTTGAACATTATCTCAGTGATCATTCTGATTTATCGTTCGATCAAAGGTAAACTATGTTCGTGAATGATATTGGCAATTGTTTAAACTGTTATTATGTCATGAGTATCATAATAATCATTTGCCTTTGTAGTGGATGACTTTGTAGACTTATTGTATTTTTCAGCCTTGGTTCAACGAGATTTCTTAAAGTAGCAAGAGCAAGATCAAGGGAAGGATTGATAGTTGTCAAAGTATTTGCTGTCCATGACCCGTCACTTCCTTTGGCTGAACATAAAGAAAGGATATTAAAAATAAAAGAGCAGCTGGCATCTGCTTTCAATTGCCTACCATTTCAGAGAGTAATTGTAAGTTGATTTGCATTTTTGATGCGTTTCTATCATTTCAAAATGTGCTTTTTAAAAGTATGTGTGTATTTATCCATTGCACAAGGGCTAACTAGAACTGAGAACTAGAAACTACTATGCTTCGATGATATAAAAATTTATGGTCTAATTTAAGAGTGTACACAGAATCATGTGAACTGTAGCCTGATTATTTATCTTTCTAGATTTGCCTACAATTTTATCTACATGTTTTATCAAAATGAGATCCTTAAATTTACAGAACTACAAATAGACTATAGACTTCTGGAGGCTACATTCTGTTCGTAGTTCTGTAAAATTAGGTCTCCATATTAAAGTGCATTATACAAAATCATGCTTTAAATCTAGCATTTTCTCAGGTTTGGACATTTATGGTTTCTGATTCCATAACACATGCTCTAGCTACTTTAGAATCAGAACAATATATGTAACAAGTATGTCATTTGTCACAATAATGTAATAAGTCACGATAGCCAAGTGGTTGGGTGGTAGGAATTTCAAGTCATGAGACTCGAGTTCGATCCTCAGATGGTAGGCTTGTACCAATCGATTTTTCAAAAACTTATGTACAAATTAAATTGTTGGCTTGGACATAAACACGGTGACAGGCTCGCCAGCTGTCACATTGTCCCGAAAATAGCTTCGTTGGAAGGTGGGTCGAAGAGACTTAATTGTCAAGAATAGACCTCTGTCAACCTCTGTATTGGGAATTGTGTGAAGGTATTTTGTTTATTTATTTTATTTTAGCAATATTTGTAATGTTGCCCCTATCTATGTATGTATAAAATGATACCTAGCATCTTAGATGCTGCTGCCTGTTGCTGATATGCTTTATTTTGTTCTGGTATTTTGCGATACAGTTTATGTTGGTACAAATTGAAAGCATAGCCCTTAGTTGCCTCTTAGGGAACACAGGGAAGAAAAGGTATCACACTTTTTCTTCCCTATGTTGCAAGGTAATGTTGTAAAAGTAGTTTGTATTTTTATGCTATATTTAGGTAGCAATTTTTTTTTGCATGCCATATGCTATACTGGGGTAGATAGAGGCCTGGACAGTGAAGACCTTTAAACACACTTTTCACTAAAGGTTATTTGGTACAATGTGAAATTGAATGAAATGAAATTATTTTTATATCTTCAACTATATATCTTCAAGTCCCAATTAATTGTATCTTTTTTGGAACAAGTGATAAGCCTGTTGCCATCTTATTGTATAAGCCATTATACATACATGATAAATATATAGATAGGGACAACTTCACAAATATTACAAGTTTCCCCCCATGACCACAGATGCTGTAAAGCATCTGAAACATCAGGAAATAAAAATAGTTTGTAAAAACTAATTAAAAAACGCGATAAAATCAGAAAATCGTTTTATTTAAAATACTCCACTTGATTGATTTATTATGGCTTCTGATGTTATTGATGTGTAATTATTGTTACTTCAGCTTACAGATAAAGCAGGTCTTTTGATGCGAGAGTATTGCAAATATAGTGTGTACGACCGTATGTCGACGCGTCCTTTTCTGACAGTGTTAGAGAAGAAATGGATCACATTCCAAGTGCTGTATGCACTTCATCGGATGCACAAACTTGGCATCTGTCATGGCGATATAAAGGTTTGTAATTGTAACAATTCTCTTTAGTCGCAAAACATCTTTATTAAAACTAGTTATGCTGTTTTACACTACATTTTACGCAACATTGGCTTAATATAAATAGTATTTATTAACTTTGTTGCTTTGTTGTTTTTTATTAACATTTAACTACTTAATTCATCTTAAAATGTCTGCTCCAAGTGGGATTCAAACTGAAAAACATTATCTGTGAAGCCACAGTCACTAGCAACTAACCTTTTCTCCCATTGATTGCATGACAGTGACAGAAACTCTTGGACGTTATAATGTTTTCTTTAGTATCTGTAACCTAGTGCTTATTTTTCTCCAACAGCTAGAAAACATAATGGTGACATCATGGCTGTGGGTACTATTGACTGATATTGCATCATTCAAGCCAACATTCTTGCCAGACGACAATCCAGCCGACTTCAGCTATTTCTTTGATACATCACGTCGGAGACTGTGCTATGTTGCGCCTGAGAGATTTGTTAGAGCACCAGATCCTAATTATAGGCCTTCGGTGAGTAACGAATTTTGATAACACTTCCTAAGGGATGTGGTTATTTGTGGTGGTGGTTATTTGACGACCTCCGTGGACGAGTGGCGTACACACCGGTCTTCAAGGTGTCACCAACTCTGATGTCCCAGGTTCGATTGACGAGCACAAGTGCTTAAGATGCTTAGTTTGGGTTCGGAGCAATGTATGTGATGTTGTCCCTATCTATGTATGTATATTTAGATTTAAAAAAAATATAAGGCAAATGCTTGTTTCTATACTGGCAAATACCCTATACATTTACTGCCAAATACCCTCATTTTCTTGTGTATTATGTCAATTTTAAAATTGAAATATTTTATCAGGGAGATGATAAATCTGGTGGTTTGTTACTGAGCGAATCACCCTGCAAAGTAGGGGAATTGGTGCCGAGTATGGATATTTTTTCAGCCGGGTGAGCATAATTTTTTTTTTTTACTTTATCTTTATAAGGGTTGAGTTTTATAAATGGATTTTTAAAATAAGGACCAGCTGTTGTTGTTTAATTAAGGTAGTTGTTGAAGACGGTCGTATGTAGCAGTCTAGATACCTATTGGTACTTTTAATTAAACCAACAGATATCTTGAATAGGTATATGTTTTACTTTCTTCCAATACCATTCTCTTTTTATAAAGCACACAAGAGACATTATACAATTAATAAAAACCAAACTATATCGCGTGGTAATCTACCACTAGCGACGTCTATTGTTAGCAAATAAAATTACTACACTTTATATTTGATCTGTTTACGTACGAATCGTGAACAGTTATTAAAAATGTTTATGCGAATGGGACTAAATTCGATGGCTTCATATGATTTGTGTATACAAATTGAATTAAAGTATACTTTAGTCATTAACTTTTAACTAAACAAAGGTAAATTGTCGATCAGGTGTTTTAAAAGAATGATTTTAAAAATATACCTTATATACTTTAATTTATCAATAGATTTTACTGACGTTTAAAGTACGTGTATTTAGTCCGAAACATTGCTACAAGAGTACAGCACTACATAAAAGTTTTACTTAAGATGTACTGTAATTATCTAATGTACCTTATTCTGCTCAGGTAACGTTTCATTAAAATCTGTTAAGTAGATAAATTCAGAGATTAGTAGGAACGAACATGGCTTCACGATTGTTTATATATTAAGATTTTAAATAAATAAATATCTTTACGCCATTCCTAATAAAAGGGGTAAATTAACTTAATTTTTTTACAGACCATGGTCTAGACAATTAAGTTCTTTCGTCCCATCTTTCACCGAAGATATTTTTTGGGACAACGTGACAGGTGGTGAGCCTGTCACGGTCCTTATGTCAAAGCTAACGATATAAATCGTACGTAAGTTTCTTGTAAAACCTATTGCTACGAACTCGCTCGCGTCTTGACTGGAATACCGATCACTCAAACACTCGGCTATTGTGACTGCTGGTGACGAGCCCATCGCGGTCTTTATGTCCTAGCCAACGATATAAATCGTACATAACTACAACTCACTGGTGGAAAGAACTCATTGGTACACATTTGACTAGAATTCCGATCACCCTTCCTCTAGGCTAATACTGGTATAAAGATTTTGCTCATTTAGTCATTAGCTATTAATTTATTGTGCGAACAACTATAGATGCGCACTGCTGGAGCTGTGGAACGATGGAACTCCAGCACTGGACCTGCCGGGTTTGCTTGCCTACCGCAACGGCGAAGAGCGGCCCTCCACTATGACCCTCCCGGATGGTGCGGAGCCGGGACTGAGGGAGCTCCTGCACTCAATGACCGAGAGGAATCCTCGCGAAAGACGGAGTGCGGAGATATATTTGGACGAGGCAAGGGGCAAGTATGTTTCTGTTTGTTTTTTTTTTCTTTATATTTGGTTAGAAGTAATATTTTTTAGGGGCAAAGAGGAGGTGGCTCACATGAAGAATGAGTTAAGGGTTAAAAGTTCACGCGATTAAAATCGCCCTAGTATTCAGCCAGAGTTCTAAAAAAATTAATTTTTTTACTCCATTTGTCCTTACTCTCTTCATTTCATTAATTTTTTTACTCCATTTGTCCTTAGTCCTTATTCTCTTTTTTATTATACATTTTTAAAAAAATAAGAATGTATGCCCCTTTATTATCCGATAGCTCAGTAAAGGGATAATGTTTTTTAGAGACTACACGCATTGTACTGGAGGGAGAAGAAAGAATCAATACATAACAAAAATTACTATCAATTTTGTCAACTATCACTTTTCGTTTTAAAGTGATGTCAATAAAATTTTTAGAATCTCTGCCAGCCCTTTTTTAATGACAGATATGCGTAAACGATTACCTTCTACATATTTTAAATAATAATAATAATAAATGAATACATATATACATAGAGACTTTATCACATACATTGCTCCGATTCCAATGTAAGATTGTGACGTTGAAACCCGGTGTTTACGCCACTCGTCCACGGAGGTCGTCGATGTACAATATTAGAGGCCTAACACATAAATAATTTCTAATATACAAATAAGTAATTAATAGCAGTACATAAATAAGTAATTATATATTCACGCAATGTTTGGCTAGGCAGAGGTGTAGACGATGAAATATTTTGACCCACTGAAGCTTATTTGGGCCAATGTGACAGGTGTCGAGCCTTTCGCCGCTTATTTTATTCATTTATTTATTTATTTAATTTGGCTTACCAACTAAACACATACAGAACATTGCCAATTAATGTAAAAACTAAAAATTAATATATAAAACTTTTAGTTAATATGTAAACTCAGCATTATACATATAAACGTTAAAAATATATGTTTAGGTTTACAGTCTCAGAAAAAAAAAAATAATACATAAACATGCCTTTTCAGTAAATAATGAAGTGGGCTTTTCCAATAAAAAAACAATATTTCCAAACCTTAATTGAAAAGCAAGAATTAATATAATATTACGTTTTGTAACAGTCAGTTAATACTTATTATATAAAGTTAATATTTATTTTCCTTTAACATTTTACAAATATTATTGTCTGTTGTAATAATAATTATAAATTTTCCTTTTAAAAATAAAGTAGCTATCGGCAAATATATCAGCATTACTCTTGAGACAATTGGTTAAATGTTTGTAGTGTTGCCGATAAAGGGCTGCTTTTGCCATAATTGTTACGGCTGGTTTGAGTGTAAAAGGGTTTGTTGTTTTGTAGTCTAGCATTAATTCTTGGCACATTAATACATATATTATTCAAGAGAGATCGGCAATCAATCCTATTATTCAAAAGCTTGTAAAGAAACATGATGCACATAAATTTTTTTCGCCTTTCTAATGAAATCATATTGTAATGCACAAGTCTTTCATCATAGCTCCTGATAATGTACTGAATGTTGTCAACATATGACAGTTTAGACAACATTTTATTTTGGATAGTTTCGATACGTTGTATATTATTTTGATAAATTGGATACCAAATAAAAGAGCAATAGTCTACGTTACTACGAATCAGTGCAAAATACAAAGTTTTGAGTGCTGTTATAGATCTAAACTCTTTTGTATTTCGTAAAATAAATGACATCATTTTTATACATTTATTGATTATGAAATTTAAATGATTTGTAAATCTCATCTCAGAATCAATGTATATTCCTAAATCCTTTACATCTTGTACCTGCTTTAAAATGCTTTTAAAAATTGAATAATTTGTTTTAAATTTGTTCCGTTTCCTAGAAAATTTAATATGGTAACACTTGTTTATATTTTAGATCCATTAAGTTTTGTTCAAACCAACTGCCAAGTCTATTAATTAATATCTTTCTGTAAAAGAGCTTGATCTTCTTTACAGTTAACAACCTTAAAAACTTTTAAATCATCTGCATATAATACATACTGAGTGTTCCTTAAAATAAGTTTTAGGTCATCTATAAATATACAAAATAGAATTTTGACCACGAATTGAGCCTTGTGGGACTCCAGACGTAGCTAGACATGCAGTAGATGTAAATCCATTAACGACCACCCTGATTAAACGATTAGCTAAATATGATTCGAACTACTTCAAAAGTTGTCCATCTATATAAAAATAATCTCTAAGTTTTAATATTAAAATTTTATGATCTACTTTATCGAATGCTTTACTAAAGTCGCTATATATAGCATCAATCTCATTTCCCATCCCCAATTAACTGTTTTATATGCGATCGTCCGAATACACCAGGACATAAAGAACATAATCAAAATCTTCACTCAGCTCTCTGACACAAAGAGCTATAAAGATTTGCCATTGTAAATCGTGGACTATTACTGACTCAAATAGTTTTCACAATATGGGAAGTATACTGATAGGTCGATAGTTAGAAACATCACCAGTACCACCGCTTTTATGTATAGGAACAACAATTGCATCTTTCCATTTATCAGGAAAAACTCCTTCAGAAAGTGATCGATTGTATATTGTATGAAGAGGCTCCGAAAAAATTTTGGCACATTTTTTGAAAAATATCGGAGGTATTCCATCAATTCCTGTTCCTTTTGAAATATTTAGCGATTTAAGGTGTTCTCCAATTTTATTTTTTGGTATATACATTAATATTTTATATTCATATTCATCAAGTTTATTTTGGTACTTTTTAAATTTTCTACGACGTTTTTCCTTTTCTTTTAACATCTTTATAAGATTTTGGGTATACCATATTGGATACTTGTGTTTAAAACTCTTTTTAAAAGGAACAAATTCGTGTATCGTTCTTTGTATGATATTATAAAACTTTTCAGTAGCATCGTTAACTGAGTAGCACCTATTCAATTCTAGTTCCCATTCTACGGTACTTAGTGAACTAATTATTTTACTATAGTCTGCCTTGTGAAATATATAGACCATTTTACTATTGTAATGCTGTTTATTGATTTTGTTAAAAGTAAAGTCTATTTCGAGAGGTGAATGAAATTTATCAACTTTTGAAAATATGTCAGTTGCTTTTTTAACTGTAATAGGGTAAGGAATATTTGATAAAACTAAATCCAATATTTTTTCTTGGTCATTTTTAATCAAATTATACTGAGTTAGATTGTAACTTGTAGTAAAATCTATAAAAATCTGATTAAGTTTTAAACTTGATATGTAAATTTGCCTTACTGGTAAATCAAATGAGTCTAGTAACCATTCTGTCTTCCCAGAGTCTAGACTATCAATAAAGTCACCCTCACAGGAAGTAAAGTGGGTGAGGAGGTCAATGGAAACAGGAGGAGGTAAATAAACAGCACATATGTGAATAGAGTAAGTTGGTGTTAAAGCTAGTGTTACCCACAAATCTTCACATGAGCTTTCAAATGAAATATATCTTCTGGAGTCAATGGTCTTATTCACTGCTATGAGGACTCCTCCGCCCTCCTTACCAGAGAAAAATGTATTAGATTGTCGATCTCTCCTGTATATTCGGTGCCTACTATCAAATAATTCAGCGTCGTCAATTGAGTCATTAAGCCAGGTTTCAGTGAATATTATGACATGAAAATTTCTAAGCGTACTGCTTTTTTTATATATATCCTGTAACTTACTACGAACACCCCTTACATTTTGATAATATATATTTAATTCAAAGTCACGATAGCCGAGTTGTTGGGTGGTCGGAATTTCGAGTCGAGAGACCTGAGTTCGATCCCCAGGTGGCAGTACCTATGAGTTTTTCAAAAACTTATATACGAATTTCATCGTTGGCTTGGACATAAAGGCGGCAACGGGCTCACCACCTGTCACGTTGTCCCGAAAATATCTTCGGTGGAAGGTGGGTCAAAGGGACTTAATTGTCTAGACTTGACCTCTGTCTACCCCTGTATTGGGAATTGCGTGAAGATATTTATTATTATTATTTATATTTAATTCAGAGAATCTAAAAGTAATATTCCAAAAACTTTAATAACTCCACAGACTTAAAACAAAAAACAAGACTTAGTTAAGTAAGATTTTGTAGTGAATCTAAATGTGTAATAATACGTGCTGGAGATGATTCATTCTTGACACAAAAATCTTGCCACTGCGCACCCACACAAACTTATATTGAAGTCCTCTACCTTTCAGTCGTGTAGCCGCGTGCAAGGCTTTATTGGACGGACTTAGAAGCTCGCTGATATAAACTGGTGACTCAGAATCTCCATATCCCAGGAGTATGGTATTTAATTTTTGTTTAGGATTAGATTTATTATATTTGAATACGGCTGCCAGTAAATTGTCCCGTTTTATTTTATTTCTACTAAAAGACTACTATTGCTTGCAGACTACTGTTCGTGGTACATTAGATATATGCATCTTCCAGGCTATCATTGCAGCTCATCGCCTTAACTGGTATTTCATCATTCTTACCCTGTTTACGCGACATAGACAACTGTTGTATCGAACAATCAGGACATTTCCAGTTTCTTTGTTTTTTATAATTATCTACGTTTAAGTTGACATATAAGTAATGAAATTGTTTTCCACACGAAGATTGTGTGCAACTTATTTTTTCTGACGGCTTTATACCCTTTTTACAACCATTACACGGTGTATTCATTTTCAAAAGAAAGAAGTTGTATAATATAGAAGAAACAAATTAGTAATATTATTATTCAAACCAGGTAGTTGACTCGATGTACAGGTATTTCTTCGAGTTAAAATAAATATTAAATAGGATTGAATTAAGAAATATATTCAATTTGAAACTTGTTTATGTTCTAACAATATATAAACAGCTTTTGAAACCTCACCATTTCTTACGTGCGACTTAATCTATAATTGGTATTTGTTTACACACTTCCAGATTATTCCCCGAATATTTTTATTCGTTCTTACAATCCTACATGCTGATATTCTCCGCTCAACCGATACTGCCGGCGGACGAGAAGATCCTCCGAATACACCAGGACATAAAGAACATAATCAAAATCTTCACTCAGCTCTCTGACACAAAGAACTATAAAGATTTGGTCGAGGAGACCACAGACAATACGAGCACGGACAATATAGAAGCTTTAAAGAAGGAGGGTTTCAAGGTCATGAACGTCAACGTGGTGGATTTCGAGGAAGAGAGCGATAATAAGACAATGGAAGGGAGAGAAATGGGCCCGGATGGTGATGGGTTGATTCTTATTACATCCTTAGTTACATCTTGCATAAGGGGCCTGCATCATTGCACTTCTAAATTGTACTGTTTGGAGATACTTCAGTTGTTGTGCGAGAATTCAAGCTCGGAGACAATATTGGATAGGATCTTGCCTTATATTGTAAGACAATTTATATTAAATTATTATCTACAAACCATTAAAAAAATCTTCACACTTTTCCCAAAACTGGGGTAGACAGGGTTTACAGAATTAAGTAATTTCGCCCCTGTCATCTAAGACGTTTTTTGTGACTAATCATTATGTTATTGCTTTAAATATCTACAAACATAGCTTACCTCGAAGGTTGGTTACAGAGACTTGCAGTTGGTTGAAATAGATATAAAAATTATTCCATGCGAATACAAAATTTTATACTCTCTAGGGTAGGGTTTGTAAGCAGATTGGCTATCGCATTGCAAAATGTCTGGTATTTTGCACCTTAGACGCTGTTGCTGTCACCAGTCTCCTTATTTTGGTCTGGTGTTTTTTAGAGATGGTTATCCATCTATTAGTCGGTAGCCATTCTTATTGTCTGTGATTATACAGTTGATCAATTAAAAAAACAAATCCATTAAGACGTCATCTATTGTTCTTCTCGACATCAAGCTTCCAAGGAGAATGAGTCTCTTACCTACTAAAACTCCATGGTAACCGCAACTGGGGTAACGATGTTATGTATCCATAACAACGTGATCTGACTATCGTCAGCGTCTAAGGAGAATTAGATTACGGTAGGTTCCTCCATTAGCATCACCGATGGGTCATGGGATACAAGCGTGAAACCGAGAGGTTGAGACCGCTCACTGTCGCTTCGCCCAATGCGACCGTTGCCTCTCTTCGTTTGGTAAAGACCGCCCCGTGCGTGGGGTACTGCGGTCCGTACTACGCCGAGAGAGGGAGATAGATAGAGTGTGGCGCGCGCATGCGCAGGTGCACCTGTCGCACAGCGGCGCGGCGCGAGTGCGCGCGGCGGCAGTCCGCGCGGCGGCGCGGTGCGTGGCGCACGTGCGCCGCCTGCCGCCCTCCGCGTGCAACGTATTCCCCGAGTACGTGCTGCCGGAGCTCGCGCCGCGCGCCGCCGACGCCGCGCTGCCCGTGCGCATCGCCTACGCGAATAACATCGGTCGGTAGCAAGTGCAAGGTTAATGACCTGACATGCAATATACGTCGTACGAACTACAACTAGTGTTTGTTGTTATCCCTCATATACACTACATACATACATATCTTTACGTCATTCCTAATACAGGGCTAGATAGGGTCTAGGACACATTCAATTCAACAGACAGGTCTAGACAATTAAGTCCTTTCGACCCATCTTCAACGTAGGTGACAACGTGACAGGTGGTGAGCCCGTCGCCGTCTTTAAGTACAAGCCAACGATATAATTCGTGCTTAAGTTTTTGAAAAAACCTATTGGTACGAGCCGGCCAATTGTGGATCGAACTCCGGTCACTTGACACGAAGCCTTGGCACTTGGCAATCGTGACTTTTGTTGTATATCTTTATATGACAGAATACGATAAAGTTGTCTACAGTTACTTGCCCGACACACGCGACTTACTGTCTCTTACAATACCCATATTTAAAAACCATCTCTCGCCTCTTTCACATTTACCGATACTTAATTGTCGTTTATGCGCACTTTTGATATAAGAGCATATATCCAATTTTCGATAAACTTGCACCTATACTTCACAGTTAATGGTTCTTTTTGCATAGACGAACGTCTACGAATCCAAATATTCTTGACTCTCCTCTCTTCGAGCAATTTTTCTTCAGCTGTGCAGCATCCATGTCAGTTCAGTTGTGCAACTCCTCCCATTTTCCTCCGTTCAATGCCGTTTACTTTACCTCCCTATACGATTTAAAATTTATGTATCTTCTTATTTTCTGTTACGTATGTAACAGACAGCTTATCTTTAGTCTCCTTCTATCCCGCTTTCCGCCTATCTTTCCCTCCATATATAGTATTTGTATATTATACAATAAGTACTTGTATATTTATACTTGTGTATATTTTGACAGCGAAGTTAGCGGAGACGGCGGTTAGATTCCTAGACCAGACACAAAACATGGCGGATAAGGATGCAGCCAACATCAACTATGAGACTGAACTCTCTGCTTTGCATGAAATGGTGAGTCTTTTTTACTTCCCGACGTTTCGGATTCTTTACAGAATCCGTGGTCACGGGGGGACCGGTCCGCAAATTGTTTTATTTAAAATGTGTAGCATTCGCGTAAATACAAAGAACTCATTATGGCGAATCTTCACAATTTATTGAGTTTTCAGAGGTTATTTGGTTACCATCAGCAAAAATAGGCCGCCTCCAAATTTCCTGTCTCTCCAAAGTTCTCTTTTAGTGTCGTTTATTATATAATTTATTATACTTAGGATGGGAATATTACTGTTTTATCCAAGCGAATATATAATAGACGCCTAAACAATTTAACGGAAAAGTGTTGTCGTACTATGCAGTTTCGCGTTCAATAAAATGTAATACATACAAATGGAAATCATATATTCGTATATCACGTATTCGACATATATTCATGCTGCAGTTCTAGATTTTATACTTAATTTATATTATTTTATATATTATTTTTTACAGTTTCTATATTTTATGTATTACTTTGCATGTTACCTCAGTAACTTTTATTCTTTGATACTTAACCGTGGAAGCCTTGTTGACAGGGGGCCAGCTTTAGGACGCGTGCGATCCATGTTCGATTTCCACGCAGGCTAATATTCTTATAAATCTACTAAAATTGTCAATTGTAATATTTGTGGTACTTTCATTGCTTCTACTTAGTTTGAGGTCAAAGCAGTATGTGTGATGTTGTCCACATTTATAATTTTAAGTGTGAAAGAGCTGTGGTGAGAGAAACTTCGTGGGAAACTCTTCTCTTCTTATAAATATACAATTTCATATAACAAAAAAAATATGCAATTTCGATGACGTGCGAAGTCTGGGGATTACTATTGGAGCAACTTAGGGGAACGTTGCTCTAATTTCTCTCAAATTCTTGAGAGAAATGTCTTTACCCAGCAATGAGCTTTTATAGGTTCCTGCTTTAATCTACTTTTATTTCCTCTACGCCGAGTGACTGGGTGGTCGGAATTTCGAGTCAAGAGACCCGAGATCGATCCCCAGATGGCAGGCTCGTACCAATGACTTTTTCAAAAACTTATGTACGAATTATATCGTTGGCTTATAAGACGGCGACGGGGTCACCACTTGTCACGTTGTCCTGAAAATATCTTCGGTGGAAGGTGGGTCGAAGGGACTTAATTGTCTAGACTGGACCTCCGTCTACCCCTTTATTGGGAATTGCGTGAAGATATTTATTTTTATTTTAACTACTTGTCCTTGTCACCACTTGTCACGTTGTCCTGAAAATATCTTCGGTGGAAGGTGGGTCGAAGGAACTTAATTGTCTAGACTTGACCTCTGTCTACCCCTGTATTGGGAATTGCGTGAAGATATTTTTATTATTTATTGTCCTTGTAAAGGTACGTTCGACCGTATCCTACCTACTGACCGACTCGCAAGCGGTCGTCAAACGTGCGCTGGTAGAGAATGGCATCACGAAACTGTGCGTTTTCTTCGGAAAGCAAAAAGGTTTGTTTGTTTGTTTTTTATTTAATAATTTTGTGTTTTATCTGAGTGAGTTACACCTGTTTTCTCTTTAATGCTGAAAAAAGGTTTTTTTAACAACCAACTGGTATATTAGTAGGGAATGAAGAAGTAAGTCTGAAATTATGTTCTATATCTTTTACGCATATAGAGAATATGTATACATGAATAAAAATCATTAATTTCTTCGAAATCATGATAGCCGAGTGGTTGGGTGGTCGGAATTTCGAGTCAAGAGGACCCGAGTTTGATCCCAAAGTGGTAGGCTCGTATCAATGGGTGATTTTTTTCAAAATGGCTCTGCCACAAAAACCAACGACGGCGACAGGCGCACCACCTATCACGTTGCTCTGAAAATATCTTCGGTGGAAGGTGGGCCGAAAGGACTTATTGTCTGGACCTCCGTTCACCCCAGGAATGACGTAGAGATATTATCGTTATTATGTAAAGCAATAAGACAATTTACGAAACTCCGCCATTAATTGTCGTCAATAAACAGTAAAATTAAAAGACATCAAAAGATAAACAAAAACAGAAGAGATGCTTCAAAAAAAAATAACTATATAAAACAGTCGTCGAATCCGTTCATTCGTGTGCAGCGAACGACGTGATCCTGTCGCACATGGTGACGTTCCTCAACGACAAGGAGGAGGTGGCTCTCAGGGGCTGCTTCTTCGAGCGCGTCGTGGGCGTCGCCGCGTACGTGGGACAGCACGCCGCGCCCATATTGGTGCCTCTGCTGCAGCAGGTAACTACGGAGACTCTACTCTCTCTCTCTCTCTCTCTCACTTAGTAGTACTGTAAGGGAACAGGCACCTATATTAGTTTACTTGCCGCAGCAGGTACTACGAAGACTTTAGTCTCTCTTTTTCTCTCTCTGTGTATTAGTAGTGCTTGCCGTGTACCTCGTAAGAATATTCCACCCTCTCTCTACTCGTGGGTGCCTTAAGAGACGTAAGGAACAAATACCTATATAGTTTCCTTGCTCCAGCAGGTAACTTCGAAGACTATACTCTTTCTTTCTCTCTCTCTCTCTCTCTCTCTCTCAGTAGTACATGCCGTAAGGGAACCGACACCTGTATTAGTTTCCTTGCCGCAGCAGGTACTACGAAGACTTTGGTCTCTCTCTCTCTCTCTCTTTGTGTATTAGTAGTTCTTGCCGTGTACCTTGTGAGAATATTCCACACCCTCACAAGTAAGGGAACCAGCACCTATATTAGTTTCCTTGCCGCAGCAGGTACTACCAAGACTTTAGTGTCTCTCCTCTCTCTCTCTGTGTGTGTGTGTGTGTGTGTGTGTGTCTATTAGTAAAGCTTTCCGTGTACCTCGTAAGAATATTCTACCCTCTCTCTACCCGTGGGTGTTTTAAGAGACGTAAGGGAACATGCACCTATATTAGTGCCCTTAATGCATCAGGTAACTACGGAGCCTATAGTCTCTCTCTCTCTCTCTCTCTTTCTCTTTATATTAGTTGTGCTTGCCGTGTACCTCGTAAGAATATTCCACCCTCTATCTACCCGTGAGTGTTTTAAGAGACGTAAGGGAACAAATACCTATATAGTTTCCTTGCTCCAGCAGGTAACTTCGAAGACTATACTCTCTCTCTCTCTCTCTCTCATTAGTACTTGTCATGTACCTCGAAAGAATATTCCACCCTCTCTCTACTCGTGGGTGCCTTAAGAGACGTAAGGTAACTTAGTTAGACGTAAGATAGCTATATTAGTACCTATACTGCAGCAGGTAACTTCGAAGACTATACTCTTTCTTTCTCTCTCTCAATTAAGGGTTTTTAAAGGTCTAGTATTTTTTCGATATGGTTTTTCCGCCATCTGTCGGTAGTCAATGGTATTGTTAAGGATTTTCTTTAGTCATCTCTTACGACTCCCATAAGAAGAAAGCCGGTGGTGAATATTCTTATCCCGAAACAAGTACGTAAGGATCGTAGCAAGTGGAAAGAAGTGGACTCTGCCTACCCCTTCGGGAAAGGGGCGTGATGTATGTATTGTATGTAATGTAATTTAATGCGCGTATGTGTTGTAAAATTTTTTTTTCGGTTGCAGGGTTTAACGGATCAGTCGGAATGGATCATCGCGAAGGCACTGCGAGCCACCAGCAGTCTGGCGGAGTTGGGGCTATTGCCGAAGCAGGCGCTCTGCGATTTGCTCGCCGAGAGTGCCGTCTACCTCGCACATCCGAATTTGTGGGTACGTGGGACAAGGACGGAAGTAGCTGCGCGCGATACTCGTCCCGAAATTGCGACACCACGATGGAGTGTCTCTGTAACTTTGAACAAAACATATATATATATATATATATATATATATATATATATATATATATATATATATATATATATATATATATATATATATATGTGTATATACATATGTGTATATATATATATATATATATATATATATATATATATATATATATATATATATATATATATATATATATACATATATATATATATACATATATA
Organism: Sericinus montela; assembly: GCA_029286605.1. NCBI lineage: Eukaryota > Metazoa > Arthropoda > Insecta > Lepidoptera > Papilionidae > Sericinus > Sericinus montela. The sequence goes on from JAGSMR010000024.1 coordinate 7,542,355, forward strand.
CGTGAATTTATTTCAAATTGATAAATAAAATAATAAATAAATATCTTCACGCAATTCCTAATACAGGGGTAGACAGAGGTCTAGTCTAGACAATAAAGTCCCTTCGACCCACCTTTCACCGAAGATATTTTCGGGACAACGTGACAGGTGGTGAGTTCGTCACAATTGATGTGGATATATAATATATTATGTTATATTTAAGTTGTTTTTTATATAATTGTATGGTCGTGGTGGTATCCCATTAATATTTCATCACTTTTTGGCGGGTTACTTTTGTCGTTATCAATAGCTGTAGACAGATGGCGCGATATAACCATAAAACCTACAAAATAAGCAGACAAAAAAGAGAGAGAGTGCAAAATATCTGTTATTGCGATCACCAATCTGCTCGCCAAGCGTAGCTCTTACGGCAGGACATCCTCCTCTCCTATGAGGTCTACGTCCAGCTTTACTCTCTACATCAGTCTTTAACAGGCCCTCATGTATGTGTCTACAGTGTATTGTATAAGTATCTAAAGTAAGTATTATAGACAACAGATATCTTCAATATCTACAATTTAGCCATTTTGTTGTAACAGATAAGACACGAGGTGTGCGGGCTGGTTTCATGCGTCGCGAGCTTACTGAATCCGATCGACGTCAACTGTAAGATACTGCCGCTGGTGTGGCCGCACCTTAAACACAAGCTGATACAGGTACGTAATTTCTTTTTATCTTCACGCTTTTCTAGATACAGGTGGGGTGGCCAGAGGTCTAGACAATTTAGACCTTTCGACTCATCTTTCAAAGGAACTTATTTTTTTGGGACAAGGTGACGGGTGGTGAGCACGACGCCGTCTTTATGTCCAGGCAGGGATGTAAATCGCATGTAAGGTTTGGAAAAACTCATGGGTATATAGGTAAATACTAATATTTGACGGATTAGTTTTCATAGCATTATGATTCATAAATACTATTATACTAATACCTATGTATTACTTACCCGATACTTTCAATTTTGAACCTTCATTGTGTGTTATAGGTTAGAATTTCGGTGAAGATATCAAGTAACTAAAGTAAATAACAAACATGGAATTTAATTCATAAACGTTTTGGTTTAAATGTAACGTTATTTCTTTCTATGTAATTTATTTCCATACTTTTACCTATTTTTGTAACACAAGAAAAATTTTACATCTGTTATGAACTGATTAAAAAGTATAGATAGTATATCTATATATTTATTATATATATATATATATATATATATATATATATATATATATATATATATATATATATATATATATATATATATATATATATATATATATATTTTTTTTTTAGAGAGTATATCCATCTTGGTCCTCAGAGGGGAAAACGTCTCAGTAACTTTCTTCGAATAAGCTTATTTTCTTAACCATTCCACAGTATAAAAGATTCTACCTGAAACACATTTTATTTGCCACATGCCATATGGCGACCTCCGCGGACGAGTGGTGTAAACACCGGTTTTCAATGTGTCGTCATCTCGAGGTCCGGGATTCGATTCCCGGTCGGGTCAATGTAGAAATACGACTTTTTCTACATTCTCTCGGGTCTGGGTGTTTGTGGTGCCTTCGTTGTTTCCGATTCCCATACCTCAAGTGCTTTGGCATCTTACACTGGGCTCGGAGCAATGTATGTGACGTTGTCCCTATCTATATATGTACATATTTATCACATTGTACAAAAAAAAAGCCTCTTAATGGAAAATAATTGATCGAAGGTCGAAAGAGCCGAGTTGCTGCTGGAGAGCCTCGCAGAGCCCGTACCGAGGAAAGTCCTGGACGCGGTGCTCCGGCACGGCGACGTGGACCGACTGGTGCAGACCTTGCGCGAGAGGAGGAGCACCAGGCTGCGGGTGGGGAGGGCTCATTAACGAGTTCGTTATCAATATATTAGGCCCAGAGACCACCCCTCCCCCGATTCTTGGGGGAGACACTCTAAGGGAGGCAACGCATCCGCTATGCCTCTGGTATTGCGGGTGTTCATGGGCGGCGGTAATCACTTACCATCACGTGAGCCACCTGCTCGTTTGCCTCGCTTTTCTATAAAGAAAAATAATATTTTTATTTCCAAATTACACTGTCCGTAGAGGTATAAGCCTAATGCGATAGCTGAATCCATGCATCATATATTAAAATGATAACATCTATCTACCTATGTATATATTATGTTAAGTATAATATATATTATGTCAAGTATAAGAGTCACGATAGTCGAGTTGTTGGGTGGTCGGAATTTCGAGTCGAGAGACCCGAGTTCGATCCCCAGGTGGCAGTACCAATGAGTTTTTCAAAAACTTATGTACGAATTTCATCGTTGGCTTGGACATAAAGACGGCGACGGGCTCACCACCTGTCACGTTGTCCCGAAAATATCTTCGGTGGAAGGTGGGTCGAAGGGACTTAATTGTCTAGACTAGACCTCTGTCTACCCCTGTATTGGGAATTGCGTGAAGATATTTATTTATTTATATGTTGTTATTTATAATATAGTCCGTGTGGTGACGGCGTAAGAATATTGCCATTCCCTTTCTTCCCGTGGATGTCGTCTTTGACAGTGTGCCTGGAGAAGCACTTTGGGTGGTACTATCGAAACTTGGATGCACGGATAAGTTTGTAAGAATGATGCGACTCCTGCATGATGAAATGCGACGGATAGTGTTATTTATTTATTTATTTATTTATTTATTTTTATAATTAGCCAGTTCTATAGACTATAACTACTATATATACTATGTCTTTTTGATCACTGGCCAATGATTGTTGTAAAAGTCGACATAAATTAGTTAAAATATCTGGATGAAAATGGGCAAATCTTTGCTTCACATTTGTAGTATATATTTATATATTTTCAATTATATATTGCAAAAACAACAAGTGGTCGTGAACTATATGACCTTTGACATGTATAATAAACAATTTTATAGGCTATATTTATTTCGATTCTAAAAAGTCACGATAGTCGAGTGGTTGGGTGGTCGGGATTTCGAGTCGAGAGACCCGAGTTCGATCCCCAGGTGGCAGTACCAATGAGTTTTTCAAAAACTTATGTACGAATTTCATCGTTGGCTTGGACATAAAGGCGGCGACGGGCTCACCACCTGTCACGTTGTCCCGAAAATATCTTCGGTGGAAGGTGGGTCGAAGGGACTTAATTGTCTAGACTAGACCTCTGTCTACCCCTGTATTGGGAATTGCGTGAAGATATTTATTTATTTATATGTTGTTATTTATAATATAGTCCGTGTGGTGACGGCGTAAGAATATTGCCATTCCCTTTCTTCCCGTGGATGTCGTCTTTGACAGTGTGCCTGGAGAAGCACTTTGGGTGGTACTATCGAAACTTGGATGCACGGATAAGTTTGTAAGAATGATGCGACTCCTGCATGATGAAATGCGACGGATAGTGTTATTTATTTATTTATTTTTTATAATTAGCCAGTTCTATAGACTATAACTACTATATATACTATGTCTTTTTGATCACTGGCCAATGATTGTTGTAAAAGTCGACATAAATTAGTTAAAATATCTGGATGAAAATGGGCAAATCTTTGCTTCACATTTGTAGTATATATTTATATATTTTCAATTATATATTGCAAAAACAACAAGTGGTCGTGAACTATATGACCTTTGACATGTATAATAAACAATTTTATAGGCTATATTTATTTCGATTCTAAAAAGTCACGATAGTCGAGTGGTTGGGTGGTCGGGATTTCGAGTCGAGAGACCCGAGTTTGAGCCCCAGGTAGCTCGTACCAATGGGTTTTTCAAAAACTTATGTACGAATTGTGTCGATGGCTTGGACATAAAGGCGGCGACGAGCTCAACACCTGTCACGTTGTCCCGAAACTATCTTCGATGGAAGGTGGGTCGAAGGGACTTAATTGTCTAGACTAGACCTCTGTCTACCCCTGTATTGGGAATTGCGTGAAGATATTTATTTTATTTATATCTATTTCAGGTGAAACAGGGTATGATGCCGCAGTATAGTGAAATGGGACAGCAATTAAAGAATCTGTTCCGGAGACTGGCTTCCGATGGTAAAGTATATTTCCATCTCTCTCCTTCTCTCTCTCTCTCTGCTTTTACGGTAACGTTTACGGTATTTCGTTGCAGGAATGACTGAGCACGTCGAAAATCAACTGCTGGCCATGAGCGCGCACCTGATCAAAATACAAAGTTCGGCCACACAGGTTAGTGGTATTACTTCTTATTACATTTTTCTTAATACAGCTTTTATATATATTCGGTAATTATATTCCTAAATCGCTAAAAATCTAATTTGTCAATGTAATTATGAACTTGAATAATCATAGACAATCCATAGAGTAAAAAGTTATATTCAGTTCTGATTGGCTATCTGATACAAAATAACTTTATGTACACACTGACTAAAATGAGTACACATCATTCTAGGTGAAATGAAATTGTTGTAATTTACTTAAATTAAAGAGAAAAATGTTTTAAAATTTCAACTGACACGGGCGGGATATTTATTGTTGTGATTTAATAATTTATGTATTACAGGAAACATTATTTTACTTCCTCATTTCATTTTAAACATTGATATTCATTGATATATTGATATAACAAATACGGATTGATTGCAAAGGTAACCTCGCCCGTATTCGGTTTGATTGTTTTTTTTTAGAGAATTGTACCACCATATTTACAGTTTAAATAGTCTAATAGGTTGGGGACTTTAAAACTCACTGGGGCATGCCCAAGTACAAAAGTGCTTGATATAAGACCCGCATGTACCATCCACACCACAAAAGTTACTGCAAATGCGGTGCCGATCTTAAATTATAAAATTGGGAAAAGGACTAGAGGAAGGAAGGGAGACCGATAAGTCTTTGGGCCACCGGGTACTGCAATCGCCGGATGAAAAGCAGAAACAGAAGAAACCTTTAATAATAATAAATTAATAAGTACATATATAGATACTTCACACTTTTCTCTCAATACTGGGGTAGCTAGAGGTCTAGTAGTTTAGTCCATTTTCATTTCACCGGAGTTTATTTTTGGAATTTTAACTGGAATTAGTATACTTTAACGTGACAAGAGGTGAGCGCATCGTTCGTCGTTATGTCCAATCCAACAATATACGTTGTCCATAAGTTTTGGAAAAAAACTCATTGGTCCTCATCCTCCTGGGGATCGAACACGGGTCTTTTGACACGAATTCCGATCACCCAACCACTCGTCTATCGTGAACGGAGGTAGTCAAAAGAACATGCGGCATAAGCGGTTGTTTCTTCTCCGTTAGAGAAACTTCATTGCGAAACGGCGGTAGATTAAAAACTATCTATACTAAGGACTATAGATAAACGACATTCGTTTATCGATAGTCCTTAGTATAGATAGTTTCATTCTCGTTTCGATAAATTAATGATTTGATTTGATTAGATTGGTATTGTTGAGTGCGCTATGTGCAGCACGTGGCGGAGACGCAGGGGCGGGCGGGGAGGCTGGTGCTGAGCGGCGCGGGACTTTCGCGCTCCGTGCAGCTGGAGCCGCGCCCGCCCGACGCCGCCCTGCCGCACAGCCTCAGCGACAAAGCTTACGGCTCAGCTCAGCCTAGGTGACTTCTCTTCTTACCTACTGTCCCTGACGTGGTAGGCAGGGAGAACAAATGTATCATGAATGAATGAATGAGTGAATTGGTTAATTAATTAATTACTATACTTTCATTGGTCACCACAAATAAAGGAAACACAAAAGTAACAACAGATACCAAAAATTTTAATCACGCATGCGCGTTTAGGTATCCGAATACTGTATTAAAAACAAAGAAACGAATACATAAACTGAGACTATATATATAACTAATATATATATATAGCAAACTTAGTAGTACCACGAACGATATAGTACATTACATTTTCATATGAATAATATATTATCTGTTTTCCAGTACTTCAATCAATTTAAAATGTGTTCCAATAAAGTGCTCAAAAAATATGGGTATTGAATTCACAGAAGGAGCCAGAAAACGTCGTTGTCGCACGAAACGCAGATGAACACCGAATGGCAGCATATGTTCGGACCGTCGAACGTCGAATCGAATATAAGATGTAAGTACAATTGCCAGTTAATGGGACAGTGTTGCCACACAAGCACAATCATAGGCACATAATTTATGCACTTACACTTTGTTAGCCTCGATAGAATTTATCCTATTTTTTACGTATAGGTTTATTTAATGTTTTGTTTTAATCATTCATTCAAAAGTCACGATAGCCGAGTGCTTGGGTGGTCGGAATTTGGAGTCAAGAGACCCGAGTTCGATCCACAGGTGGCAGGCTCATAACAATGAGTTTTTCTAAATCTTATGTACGAATTATATCGTTGACTCGGACATAAAGACGGCGACGGGCTCACCACCTGTCACGTTGTCCCGAAAATATCTTCGGTGGAAGGTGGGTCGAAGAGACTTAATTGTCTAGACTAGACCTCTGTCTACCCCTGTATTGGGAATTGTGCGAAGATTTATTTGTTTTAATTATTAATGAAAAAGTATTAGTGATCCATGTAATTGCTTAGGTAAATATGTCTCAATGCCACAGAAATTATCACTAAGTTTTATGTGAAGTCAATGCATGTTTGTCTTTGAATGCTTTGCTGCAATTTCCACAGAGCGACGAGAAATTGCAACTCTGATTACTCTTATAATAATAGTTGTAGTTAATATGATGATATGACGACCGTGTGGTAACGGTGTAAGTATATTGCCACTCCTTTCATACCCATGGATGTCGTAAGAGGCGACTAAGGAATAGCCTTGATATACCATTGACTGCCGACAAATGGCGGTAAAAAATTAAGTACTGCTTCTTAAGAATTTTCTTCCACCATACCTAGGAATATTGGCACTCTCTTTCTTCCTGTGGATGTCGTAAGAGACGACTAAGGAAAACAGCCTTGAATATCATTATAGCAACCGATAGACGGCGGGATAACCATCTCTAAAAATATCAGACCAAAATAATCAGACAGAAGATGGGCTGCAGAATCTGAGGTCCGAGTGGTCTGGTACTGCGATCGCCAATCCGCTTGCCAACTGTGGCGATAACTGCAAATCCTCCCAATGTGAGACGCCTAAGTCCTGCAGTAAACTTTAATAGGCCGTTGTGTATGTATGTATGTAATATGATGATGTTTGTTTTAAAAACGAAATTACCCCAGAAATAGTGTTTGTAACCTGTGTTAATCACCTCTCATAACCTCTTTAGTACATTGGGTGCACTGGACGAATTTAATAATTGGTGAAATGGTATATGGTGGTGGTGGTGTAAATAATGAAATTACTATGCTCTAGAAATTGGTGAAGAGAGTAACTCTCTGTATGTATGCTACATTGTAATCATTGTACATTATAAGTATATAGAAGAGGACTGGTATATAATGTAATGAGAACAGTTTTTGGTATAGATATTTCTTATTTATTTCTTGTATATACGATCGAATAAATTTAATACCGAAACTTCTTAAAATATTTGAAACATCTCCAGCAGAAAAACTAAAAGTGAGGAAATACTATGTTAGTAATCTCGCTGGATATAAAATATGTGTTTGAAAAGCTACCAATAAAAGTGGTTTATAATAAGCGAGTGCAGGACATAATAGAGAAAGAGAGGAGACTTGAATAAATAATAAGACTGTTAAAGTCCATGAACTTCGCCATATCGTGACGTCCGTCTAACAGACTGAGGAGCGACAGTGTCTCAGTTAAATCAGATAGTTGTTGTACCCATCTGTGTCCAGGTTATGTGGTAGTTTAAGAAATGACGATCGACGGATGTAATGTATGTTACTTGTATCGATAAAATCATTTGATTTGATTATAAAAATATTTAAACAAAACAAAAAAAAAACGATGAAAACCGGTTAAATTGATTTGAAGTTATGTATGTATGTGTACTTACACATTAGTGTATACTTACATACATAATAATATATGTAAGTAGATAACCGCCAGGACTGAATTATTGTTATCATCACGTATTTCGCCAGATCTGGGTTAAACAGGGGTCTAAACCAGACATTTTAGATAATTAAATCGTTTCATTCTGCCTTTCAGCGATGCTTATTTTGGGACAATTACAGGTCGTGATTCCATGTCAACAATACAATATATTTAAATAGATAAATATTTATATAAACATACAAACATACAAACATCACACAAATGTTTGCCCTAGCGGGATTCGAACTCACAACCCTCAGTTTCGAAGGCAGGGTCACTCCCAACTAGGCTATCGGGTCGTCGGGTAATTTCGCGTATCGGGATTGATTTTGTTTGCATATTTCAGCATCGGAACAAGCGCCGCCATCGGCGAGCGGGGTGAGTGGGGCGGGTGGGGTGAGTGCGGTGAGTGCGGTGAGCGCGGTGAGCGCGGTGAGTGTGCCCCACTCGGGCCCGGCCGCGCCCGCGCACTCGCAGATGGGCCACAGCGCCAGTTACGTGCAATGTGCGTCATATTCTTCTTCTTCTTCTTCTTTATCTAGTTGTTGGCTCCATCGTTTAATAGATGATTATCTACCAATGTCGAAGAATACAAGGTATAAATTAAAAGAACATGGAAGCGAAACAATGCAGCGTCTTGAGAAAACTTAGAAAAATATACCCAAGTTAATATTGTTAAGTTGTAAAATATTGTAAATATATATTTATAAGGATTCTGATTGAGTGTTTGTGTATAATTAAACTTAAAACTTTGTATATATTGACAAGTTATTGTCGCTATTTTTGAGCGAATTCAAGATGGCCGACTTATTGTTTATATGCAATTGATATATTTAAGTTATGGTATATAATGTAAATAGGAAATCCGCTTTGAGGATAGCCAGCTAGACTCATCTATTTTAATGCTGCTTTTTGAAATGAACTACCACTAACTCACAAACAAGTGACATCTTGCTTTTAAATTAAAACAAGTTAAACATAACACGGTTAAAGGTTAACTTTAACGGTTCTTATCGTGACAGTTGCTAAATAATTGTTACTGAAATCATTAGAATTATCAATACTTTAAGGTGTATTTAACGTGTAATTTCTAACTAGTTCCCTTTTTCCTAGACAGCATGGCCCCCTGCCGCATAGAGTTGAGGAATCTGACCGCGCGTATGCAACAGAAGTTCCAGAAATCTCTGAGGTTGGTATCCTGTGAAGGTTTAGTAAAATATTAAAATATTTCTGGCATAAATCACGACAGAATAGTGGTTGGGTGATCGTATTTTTGAATTACGATCACGAGACTTGAGTTTAACTGTTATACGAAGTAATCGCCAATTTGAACACCAAGGGGACGACGGAATCACCACTTGTCAGGTTGTCCTAAATAAGATCCAATAAAAGTGTCCAATAAAAGGATAAAAAATTATCTACGCATTTGACTAACCCAAGCTTTAGGAAAGCCTCGAGATGATACATTTTTGTTTTAGATTCTTTCTACTTCATTCTTCATTATTTCCCTGACGGGGTAGCCAGAGAGAACAGATCGCCAAGTGTCATGATGCCTACATACCTCTTTCGCTTCATTCAGATTCATCATTTTCTTCATACATGCACGTCGAGGTATCCGAGTACTCTTGACCTCCCGTCTTCGAGCAATTTGCTCACATGGTCACATGGTCAACACTTAGTCTCGGCCTACCTCGACCCCTTTTAATATTAACTTTCGCGCTATATATTTTCTTCACCATTCGGTCTTCACTCATTCGCTCAACGTGCCCAAACCATCGAAGCACGCCCTTATCCATTTTAGTGATAAGGTCATCTTTCAAACCCACCATTTTGCGAATCTCTTCGTTTCGCTTCCGGTCGGCCAAGGTAACGCCGCACATATTACGAAGAGATCGCATCTGCACTGCATTCAACCTGCTTTTATGCTTCTTCTGGCATACCCAGGTTTCGCTGCCATATAACAAAGTCGGTACCAGCACTGCGTTATGTATCGCAAGGCGTGCATTCTTCATTACGCCTTGCCTTTGGACTAACGCAGTCAGGGCACCATTGACTTTGTTCCCGGCAGCGACACGCCTGTCCACATCTATATCACATCTTCCATCCCGGCTAAAAGCACTGCCCAAGTACACAATCTCATTCACCTGTTCTAGACATTCCTTATTTACCCAAATTTCACACTTCGTTCTTTCTGCGTCCCTTTCAAATACCAGAACCTTAGTTTTATTAGCATTCAAACGGAGACCTTTATTTTCACATTCCTCTTACATACACGTGACTAATGCCTGCAGTTCTGCCTCTGACGGTGCAGTAAGCACTGCGTCATCGGCATACAGCAGACAATTTACTTTTATGTCACCCAATTTCACACCCAATCTTTCAGCTTTTGTAAACAGCTGTCGAGATACAATATCAATAGCCAAGAGGACAACTGAGGTAACTGACATTGGTTCCAAAGTCTGCAGGCTAAAGTGGTAATAGTGCAGTAAAATACTCTCACTGATGACAGAATCGGTGCCCAAGAAACAAATAATATATAATTACAACAATAATATAAAATATTTTTATATTTTTTCCTTAATTTAAATATAATTTTAATGAAAGTAATAATTTCACAATCGTGTGTTTAATACACGCACGCAGAGACAAAAGTGGACGCTTCGGTGAAAGGCTTAAATAAATTAAGGCTTAATTGTCTAAACAACTATCTACCCAAAGTATTGAGTAAAATTCGTGAACATATAAATAATCATGAACACGCCCTCACATACGCAAGCACGTTCCCACAAACACTCGCACATGGATACTGAAAGCAAAATAAGTGAAAATGAAACTTATATTTAAGAGCTTGAGAACATAAATTTTGTTGGCAGGAGTCACGAAGACATCAGCGACACAAGCGAGGATATGTTACCACCACCAACATGGCGTCCAGGAAATCAACTTCTGGCATATCTACATGAACACAAGTTTGTATTTATTATTCGTTCTTTCTCTTGTTATTCTCACTTAACTTTTTTGTATGTATTTTTAGTCGATAGTCACGATAGCCTAGTGATCGGAATTCGAGTCAAGAGACCGGAGTACGACCCTGTACGGTGGCAGGCTCGTACCAATGGTTTTTTCAAAAACTCAATATCATTATAAATCGTTGACTTGAACATAAAGCCGACGACGGCCTCACCACCTGTCACGTTGTCCCGAAAAAAATTCTTCGGTGGCAGGTGGGTCGAAAGTACTCAATTGTCCAGAACTCTGTCTACCCCCGTGTCGGGAATGGCGTGAAGATATTTATTTCAATTATCTCAGAGCTCGCGTGAACCAGCTGGTCCGGCTGCCGGCGCACCGCGGCCTCTTCGGGTCGTGCTCTGACGACGGGACCGTGCGGTTGTGGGACGCCACTCGGCTACAGGGACACGCGTACGTCAACAAGTGAGTGACGCACCTACTAAATGCACTTTGATTTCTCAAAAGAAAAAAAAACAAAAAGCGTATGTTTAATACACACACTTAGAGACAATTAAGTCACGAGCCGAGTGATTAGTGGGAATTTCGGGTCAAGAGATCCGAGTTCGATCCCCAGGTGGCGTACCGATGGGTTTTTCCAAAAAACTTATGTACGAATTATATCGTTGGCTTGGACATAAAAAGACGTCGACTGGCTCACCACCAGTCACGTTGGTCCCAAAATATCGTCGGTGGAAGGTGGGTCGAAGGGACTTAATTGTCTAAACTGGGCCTCTGTCTACACCTGTATTGGGAATTGCGTGAAGATATTTATATTTATATGTTTAATACACGCACTACACACAGATAAAAATGAACGGTTTGGTGAAAGGTGGGGGTCGAATAGACTTAATTGTCTAAATTTCTGTCTACCCACATGGTATTGGGAAAATGCGTAAAGATATAAATAAAGATGAACAGACAAACGAATAAATAAAAAATACGTTTTCCCACAAGCTCGCATATGGATGGATACTGTATCCAAAGTAACAAACACTTTGATTGGTTGAATTTCATCCTGGATATTGGATGTAAAAAGCTCATTTTTGCAATAAGTTTTTATAATTTTGTGTTCCCTCTGTCCACTCTATCCGGGTTGATGTGTAAAGATATAATAGTGAATATGCTTTAACCGGCTGTGAGACTATACTATTTTATTCAGATAAAATTGTAATGTAACTAAAAAAAAATTATCAAAACCAAAATAAAAATTTTGTCTTTGTATCTGTATTATACCTTTGGCTTAGACACTAAGAAAGAGGTAGGCTCATCACCAGTCACCTTGTCCGAAACTGTCTTCGGCGAAAGGTATGTCGAAAGACTTAATCTAGATTTCTATTTAACCCAGTATTGAAAATATGCGTGATGATTTTTTTACAGATCTAAATCAATGTACAACAGAAGCGCAGGTCCTGTCATATCGCTGGCGGCGTGTGAGGGCGGACAGTCGCTTGTTGCTGCTACACAGGAGGGCTCCATATTTGTGCTCAGGTTTGAAGTTTTAATATTTCATTTTCTACATAAAAACTGAAACACCCTGTTTACCTGATTTCGAGGTCGTTGGCCCTGACTCGTCAATTAATATTTTTTTCAATAAATAAATACATGTAATAAAAATAATATATAGATAGAGATAACATCACATACATTGCTCTGATCCCAATGTAAGATGCTAAAGCACTTGTGTTGGCATGGGAATCGGAAACAACAATGGACCACCGGGAATCGAACCCGGGACCTCGAGATGGCTACACCTTGAAAACCGGTGTTTACGCCACTCGTCCACGGCTGTCGTCCAAAAATATTGTAAAACTAATGACCAAATAATAGTATATACTTTATTGCAAAGCACATATATACAACGAACAAATTCGACAGAGGGGCTGTCTTGTCGCTAATGACAGAGAAACTAATTATGAATAATAGGAGGTAGTGTATTTTATTATAAACTTCCGCCGCCTGATTCTTTTACAGTCCGAAGAAAAAGATATCATCGGAAATTTGAAATGGTCGCCAGCTATTCATCCACGATGATTGTGAATGAAAATCGGCAAATGAATCTCATCGGCATCGATTGCAGGCTAGAGAGCGGTTCGTCGCGCATGACGCTGTCGCAGTGCCGGCAGCTGGAGTCGGCGGGCGAGGCGGGCGCGGACGGCTGCGTGGCGTGCGCGTGCGCGGGCGGCGTGCACGCCGGCGTCATCTCCTACGCCACGCTCGGCGCCACCATCGTCGGCTGGGACTTACGCGCGCCCGGTAAGTCAATTCTACGCCACGCTCGGCGGGGGCATATGCGTGCCGGGTATGCGGAATCTGAAACGCCACGCTAGACCGGGACTTACGCGTGCCCGTTAGGCGGACACTGAAACGCTACGCTCGACTGGTAATTATGCGCGCCCGGTAAGCGTCATGTGCTACGCGGACGTCATCGGCGAGGAGTTACGCGCCCCCGGTAAGCGTCATCTGCTACGCCACATTCCACTGGGAGTTTCGTGCGTCCGGTAAGCGTCATCTGCTACGCCACACTCGGCTGGGAGTTCCTCGCGCCCGGTAAGCGTCATCTGCTACGCCACACTCGGCTGGGAGTTACGCGCGCCTGGTAATGTTATCGCCCGGGCGTAGCAGATGAGTATACATCTGCTACGCCACATTCCACTGGGAGTTACGTGCGTCCGGTAAGCTTCATCTGCTATGCCACACGACTGGGAGTTACGCGCGCCCGGTGAATGTCTACTGCTACGCCACATTCGGCTATTAGTTACGTGTGCCCGGTAAGCATCATCTGCTACTCTACTGTGTTACTAAACGGAAGTTGCATAGACCCATACAAAAGCTTTAAATAATTAATTTTTTTTAATTAAAATTTACTTTCATTTCAGGTAATGCATGGAAACTTCAAGGAGACTTAAAGCAAGGCGTATACACATGTTTATATGCAAACAGCGCAGGCTATTTAGCTGTAGGGACGTCGAGTGGTGCCGTCTGCGTGTGGGATCTTCGGTTCCAGCTCCCCATCACATCCGTCAGGCATCCTAATTGTGAGTATCATTATTATTCACCGGAGCAATTTGTGGTACTTAGTTGTATAAAATTTGATGCAAAGAGTTTAGTGAGATTTTATTTAAGTTCTTGTAGTTAGTTTTTTATACTATGTTATTTACAGCTGAGCGAGTTCGTCGTATTTTGGGCTTCGGGCGGTCCACGTCCCGCGTGTGGGCGCTGGGCGGGCGGGACGCGGCCGCTTGGTGCCTCGAGTCCACGCAGCGCACGCACGCGCTGTGGCCTTGCACCAACGGGCCGCAGCCGCTGCAGTATTCCGCGCCGGTCGGTACACGCGCACTCGTACACGCACACGCACACGCACACTCATACGCACGCGCTGTGGCCCTTCACCAACGGGCCGCAGCCGCTGCAGTACTCCGCGCAGGTCGGTACACGCGCACACGCACGCGCACGCGCACACACACACGCACACTGTCGCCACTCCATAGTCGCCTTACGACAGTAATATTATTCTAGCGACACCACACATATTGCAAATATTGTACGTAAGCCGTGAAACTAGCTATGATTTGAAAGGGCAGGCGTCGCAGTACATGGGCGCGGCGTACTGCGGCACGCGCGAGGGCGCGCGCTTCGTGGTGACGGGCGGCGCGGACCTGCGGCTGCGCTACTGGGACCTGCAGCACGCCGGGGACTCGCACGTGCTGCTGCACGCGCCGCACGACCCGCTGCGCGCCGCGCCGCACGCGCTCAAGTACAGGTCGGACGCGCCCGCGCTCACAGACTAATTAAATAAATATCTTCACGCAATTCCCAACACAGGGGTAGACAGAGTTCTAGTCTAGACTATTAAGTCCTTTTGACTCACCTTCTATCGAGATATTTTCGGGACTGCCGACCCATAACCGGCATCACCATGGTCGAAGGGAACAAATGCTATCTGGTGAGCTCCTCGACGGACGGTGTTATTAATGTGTGGAAATAAACTGCGGAATAACACTGCAATTCAGACTTGTGTTTGATTTGTACTTAGATATGTAACAAATAGCGAATAAACTAAGAAAGTTAAACCTTGCGACCATCAAAGTCAAATTAAATAAATGTACATTTAAAGTTTGGGCTATCCTCAGTAACTTATAAATAATCTGATAATTATTTTTTTCAATCTGAATTATTATCCAAAATATATATATATATATATATATATATATATATATATATATATATATATATATATATATATATATATATATATATATATATATATATATATATATATATATATATATATATATATATATATATATATATATATATATATATATATATACGTACATATATGTAAAATAATTTTATTTGGTGGGTTTACTAAATTATAAGCAGTTCCTCACAGAAGTGCGAAATTATAGTCAATGCCTTTTAAATTTTAAAACTGCAAAGACTACTCAAACCCATGGTCATTATCACATAATAATTTTCGCGCGAAAACGTACAAGGAGCACTGATAAGGTGACTAGAAGTTGTGTCGGAGAAGGGTCATTGCCTTTGTCAGCTGACTAATATGAAAATTAGGGTTGACACCAACGAGTTTAATGTAAATTCTTGAAGTCCTCATATCACCCACGGAAATCAAGCTACGAGACTCTTAATATTTTTTAGGGTATACACGCATGGGTCCTAAGCCCGGCGTCCGGTATTTAAACGACTTTTTATAACACCTTGTATATAGTATCCCGACCGATTTCACACGATCTCAAACGAGTCGCGCTAAACCTGCATCTATGTCGGAGGGGTGCTGTCTTGCGCTCAATGTGCTCGCGCGCTCAGCGCTAAAATCGGTTATGTCAGTCACCTGCGAGCACACGAACGACGCTCGCATAGTTCAAGTCGCTGTGGCCGAAATCGGTCGAGATACTATGTTGTCTATAATGTCTTGTAAAAGTCAACTGCCTCTAGTAGTCACTGTACCTGGTAGGGTGATGAAAATCAAGTCAAGACACCCCAGTTCAATTTCCAGGAAGTAAGCTCAAACCAAATATTTTTTCGAAACTTATTTACGATTCGCTTTATTGTCTTGGACATGATGGCGACAGGCCTAAAACCCATCACGTTATTCCAAAATAAGCTACGATGATATGTAGGTCGGAAGGACTCTAGCCACTCCTGAATTGGAAAATACGTAAAGATGTCCACTCACACACATGACAGCTTTCCATTTGTTGCCTGTCACGGTACGAAAGAGGGTTGGCTAAATAAATATCGTCACGCAATTCCCAATACAGGGGTAGACAGAGTTCTAGTCTAGACTATTAAGTCCTTTTGACTCACCTTCTATCGAGATATTTACGGGACTGCTTCTCCTCACACCATATACACACAATATCTTATATATAAATATTTATTTATAAATATTTATTATATTCTATCTTATATATAAATATTTATTTATAAATATTTATTATATTCTATCTTATATATAAATATTTATTATATCATTATCACAATGCTAGTTACCTTACTCTTCCGAAACGGCTCAACCGATTCAGGAAACTTTGTGTGCATATTGGGTAGCTTTGAGAATCGGACATTTGTTTTCATCCTCCTAAATGTTAAGGGCCCAACCTTAATTTATTTTTTATTTTTTTTATGATACAGAATTAAATATACATACAACCCTAAATTTTCACGCCCCTACGTACAACTCCTATTTTTATTTGGCAAAACAACGTTTGCTGGATCAGCTAGTAGATTAAATAATTGTATTTTTTATTTCTCTTAGGAGTCGAATAATCGACGGCACGACAGTAATACAAGAATGTTCGAAACTGAATCCCAGTACGCCTGTGCCCGCACAAGAGGATAATGTGTACCGCACAGTGGAGTCTCGAACATTCTATCACACCGCACCCATAACCGACATCACCATGGTCGAAGGGAACAAATGCTATCTGGTGAGCTCCTCGGCGGACGGTGTTATTAATGTGTGGAAATAAACTGCGGAATAACACTGCAATTCAGACTTGTGTTTGATTAGTACTTAGATATGTAACAAATAACGAATAAACTAAGAAAGTTAAACCTTGCGACCATCAAAGTCAAATTAAATAAATGTACATTTAAAGTTTGGGCTATCCTCAGTAACCTATAAATAATCTGATAATTATTTTTTTAATCTGAATTATTATCCAAAAAAATTATATATATACATACATATATGTAAAATAATTTCTTTGGTGGGTTTACTAAATTATAAGCAGTTCGTCACAGAAGTGCGAAATGATAGTCAATGCCTTTTAAATTTTAAAAATGTAAAGACTAATCAAACCTATGGTCATTATCACAAAGGTCTGTAGTTCACTGCAAGACATAGGCCTCTCTCGTACGGGAGTTTGTCATAAATCAGAACCGTCACTTGTAGCAAGTAGATTGGCGTTGTACCTCTTTTTGGATGCTAGGATGCTACGAGTCTTGAATTTTCGGCTTTTTCCCTTAGTTCATCTACCAATACTTTAGTAATTATGTTTAACTATATGATTATTATTTAGTTTACATACACACGATGGGAATATTTCAGGAACTGTTTGTCACGCCGCGGAAGTATAACTTGTTACTTACTTTACACAGTTTTTATGTGTATAATTCAATTGTTATTGTATTTATGATTGTGATCGTAGCTCGTTTATTAAAACTGTTTTTAAAAGCTCTTAGTTTGTCCCATGTCCATCCGGAGAAAAGCTCACTTGAAACATTCAGTTTGTAGTTGCAGTTGGAAAAAATAATGAAGACATTAATAATTAGCAATTAATTAGTATTAGCAATTAAACAAACAGTATATTGTTAACAGTGGTAGAGCCACGCATCAGCTTTTGTTGTTGCATGAATGGGCCGGCTCGACGGGGGAAGTACTATGACCTCACAGAATAACGGCATGAAGTAGAAGTTTAACAAACTTCTGCGTTTCGTCTGGTGAGTGCAGGTAACCGGAGGCCCACACATCCCCCTCCCCCATCTCCGGGGGCACTCAGGTCTCGGATATTGCAGGTGTTCATGGGCGGCGGTAATCACTTACCATCAAGTGAGCCACCTACTCGTTTGCCCCCCTTTTCAATAAAAAAAAACACTACTTTCCAACATAAAAGTTAATGATTATACTGGTATTCCGATTTCAAAAACATTGCTCAGCAGTGGCGTGCAGAGTATTATAAAACAGAGTGAACAGAAGTTGCTTAAAATGTTAAGTTTTATTTTATCTAAGATAGGCATCACTCCTATTCCTATATGACATGCCATGGTTTGAGTCACTTCATATTAATTCTGTAATACTATGGCATATAGTAAATTTCTTTGTTTCGGAAAAATCAGTACATTATCTTCATACGAAAAAAATATCTTTTATAATATTATACAAATGTTCCTAGAGTGAACAGCAATTAGCTAGTCCATGAATAAATATATTGATATAAGCATTGACAATCTTATATGAAAGTAATGATTGGAACACTTTTTTATATTTAATAATTACTATAATTTTATTTTTATTAATATAATTGATGAGGCTAGAACAAAATGAAAATATGAAATATGTGTTGTAAGTCACGATAGTCGAGCGGTTGTGTGGTCGGAATTTCAAGTCAAGAGAACCGACTTCGATCCCCAGGTGGCAGGCTTGTACCATTGGGGTTTTCATAAACTGACGTACGAATTATATCGTTGGCTTGGACATAAAGACGGCGACGGGCTTTCACGTTGTCCCGGAAATGTCTTCAGTGGAAGGTGAATTGGAGGGACTTAATTGTCTAGACTAGACCTCTGTCTACCCCTGTACTGGGAATTGCGTGAAGATATATTTTTGTTTTCTATTTTTAAATGTATTGTTTAATCTACAGGCACAACAGTAGTTTTTTTTTTGTAATCTGTATGTATTCAGTTAAACTAGCAGCTGGTACAATATGGACTGTATTAATCAAATTTGAAATAATTAAGATGTTTTGCAATATTGTGATTGTGATAGTCACAATTTATGTACTCTTAATTCCATAATTGTAAACTTAATGATGTGCTGGAGATGTATATTGTAAATAAAACAAGAGTGTTTTTATATTTATCGTTTTATTTATACCTATATAAAGTTACTTACAAAAATAAAACTATGAAAAGTAATTATCACAGTTAACATTTTTGATTGCTTGCAAGTTTTTTAATTATTTTAGAGGCTCCAATTATGCCACAGAAGTGACCAAATTGTCGCTAATGACTATCATTAATGCATTGACAGTCAAAACAAGGTTTTAAGTTATTTACATATTAAATAATTGTGATTATTAACACAAATAAAAAATGGGTGATGTCAACAATAAAATGTAATTTTTTATTTTACTTATTGGAAAACATACAGCTAACGACAAACAATAACAATTATAATAAAAATGAGAAGGCCATTTAAATCTTCACCGGTAGCTAAAAAAAACAGTTTCCCCAGAAAGAACTGGCCGTTTGGACAAGTCCTTATACTTTTATAAAAATAAATGCTCCTACTTAAACTTACTTAACAGCCTGTGAAAGTCCATTGCAAGACATTTGCGGTAATTGCTCGCTCGGCAAGCAGATTGACGACCGCAGTACAAGTCATATCGCACCTTAGATGCTGCTAACCTATACCGGTCTGGTTTATTTTTAAAATGTTTATCCTAAAAGCATAGTAGTTACGGTAGTTACTGCTATTTTCGAAGGAAAAATCCTTCCTCTTTTTACCTACGGGATAAAAGCGAGTGGTTAATTTTTAGTCTGATAACAAAGCAGCATCTTTTAAACCCTGTGGTATCATATTTAAAAACCAATCAAGGCGAAATGAGCACTATATAATTTTGTAAATAGTTCTAGGCAATTGGTGTTACAATATAGTTGAACATGAGACAGTCAGCAAAAGTTTAAATTATTTTTTTCCACACATTTTTAAAACTATGTATTTTTTTTGTGTGCAAAATATGTTTAAACTCAGATACGACTTAACTAATTTTAACGAAATTTTGTACATGTTATATACTTGGTCCAGCTTTAAAAACACAATAGTTATGTGATTGACAGGTGGTGCGGTCGTCTAGTTGAAGTGTAAATTGTTCCTGACATCATATCGACATATACGCTTTGGGCTCACAGCGACATCCCGTTTAGCCACTGTCTGCTTAACCGGTTCACCAACGACTACCAGTGACTGTGTCAGAGCCACCATGTTCCACAGTTCTCAATTGAAATTTTCTTACGTGAATTGGGACAATCAGTTTATTTTTTAAATTTCTCCTTAATTTAATAACGATATAACTTACGTGCTTAAAATCGATAAAAATGCATCATAAATTTTTGTATTATTATAAAATAAAGAGTGAAAAATATATAACATTAGGTTACTGGCAAGCTATAAACATTTTTTTAGAAATGCAAACAAAATATGACAGGGTGATTTGTTATTTACTAAATGTATGTACTGTGTGTACCATGTAATGTATGTCTTTCACAATCTTTTCATAATCTTACTTCTACATTATATTTACAATGTTTACAATATATTTACAGATTGTTATATTATTTTAGAATAAGAAATAATTGGTGTGTTGTCAGAACAATTCTATAAAAAAAAGAACAGTCTTTCTACACCAATAAGAACAAAACAAAATCAACATAATAAAAATCAAGACATGTTTGAGATTAAAGTTTTTCGGTCAATATTTTGTACAATTTGAAATAGCAAAAAATATTAATTTTACAATGAACATTTATTTAATTTAAATATACTTAATCATTTGCTGCCTTTACTATCCTTCTTATCATCTTGTACATCCTCTAAAAGCTTCTCAAGATCAAGTCCTGCAAACTTTGGATTCTTTGATTCCGATGCATATTCTAGAAATAGATCTTTTAAAAACTGTAAGTCTTTTGTTAGGGTCTTTACTTTTTCTTCCAACATTTGATTCTCTGCTTTCAATTTATTAACTCTTGTAAATGTCTCTTGTGTCCGCTGCTTTGACTTAAATCTGCTCTTTTTTACAGCCTGCAAAGAAATAAAAGTATCGATTAATGATGATAATAATGTGTAAAATGAAATGATGTTTACTCCACAAAAGTTCTAGGTTTAATATTTTACCCACAAAAAATTTGTATTCTCTTTAGATTATTTTATCGATATCAATCTACCCACAATTAT
Source organism: Sericinus montela (assembly GCA_029286605.1). Lineage (NCBI taxonomy): Eukaryota > Metazoa > Arthropoda > Insecta > Lepidoptera > Papilionidae > Sericinus > Sericinus montela. Next base: position 7,563,566 of record JAGSMR010000024.1, read on the forward strand.
AACAATAAAGGGGAAGCCTGTGTTCAGCAGTGGACTTTGATATTCTGTAAAAGAGAGATGAAGAACTGCTTGTATTAAATACAAAGAGACAACGAAATATAACTCTGTTCTGATTATTGAATGGGACTGTTGGATTATTGGCATAAAAGGTAGCCTAAATACTTCGCTGGAGCCCAATCTTACAAAATCAAAATTCATTGAACAAATTGAATCTTTAAATCTGTCCTACAGATACAATTCATATTTTAGGGATAAAAACTATAGAATAAACCTTTTGTCATTCATCACAGTCATTTGTGCACATAGAATAATAAGGGCGCTTTATTTCTTAGTCATTTCCAGTATATGTTAAATGATTTTAAAATGTACCATGAAATAAAACGATTTTCGGATTTTCTCGCGTTTTTTAATCAGTTTTTATGAACTATTTTTATTTCCCGACGTTTCCAATGCTTTACAGCATCCGTGGTCATGGGGGGACCAAGGTCTTGAACATCCCGCTGTCACAGCTACCTTCGGCTACCGTCAACTTTATTTAATGATTTTATCTTGCTCACTGTATCTTGAGGTCTTGCAGTGGTATGCTTGGTCTTGGATTTAATTTTATTTATGACTGGATCCCAAGCAGGTAGTAGTACCCAACCATCTTCTCTATTGAAATTAGGATGTTTTTTAATTTCAATAGTTAATAATTCAGTGTTGTATTACATCAGAGGCATAGGTATTCACGTTTTTTGTAAATCGCAAGAAACCAGGGGAAAATAAAAATAAAACGCACCTCATTATTTCTGTCTCTTCTCCTCCTGTAGTCATCGTCCTCATCGTCAGCATCGCTAAGGCCTCGTTTTGGACGCTTCTCTGGCGGCATCGTAAGGAAGTCTTCATCCAATAACATCAAAATCACTTAAGCAATTCCGTTACAAAATGTGTTCTATTTCGCGTAATTTATTTTATCACTGTTAATTACATATATATTTATCGTGTATTAATACTATTCACGAACCTAACAATATATATTTATTTTAAAAACAATTATGACGCAATCTTTTTACTTTATTGCTAAATATTGCAGTGTAATATGGTATGAAGGTTTTGGCTAAAATTATTAGAGGGAAAAATATATGAAAATTCTGCACAATCACCGCTTCGTTGAAATAAAATATAATTCACCAAAAAACATAAAATTCGTAAAAAAGGATTGAAATTTGAACAGTCTTGGATACTAAGAACTGGCGACAAAGAGTATATAATCACTAGTATAACGTAACTTTTTGTCAAAGAATAGGGGAGGGGGGGTAGTACCAGATCCAGTGATGTTTTAAAAATAAAAGCTATAGTGTCATCTCTTATATAGCCCCTAAAAGAAACCGTCTAATTATTACCTTAAAAATTATAGGTGTCACTACTTTAGCAGATCTACCAAATTATTTCAATATTAAATAAATTAGATTTAGCTATTATCATCATTATTATCAAGGACATGTCAAATGTTATACATGTTATTTTTTTAGTTACATTCGTGAAAGGTTTATGTATCTCTAATATTAAAATATGTTTTATTACTTTCGACAGTAATTCTATTATTTCTTCTTTCTTAATCTATGCATATAAGTAAAATTGGAGTGTCTCTTTGAGATATTGAAATAACCGGTTTTACTACATATACATGAACATGTGTTATTTTGGTGTATGTACCTTACATACACCAAAATAACATATTTTTTACAATTTTTGTCTGTCTATCTGTTTGCCTGATTGTTCCCGATAATCTCTTATACGGCTGGACCGATTTTAAAAGTTCCGTAATAATCCCTATCTGCAAAGTTCATAATAATTATAAAAGAATGAGAGTAATATTGTTTTATTCATTAGTAAATATTCAAAATACAAAGTATCTGTTTAATCTTATGAATTTCAATTTATGTTATGTGAATTAATATTGAAATATATGTTTCACTATTCCTTTTAGTTCATAAATATAATGTAAGAAATGTTGTATTGATTGGAACCCTTCATTGTTATTTTTATATGGACGGTATTTTGTGTTATATCAAGAGAGGCAGTTTAGGGAATATCTGGACGGTAATAAAAGTGTAACGACCAGTTGGTTTTTAGACATTGAAGAAGCGTGACTTCCAAAAGAGTAAGCTGTTGATATTGTAATATTGTCAATGTTAGTGATGAAGCCTCTTGTGTTAGAATGTAATTTTGTGTATGACTTAGCTGTTTTTTACCAAAATGAATGTAAAAATAACTGATGTATGTAGGACTAGTTTTGTTGATATAACTTAATTCTAAATGTATTTAATGCAAATGAATTTCGAGTGTCGATCTTTATAAAAAAATATAAGAAGCGTATAATAATGATAATAATGTTTTAAAAAAGAGGATGCCTACGGAGTTTCTTTCGCCAGTTTCTTCTCCGTTAGAGGAACCTCTTTACGAAAAGGTGGTATTAATTAAATAAAACACTTTTAAGACTTTTATTTTATTTATTTATATATTCTTTATAGCACACCAAAAAAAGAAAAACATTAACAACATTAATTACACACACACACATTAATACACACACCACTATTTGAATAATTATGTATTAGCTTATTTGCTTTAATTAATAAAAAAAATAACTATTTATTCTAATGTCTATTCTTTGTCTAACAAATTCACTTCGAAAATTCGCTTACCTGTCTATACTTCTACTTTGTGTGTTAGAAATTTCGTGCGTTATTTATGATTTCTTTACTAACTAATTATATGACAAACTCTACACATGGCAGAATTATTTTGCAATAAAATAAATGTAGTGTACAGTTAGTTATTGTTTTCGGGGTAAATGTTCAGGTGGCGCTAGTTGTCAAAACAGTCTGCTTTGAATTGCTTTGAGAGGGCTCTCTTCTCTCAGTATATTATTATACTCTTTGGTTAAGTTGCCATTGTAATGATTAACCCAAAAAACAACAACAATGATTAACCCATGTGAAAAATTGACAATTGATTATTGATATGGTCAAACTAATTTCAAAATCAATTAGAAGTTGAAATGAATTATTTGTCCCGTAATTGTTCTTGTGTAAATAAATGTATAAGAAAACACCTTTTCACCTCGATTCCACCTTGGCAGCAAAGGGCAAGTAAAGTGCTGTGCTATGAAGTATTAAGAAGTTTAATATGATTTATCTGCTTGGAGACAAGTTTGTGTTAATATAATCAATTTGTTAGTTTGAAAACAAATTAGACGCAGCCTGATTTTTGTCTTATTCCGCCTATAAAATAAACGCGAAAAGAAACATAAGCGGTGTAAATTACACGATAATCCTATGCAACTATCCAACATCAATGTTTTATTTTGTTTTAGATCAATAGTTTACGCTTCGATTTTTATTACAACCCAAACTAGTATAAGTTTCATCATCAAAGCGTCTAGGGAGTAAAACTCAACCTTTCTGCCTATCCACCGAGCTCTTTGAAGTGATGGCTGCCGAGGTGACTTGTACTGATCGAAACGTTCCAAAGTCCTCCGATGGAACGCTACTCAAAGAACTTCTTTTTAGGTCTGATAAAATTTTTTGATTTTTTTCAATTACAACAAATTTTTTCAATTTGTTATTGAAAAAATTACTTCGCAGCACTCCGCATGCAAATATAAAAAGGTATATGTTACCTGGTCCGAAGAGAAGAAGAGCACCACCCTCCCTCCCACAGATGCGTGCACTAATTCCACTGTATGCACCATCACCAGTAAACTCAAACCAGGTAACATATACCACCACCGAAAACGCGACACATGTTTCACCTCATTGGAACATTGTCATCAAATAATGCGATTGTGGCCAACTCGTCATTTAAATACCACAAATGTTCCTTCATCTTTCTCAAGCTTCTTGTGACACCATCGAGTAATTTTTTTTTTTAAAATCAAATTTTTCATCAATTCTAGATCTTTGTGAGGTGCCAGAATAGCAGATGTAGCCGTGTACCAAGCTTTAATGTAAAATAAAATATGATTATTATTCTCCAGTAATGTTGTTTTCTCTCAGCTCTTAGGCTGGTTTTAGCTACATTTACGGGATAAACCAAGTAAATGTAATGTGTGGTGTATTTTATGCTTAGGTTGTATTTTCTTCTAACTGCATGAACTATTTTGCATGTGTTTAATATTGCAGCTTTTTGTAATGTGATGTATAGTGTTTCTTCTCGGTCTATTAATTTCAAGCTGAGGAGAAGATGGTTGGGTGTAACACCTGTTGTTGAAAGAACAATAGGGACAACATAAACTCTATTTTGTCTCCAAATTCGAACAATCTCCTCCTTTAGCTCAGAGTATTTATTTTCTGGTTAATGTTTTGTGTAGTTTGTGGGTGTTTTTGAACTGCGATGTCTATGAGGTAAGTGATTTTTTTAATTTTATCTTGAAGTGTTATATCGGACCTATTATAGTGGATGGTTCTATCTGGCGCTTGCGTAATAAAGTTTATGTGTATTATTTTCTACAACAGTTAGTGGTGTGTACTTATAGTAAGGAGTTTTAATCTTTTTGTAAAAGTGTGTGTTTGAGTGCTAGTTTTTGATGAATGATATTGGAAATCTGGTTGTGTCTATAAGTGTAGTCTGTCTGTGTGAGGGTTGTGCATGCTCCAGTTATATGTTATATTGTTTCTGGTAGGATGTGGCATCTGCGGCATTTATCATCTATTATGGTAGGGTCTTTAATAATGTATTTCCTGTAGTTTCTAGTGTTAATAATTTGATCTTGTATGGCTGTTATGAATCCCTCGGTTTCTGGGAATAGATTTCCAATTTTAAGCCACTTATTAGACGCAGCAGTGTTAATATGGGACTGTTCTAAATCATGTGGGTGTCTACCATGAAGGACTTTCTTTTTCCAATTTTAAATCTTTTGGCTCTGTGGGTCTGTGTTGATTGTGTCTTGTGAATTTTGTTCATTCAAATTAAGTGGGGTGTAATTTAGATAATAAATAATAAATATTTTCAAGCAATTCCCAATACAGGGGTAGACAGAGGTCAAGTCTAGAAAATTAAGTCCCTTTGACCCACCTACCACCGAAGATATTTTCGGGACAACGTGACAGGTGGTGAGCCCGTCGCCGCCTTTATGTCCAAGCCAACGATGAAATTCGTACATAAGTTTTTGAAAAACTCATTGGTACTGCCACCTGGGGATCAAACTCGGTTCTCTCGACTCGAAATTCCGACCACCCAACAACTCTGCTATCGTGACTTATAATAGATCAATTAGATCTATTATACTATAGTATAGCTATTACACTAAATGATCTAAATGTAATTTAGATCATTTAGGGTAATAGCTTTGTGTATGTTAGTGGTGCGAGATTTTGTGTGAAAGAATGTCTTTAGTCTGTTGATTTGTTTTTGCCAGATATGATAGATGTCCATTAAGCCTCGTCCTCCGTTATGTCTTATGATAGTGAGTCGTTCAATTGCAGATTTAGGGTGTAGGTGGTTATGTCTTGTGAGTGTTGTGCATATGTTTCATTCTAGTTGTTCAATGTCAGTTTTAGACCACTTTATTACTCTGAAAGAATAAGTCAGTATTGGTATGGCAAAAGTATTCAGAGCTTTAATGAGGTGCTTTCCAGATAACTGTGTTTTGCAAATTATGTTAATTCTTCTTTGAAATTCTACATTAAGTGAGTGTTTGATTGTTGTGTAGTCAAGTACTTTGAGTTGTTTGTACCCTAAATATTTGTATAGATATGTCGGCTCCATAGCTTTTATTGTATCGGTATTCTTAACTATATAGTCACCAGACTTAATTTTACCACGTATAATATGTAAAGTTCGACACTTATCGAGACCAAATTACATATTTATATCCTGACTGAATTCTGTCGTGGAGTCTAAAATACTTTTCATTTCCTTTTCTGTTTTTACATATAATTTAATATCATCCATATAGACGAGATGTGAGATTACAGTCTCTTCTGTATTATGTTTAAAGTTGTAACCAGCCTGACAAAGATTTAGTAAGTGAGACAAAGGATTTAGAGCTAGACAAAACCATAGCGGACTTAAGGAATCACCTTTATATATACCCTTTCTAATAGATATTTGACGTGTTGTAAGATGAGTTTGGCAGTTATATAGTTGTAGTGCGGTTTTCCAATATGTCATTATAATACGAAAAAAATTAATTATTTTTGGATTGATTTTGTAAATTTCTAAAATTTTTATCAACCAGGTATGTGGTACACTGTCGAAAGCTTTTTGATAGTCTATATATGTGCAATGAAGATTCCTATTTTTTGTAGTAGCATGTTTATGTATAGTAAAGTCTAACTTTGATATTGAATAATTTATGAACGCGTGGACAAATCAAAAAATGTTATCAGACCTTTTTTTTTGAGCGTTCAATTCTCTATAAAGATTGAAACAGCGATTTATAAGTCAATCAGTTGTTTGAACGGTACAAAAATCAGAAGCAAAAAAAAATTCCCATGTTATTCTTATGGCAATTAAAAAAATGCGATGCGGATCTCCGCATCGCATTCAATTCTCTCGATCTTTGAGACAATTATATTTTAAAATTAAGAGTTATACATCTATTGAAAAGAAAGGTTAACCCTAGGAATGGGACGTAATATTCACCCCTTCGCCTCCGACCCAAAGTTATGCTGTGAGTGACTATCAGGTGGTGCTTTGACATTAGAGGTATCTCTGTCAAGTTTTTTGCAGCTTCTAATGATGCCGGATTTTGTTCACCTCCCTCCTCATCAGTTTGTTCCTCAACTTAAGGTGCTGGCTGCAGTATAGTGCTCGGGGAATTTGGCAGACACACAGATGAACTGGTGTTATTGTTATCCGGTGGCAAATCAATCATCAAATCATCAAACAAGTCGACAGTACTTGTGGCGTCGTATCGATTAACATTACACTCTTTTACAATAAATGGTTTTAATTGATTTTTTTGTCCCTGTCCTTTGCCTTTCCATCTCTTTTCTTTTACTTTATCCTTTTTTTCTATGAGATTCTTTCATTGGCGTAGATGTCAAAATTGTAGCATGTTGCTTCTTTTGGCCTTGTTTTTTCGTAATAACAGCTGTTTTTTCTGGCAACTTAATAAAATTTTGCAATATAGTATTGTTTTGGTTTGATGTGCCAGGAATTGGTGTTATAGCATCTGATTCAGAAGTAAATGGGTTTGCTTGGTTTAAAGCTGATGTGCTCGGAACTGGTGAGTGAACTGGGGTGGGAATGTGCTAGGTAATAATAATAATAATCTTTATTGATAAACCAATTAAACAGAATCATGAATAACAGTGGTTTGTGACCCCTGAGCTAGGGATAAGATACCTGTGTTTCAGGGGCCACTTTCCTTGCCAGTAAATTGTTTAAACAAATTTAAATTTTTAATTAGTCTAACGAAAATAATAAAATTTTACAAAATTAAAAGAATTTTTAAAATATATTTTGTGTGCATAAGTGTGTGTGTGTGTGTGTGTGTGCGTGCGTGCGTGCGTGCGTGCGTGCGTGCGTGCTTAGTCAAATATATATAGATAATAGATTTTCAGTGCTTTTGAAATCGAACTTATTTAACCAGTCCAATATTCTTGATATTAAAATTACTAACATTTCTAACGATACGGTATTTACTTAATTCATTGTATAGTTTAGGGGCAAGAAAATTAAAATGTCTTTTAAATACTGCGCTATTTGCTCTTGGGATAGGATAACGGTCAATTCTTTTATGACTTTGAGTTACGTGAGGCACTGTAAAGCGATGAAACCTTCTTATGATGTTTAAAATAAACAATTTGCGTACGGATAGCACGTTAGCAAGCTCATAAACCGATACAGTTGGGTGGCGGAAAGGTAGCCGGAGCATAACTTTCAAGACAGTTCTTTGTGCACGTTCTATCTTTATTATGTGACTTTTAGCTGCACCACCCCAAGAACTAATGCAGTAATTTATTACACATTCTCCTAGAGCTTTATATGTCACAAACCACTGTTATTCATGATTCTGTTTAATTGGTTTATCAATAAAGATTATTATTATTATTCTGAAGTTGCGTAAACTCAAAAATGGCGGCCTACATTTAGGTGGTTTAAGTTTTTATGAAACGTAAATGTGGTCGTGGCGAGAGAAAAAAACCATGTTTTCTCTTGTCCTAACTCGTACTTTCGGCATCTGGAAAGTAATAAAAGCAACGTAACTCAACATGCGTAGTTGTGGGTAATGGGAGTAACCCGACTCTCATTACCCGCAACTACATTCATAAGGATAAAACAAAAATAAAAAACTGTGACACATTTATAAAATCGAAACAGCAAATTACAATTTTAAACATCTGACTAAAAGTACATTTAAATGTCATACTGCAAAATATTCGATACTTACCTTCTAATTTGTGTAAACGTAAAATTACATCGGCGGAGCGTAAAAACAAAACACAGTCAATTCTCAGAGGACGCCTGACCGCCGACTGCCGCGAGTCGGATGTGCCGGGGGGGACAAAGCGGGGGCGAGGGCATCGTTTACGCGGCGCTCGCATCTACTCTTTCGTGAATGACTCATTATCCGCATTACCCTACCTTCCCCTATATTTAACGCCGTCTTTCAATATGCAGCTTGTAGCTGCATATTGAAAGACGGTCACACAAAAAAGTATCTTAGCGCCGTACACTTAAGACGTTTACGCGTTAATTTAAAAAACAAAATAACACTAGGATTTCTTGGAGCAAAAGATTTACGCACAAAATCTTTTTTAATCATTGATGCATGATTTCACTAATTGTATTAACTTAATGGCTTAACTTTTACACTTCATTAAGCTTATTTAAATTGTTTTTCCCATAGAATTAATTTATTTTAGACGACTCTTTCGGCTCTTGGATTTTTAAAACTGCGGTATTATTATTATTATAGAGAAAACGATAGTTTTGGATTTTCTCGGATTCTGAAACAGCGACTTTACCCCTATCGAGGACACGATTTTTACGTTTCTTGGATACAGCGGAAACGGCGATTTTATCAAATTATATTCAATTCAAATTATTAGAGATAGTAGACCGCTATAGATAGTAGTGTTGATTTATGAAATTGGGATTACATTTTAATAAAATTGTATTGTTAGCGTATGTGAAACAATTATTACGTTGAAGGCGTTTACAGTCTTGAATTTTATGACCGAGATGCTTCCAATAATTACAAATTGGAGTGTAGTTAGATTGTTCTACGTTATGTAAATTAGGTTTAATGTAATCGTTATTATAACGGTGAATTCTTTGTATCTGTTCTTCTGAAAGAGCGATGCTACTGGCTTCATTTAGATTGCGAGGATTTTTACAACGGACTATAATTGATATTTTTGGATTCAACCCGATAATTAATGTACACAGAGCTAGTATATACTATAGCCGCAGTGCGTCCCGAAAGTTCGGATTTTCTGGGAAATGTTAAAGAAATTTCCGAAATTAAATTTGATAGAATTGCCTCTATTATTAGAGCGAATTCGCTAACAGATTCAGCGAAGGACTGCCTGCACCGTATTATTATCATGTACTTTTATGATTTTGTATGGGTCTTTCCACAATGGAGATAGCGCTTTTCTAAGCCGTAGGTGGTTCTTTAGGTAAACGAGATCTTTTATCTTATCCGTACAGGTTTTGTATGACTATGGTAATAAGATTTTGCTTTTTCTTTCGAATTTTTAATGTTTTTAAGGGCTTTGTCTCTTGAAAGTTTAAGATGGAAGGATAAGTAGCATTAAAAGGTGAATGATGAACCGAATCCGGGTTAAAAGGTTTAGGCCGAATACGGTGAACATTAGTGTTATAGGCGAGGATGGCAGTGTAAACGTAGCGGGATCAATTATCTTGATATTGATTTACAAAGGATTTAAGCTATTCCTTCAATGTAGAGGTTTTGAGTAAATTCGCGGGTAGGCGTAGAAAGTAATTCAACAACATTCTTGTCCTCGTATTTTATTTTATTTATATTTATTTCTTAAAACAGTTAAAACTTTATGAAAGTATCATATTTTGATTAAGTTACCTACCCCAGCAGTATATAATATATTACCCAGCACAAAACGTAAACAGAAGAGCATATTTATTATTTTTAAAATATGAACTCTATAACAGTCAATGGAGGAAATGACAGCAATGTTTCAGTCTAGTCTTGCAGCATTCCAACAAGAGCTCCATAAAGCTAGTGCACCTGTAGCTCCCTCCTCTCCACTGGCCACGGTTTTCGAAAATTTCAAAACTTTTGTCCTGAGTGCACTTCATAACTTGCAGAGGCAGGTACAACTTGTCTCCAAGGATTGTGATCGGCTGGAGACATATAATCGTCGCAGAATTTTGCTTATCCATGGTGTCCCTGAGGAAAAAGGAGAATGTTCCAGAAACTGTAATAAAATGTTTACAACACACAAAGGTCTCCATTGCCCAAGAAAGTTTGAGTCGGTGTTACAGGATGGGTAAAATAAAAGATAAACCCAGACCCTTGTTAGTTTAATTTAAAGAGCTCAGCCTTCGTGACGACATCTGGACATCAAAAACTTCATTCAAAGGAACTGGGATTACTTTATCCGAGTTTTTAACCAAAGTAAGGTATGAAGTTTTTCTAGCAGCTCGCAAACGTTTCGGCGTTTCAAAATGTTGGACCAGAGATGCCTGTATATACGTACTGACAAGTGACAGCATTAGGCACCGTATATTCACCATGGCGGATCTTCAGTCCATCCCCGAACAATCGTCTACAAGTCAGGAAGGATAAAAAAAAGACAACAAAATCTCGAGCCCGCATCACGACGCAGCGATGAAGTATCTGATCTTGGATATACCTGATATTGAAATACTAAACATTATTTTCTTTTGATCCTCTTAGTATAAAGATTCTTGCAATTAGTAACTTCACAATTGTTTTGCTGATAAACTGTGTAAGTAATATTTTTTTTTGTTTTTATAATCATTTTTTTCTGTTTACATCTTTCTACAGTACAAAACACCATTAGTGTTATTATGTCAGGCAGTATTTTGTTTTTATGTAATGAAAGTGAAATTACTATTTTTTGTTGCATGTTTCAATAGATTATGAACTCTTCTATAAATGAAATACATTTATCTTCTGATTCTTTTGAATCTTGTTAGTCAAATGGTTCAAATTTTGGGGATCACAGTTTTCACAGTACTTTCTCTCTCAATTCGTCTTTAGATTCGTGTTTCTCTGATTGTGCAAATAATTTTAACGTCATTCACATAAATGCTCAGAGCATTCCGGCTCACCATCATGATATGCTGACAAGCTTAAATAATAAAAATATTCATGCTATCTTGATTTCTGAAACATGGATTAAGCCTTTTTTGCCTTCCACTTCATTTGCAATTCCAGGTTTTCATATCTTGCGCAATGACCGGCGCAGCATATCATTTCATTCAAATATTGAAAATACAGCAGAATATCAGTCACGATAGCCGAGTTGTTGAGTGGTCGGAATTTCGAGTCGAGAGACCCGAGTTCGGTCCCCCGGTGGCAGTACCACCGGGGGACCGAACCATCCGTACCATCTCTCACTCCAAGCTTCTCCTAGACGATTTTTTACAGTCCATTAATATCTGTTAATTATTTTTCAGCTTTTGAGAATATGTTGGAGGAACTGCTTCCATCTTACGAACATGTGATTATTATGGGTAACTTCAATACCTGTCTTTTAAAAAAAAATCACCGATCTAAAAAGTTAAATTCTGTAGTTGAATCGTGTAATCTACACATCCTCCCTTCAAATGCCACACATTACTATCCTAATTGTTTTCCTTCACTACTCGATTTGAAAATCGTTTCCAAATCAGAACGTGTGGTACACGGCCAGTACGATGCTGAATAATTTTCGTACCATGGTCTGCTATATTTATCATATAAGCTACGACCTCCAATAGTAAAGTCCCGTACTCTTATGCTTCGTAGTTTTGGTAGAATGGATGTCGATCTCCTTAAACGTTGTGCTGCGAACATTGACTGGTCAAAACTTGACGAGATGTCTTGTGTTAATGAACAAGTACATCTTTTTAACCAATTATTAATGCAACTTTTCGATGAGCATGCACCAATTCGACCCATCAAAGTTCGGCGTCCTCCGGCCCCTTGGATTTCAAATGAAATTAAGCAATTTATGAACAGAAGGAATCGAGCTAAATCCAAATTTAAAAAATATCCAAGTGATGCAAACCTAGAGAAATATATAATACTTAGGAATCGCTACAACACGGTGTGCAGAGATGCACGACGCTGCCACATTCATAAGTCAGTCGAAGACCCAGATCCAAAACGGGTTTGGAAATTTTTAAAAAGTATTGGAGTTGGTAAACAACGTGAAAACTCATTTTCTAGTGATCTAAGTGTTGATATACTTAATCAACATTTCTCTCTTAGTTCTTAGTGTTAACACTAATAAATTTAATATGTTAAATCATATTTTTCGTTGCCATCTCCTAATTTTGCTATGTTTGTTTTTCGTCCGTTCGCTGCTTATGACGTTGAAAAGAACATTACAGCTATAACCTCTTTGACCCAAAAACTCCCACTTACCTGAAAGATCAATTTCATTATAGACATGTGTACCATGAGCGAGAATTGCGTACTCCTTATTGCTTGGCTTTAAAAATGCCTTTAAAAATCTTACCTTGTTTTATGGCAAGTCTTTTACTGTCCAAGAATTACAACTTTGGAATGATTTACCACTCAATATACAAAAGGCACAATCTCTTAAAATTTTTAAGTCTACTTAACGATTATTTTTTGGCACTCTCAAGTTAATAAGTTATTGTTTTCCTATATATTTTTCCAAATTTCCTACTTTTCTTTCCTTCACTGTGTTCGTTGGTTTTCCCAAAGATAAGGAACATTATTAAGGAGGTGGGTCAGAGGTTTGGGGATTTTGGAGAAATTAGGAATAAATCTTCGATAATATGAAACAAGACCGAGAAAAGATTTGATGTCTTTGGCGCACTTGGGGGTTTGGAAATTTAGTAACAGCTTCAACTTTTCCGGATTTGGTTTAGCACCTTTTTCTGTGATGACATGGCCGAGATAAGCTACTTCGCGACGCAGGAATTTGCACTTGTCTGGCTGCAATTTTAAATTAAATTTTCTAAGGCGTTGAAAGACTAATCCTAGGTTTTCGATGTGGCTCCTAAGGTCATGTGAATAGATTACCACGTCGTCTAAGTACACAGAGCACCGGATCTCTTGAAGGCCAGCGAGTGCGGTATTCATTGTTGAATTAAACATTAAATTCTTTAACAGTAAGATTATTATTTATTGAGATCACAATGTACAAAATGCAGATGTCGAAGAGGACATAGGTTGAGCTAAAGAATATGAACTAGTCTGTTTTACTTTTAATTAAATATAAATTACACTCTAGTAATATAAATTTTATATTATATTAAATTATTTTATATTATAAAATAATTTAACAATTAAATAATGCAATTATAGAATCGTTTCAAGTATAAATTTTTTATATTGATTCAAAATAAAAGTACGTCATTGGTAGTCTTAATTAATTAACTACCTATTAAATTTGTCATAACTCTATGCTTGTTTATTGGACCAACAAATCTCCTCTATCCGACCTGCATGTCCTCGTCACTGTCTGAAAGTATTTGAGATTGCACACCATGTGTGATAGGATGTTGAGCTCCGATAAGGCGTGGTGCAGGTGCAATCTGGGGTGCAGGACAAGAAATTTCTCTTCCTGTCACCTTCACTGTGTTGGAGGCCAACACTCTTACCACTTCTTCTAATTTGTTTGTGCTCTTGTCAATCCTATCTGCGATATCTGGTTGGTTGTTATAGTTCGGGATATTTTGCTGTAGACCTTCAGATGATGTTTGCGATGATTCTTGGAGGGTTTCTCTTATTGTCTTGGTAATTGCAGATTTGATGTCATTAAAATTGTACATGTCAACGATTGTTTCTTCAGGCTTAAAATGTAGTCCCTGGTTCCCCCATTTCCTATTGAGAAATGTTATGATTGTCTGATTGAGTGAATGCCATGCTTGAGTGGGGTCCTTATTTTTTAATTGGGACCAATTCCTCGGGTAGGCCTCTCTATCTGTATAAAACAAACTATCTATATATTTAAAATATCTTCACGCAATTCCCAATACAGGGGTAGACAGAGGTTAAGTCTAGACAGTTAAGTCCCTTTGACCCACCTTCCATCGAAGATATTTTCGGGACAACGTGACAGGTGGTGAGCCCGTCGCCGCCTTTATGTCCAAGCCAAGGATGAAATTCGTACATAAGTTTTTGAAAAACTCATTGGTACTGCCACCGGGGGATCGAACTCGGTTCTCCCAACTCGAAATTCCGACCACCCAACAACTCGGCTATCGTGACTAATAATCTATATATTTGGGTCTCAAAATACTTACACATAACTGGGAGGGACATCTTGTCGAGGGGAGATTAGGGAAAGCCCTTTGGAACGCACCCTGCTGTGCGTTTGAGACATCCTCATCCTCATTTATATATTTAATATGACATTTGTTTCATATAATAATATTATTAATACATTATATATATAAAACATATTATTAATAGCTCTTGTGTGAGAGCCTGTGACATTCTCAACCTGAATGACAATAACGTTAAATTGTCTAATTTGCCTTCCTCCTAATTCTTAATTCTAAAAAATTATTACAAATTATTTGAAGTTTCTAACAAATCTTGTTTCATGTTGCAATTTACAATTTCAATCTAATTGGCTCGATCCTCGTGTATGACTTTGGTTACATTTTCTTCATTCGGAATATAGTTTAAATCATACAGTTCCTTTGGTCCATGCCACCAAATATTTTGCAAAGTCAGTTGTGTAGGATTTATTCCTCTTGACAACCTATATGCAGGATTCTTTGGTCCATTAACATGGTGCCATTAACTAACACTTAAATTTGTTTTGCACTTGCATCAAAAACAACACTAAGTTTTGTCGTTTTATGATCATCTCTTACAACAGGATGATGTGGCATGAAATAATATTGATCAATCAGGATGTCCGATGATAACAGATTTGATAGCCTTTGCATGACCCAAATCTATGTATTCTCGTATACATTTTGTATATGCTAACTTATGTTTGGGGTATTTAGTAAATCGTCTAAATAAATTGTTCAGACGTTGCACAGCTAATGAAAAAGAATCTCCTAACATTAATTTCTCCATCGGTTTCTTAAGTGGAAGTTTCACCTGAAATTAATGATCAATAAGTTGAACGGAGTTATTAAACATCGTTTCGCAAATATCTGGTTTTGATGAACCGTCCTTTTCTATTTCTGGGGTGTATTGTTCTTCCCAAAATGTTTGATGGAGGTTTTCTATATTTCCGTTAGTTGCAGTATGTAAAACGACATTCAGTGAAGTATTTGAGAGTTTGCAAAAGTTGCTTGTATCTATGCTCCAAGACAAAACATAGCCAAACTTCAACTTCAATTATATCTGGAATCTTAATTTTAAAAAATATATCAGAAGAAAGTAAAAATGAGATTGGGCTTAGAGCATTAAATTCATTGTCAGCAAGCTGATTATTATTTGGAATATTAATGAAACCTACTTTAAATTTGTTTTGTGGAAGAAAGTAAGTTATGTTATCTACCACAGAAAATAATGTTTTGGTATAATTATCATGCAGGGAATTAAGCATCAAGTTTGTA
Organism: Sericinus montela; assembly: GCA_029286605.1. Taxonomy (NCBI): domain Eukaryota; kingdom Metazoa; phylum Arthropoda; class Insecta; order Lepidoptera; family Papilionidae; genus Sericinus; species Sericinus montela. Next base: position 7,579,271 of record JAGSMR010000024.1, read on the forward strand.
GTTTTATGTATCATTTTTTCCTTTTGCCCTAATGCTGAAATCTTCACCTCATGGTGATTTGTAGGTAAACCTAATTTATCCACTATATCAGAAGTAACAATGCGCAAAATTGCAAAATTGTCATTTAAATAAAATGTTTACTACTGTTTATTACTGTGACTGTTAAGGCAAATTTTGCATAAGTTACTCTTATTTTTTTTAATTTGTCATCAATACTCATCAACTGAAACTTTTTGCATAAATATAATTTATGTTCATTTGATTGACACAATCGACATAATACTTGAGACACATTCACTTGATTGAGGACATGACTTTGGCCTTTTGAAAAAGAAAACACCTTACCTTCAGATTGTTGACTCTCCACGAAACTTATTGCACTTTTTTCTAAAAATTCGAAGAATTCATTCAATGTTGGCAATGTTGATTGATCCCTATCTGTAAAATATGCTCTACAACAATAAGAATCAAGCTTTCGAATAAGTATTGGTACAATTACCATATCCCAATATTCTACCTTTTGACCATGAAGACCATAAAGATCGCCTAATTGCTGCCTCGCTTGTGAAACTGTTGCAGGTTTTGATTTTCAGGTTCTGGTGCAGTACCCTTTGAGATTTGTTGTAGGTCCAACAAAATGTGGACGTGATGAGTTATAAGAATACATTTGTTGTCATACCTATTTTCAAGTAATTTTAATGCCTGTGTATGTGATTTGTTGACTTTAAAGGTAACCCTTCTATTAATACTAATGCATCACCTATTCAATATTTGCTTAGATAAAATAGCCTCTGCACAGGTGCTATTCTCTTATCACTGTCGTTCACTTCTGTAAACATATCTATAAAGGTTTTACACTGAACAATATCTTTCCTATCTAAAGTTAGTATATCCAGTTACTTGAGGGATATTGCGCTATCATATGGTTGTTTCGTATCCGCATTTGAGGTAGAATTTATAGACATCGCAGGAGTCAAAATCTATTGTAATTCATTGATTATTTTTAAACACTGCTCTTCTATATCATCCTTTTCTAAGCTCGCATCATTAAATTAATTTGATTGTCTCTATATCCGATTAAGGAATTTTGTAGTTTGTATTTGTAATTGTATGGCTTCAATATCTACTAAAACTTTTTGTTGCTGTTCTAAGTCGAATTTGTTAGCGCGCGTGAGTTGTCCTTTAAACTGACAGATCAGAGCCTTCAATCTTTTAATTTGCAAAGCGGAGTCTCCATGTGTTTGGGGTTCCGTCATAGTGTTCATAGAGAAAATTGGCGATCTAAAATGTTACAGTTTGATAATTGAATGAAAATATAATACGAGTATATATTATGGATTGACTTTTTTGCACTCAAATTTGCTGCATACAATCGTTTTTGCTCTTTAGATTCATACGTTACCTATTGTCTTTTTTGTTCTTATAGGCAAAAACGTATTTTTGTTTTTGTCTTTTTTGTGCACTTCATGTGATGTATATCTTGAAATGGTTTCACCGGTTGGCGAATACTGTTTAGATGAAAATTTTAATAAAGTAACGAATATTATCGTGAGATAACGTTTGACGATAATATTTACGTCCCAGTAACTTGTTTCGACACCAAAATAATTTTGTTAACTTTAACAGTAAGATTAATATTTATTGAGCTAAGATATAAACTATAAACTAGTATGTTATATAAAGAAGAATAAGAATATAAACTAGTATGTTTTACTTTTAATTAAACATCGATAAGCCGTTGAAATGTTGCGGGTGCATACTTTAGTCTAAATGGCATACGGGTGAATTCGAACTGCCCTTGAGGCACGCTAAAAGTTGTTATTGGTGTATCTTTTTTATGCATGAGAATTTGGGTGAAATCCAGAAGCGAGATTAAGCGTCGAAAAATATTTACTTTTCCCTAGCTGATCTTAAATTTCTGATATCTGAGGGAGTGGGTATCTCCCACAGCGACATCATTGAGTTTCCGATAGTCTATAACTACCCACAATTTTTGTTCTTCTGAGGCATCTTACGTCTTCGGAACTACCAAATTAATATTGACTATGTTCTTTTAAAATTTTATTCTGGAACTAACAATGAATTCCATCTTCTTTGTGGAGTTTATATACCTCCAAATTAACCTTTGAGCGTATATAAAATATTTCTCAACGTACTACAAGCCGAAATTTTATCTCATAATTATCCTGACTATTATATATTGGGAGATTTCAACATACGCCATATCGAGTGGTTAGAGCGGCGATCGATGAAACTTGTGTCTCCGTGGCACCATCAAATCTTTTAGTTCCATTGGATATGCACCATCCGCCATTCTGTCCTCATTTTAAGCTAAATATACGACAACCTCAAATGATACGCAGTATTATGTTAAAATATCATTTTATAGAAGGTAATTATGCGGAAATTAACAACGATATTAACGGCATTGACTGAGTGATTATCCTAGACTCATCATCATTGGACAAAGCTACCCAAATTTTTTCGAGACTATATATAAGATAATTAGAGATTGTGTACCTTTGCGACCATATAAATCTAAGGAATTTCCAATCTGGTTCTCCCGACCGCTGTATCACATATTTAAAACTGAGGAAAAGTCATGGATAAGAAAATATACGGAATCTTAGCAGACTATGAAGCATTTTCTCTCTGTCGTAAAAGATTTAAACAACTCTCTACCGATTGTTATAGTATGATATTTATATATGATAAATAGAGTTGAGAAAAAAGTTTGCCAAAGGATATCAAGTTTTTTGGGACATATATAAATAATACAGTTAAGAATTGGTAGGCAATTAATAGAACACAGTGTACAGTGCACTCAGTAGACATTATTACCATGTAAAATAACATTTATCAATAAAGTGAAGATTTGACACAATAAATTTACATAATAAATACTTTATAAGATGTAATGTTTTTTCTTAGAAAAATTATAATAAATAAATATCTTCACGCAATTCCCAATACAGGGGTAGACAGAGGTCAAGTCTAGACAATTAAGTCCCTTTAAGTCCCTTTGACCCACCTTCCACCAAAGATATTTTCGGGACAACGTGACAGGTGGTGAGCCCGTCGCCGCCTATGTCCAAGCCAACGATGAAATTCGTACATAAGTTTAAAAATTTATTATTTACTTAAAAAAATTTATTATGTAATTGTTTGTTATCCTAAATAAATAAAAAAAATTAAAAAAACTAACCAGTTTTTTATAATTGAAAACCGTTGAAAAAAGGAACCTCCGTTGCTACAATCGCCAGATGAAACACAGAAGCAAGATATCCTTCTACTACATATCCATATAATAAAAGGCCAAGGTACGAACTCGCTTCAGCCAATTTGGTGAACAGCAAAAGTTTAGGCCACTTACAGTGGTAGAGCCACGCATCAGCTTTTGCTTTTGTATGAATGGGCCGGCTCGACCGGGGAAGTACCACGACCTCACAGAATACCGGCGTAAAGTAGAAATCTAACAAACTTCTGCGTTTCGTCTGGTGAGTGCAGGTAACCGGAGGCCCACACACTCCCCTCCCCCAATTCTGGGGGCGGGGGGCACTCTAAGGGAGGCAACGCATCTGCTATGCCTCTGGTATTGCGGGTGTTCATGGGCGGCGGTGATCACTTACCATCACGTGAGCCACCTGCTCGTTTGCCTCCCAATTCTATAAAAAAAACTACTTCTATGTACACTATATTGCAGGTATCGCCGACTATGATTCGATTATTCAAAGCGGCCTATAACGTTCACTTAGAAAAAGGATCTACCGCGTTAAAATAAAACCATCGAAAAGTTAGATCATAATATAATTCATCGATTGCGTTAAATCTCTAACAAATGTACGTAAATCTTATTTACACAAATAATGGAAGCATCGAATGCTTGATAACCTTATACAGTAACACTACATTACATAATCGTAAGGGAACAGAAGTTAAGATATTTATGCTTCAATGACCAGAATTTGAATGAGGCCTGTCATGGCAATTAAATAATCTCAACTGTATTCCAAATTTTAAAAAAATGGATAACTACTTTTGTTACGAATGGCAAAGTAAACAGTTACATCCTGCCAAATGTAAAAAATATAGGCCGTTGCCAAAATGATATTTTGCCCGACAGGTTTAGTTTTTTTATGACTGCTACTAGTTTGTCCAATATATTTTTTTTAATTTTTGTATTTATATCGAAAAAAAATAGAAATGTCTATGGGTTCCCATGTATCTCTATACCAAAATACGCAAAATGAGCGGTTTACGCGTTAAAGCGTAACGAAATACAAAAGTAATTAAAATATTAAAATTATAGTAAGGGTGGCCTAATTGTTGAACAATTCGAGTTTTATAAAGCGCTTAAATACCATGTGATATGACCAAAAAAATGAATAGCTGTTACATAAGAATAGTTTCACGTATCATTTCTTACAGCTTGTTCATTATAACCGTTTACGACATCTCTTTCAAATATGTATTAAATAAAATATTACTAAAATTATGAAATGTCATTACAAGCAAAATTGACGATTAAAACACGACAAAAATTCTTTTTAAATTATTACTTGCATTTCTTCTTTGTACTTTTTTATTTTTAATACTTGAATTAATAGGTAAAAGAAATTTTGATTTGTATAATAATCAAGAAATTACAAAAAGTTTATCACTTAATTGACATAACAGGCTCCATCGTTTTTCCTATCAGTAATAAAAATACAGCTATACATAGAACATTAGTTTTATAATGTATTATATTTTAATAAGAAATTACAACACAAACATGGTACACGTTATAATAATTTTCATATCACAGAATTATGCAAAGATCTTAGATTGAAAGAAGTTATTTGTTTTAGAGAAAAAAAAAACCGCAATATTTCATTTCAAAAATATAAAATAAGCAACTAGCGATTTAAAAAGTGATTTGTTAAATTGCATGCTGGAAAACAAAGTCATATATTTAACAAAGAAATATTACTGGCCTTTTATAATAGATAAATAAAGAAAAAAAAACATAATAGGAATACATGTAACTTATAGAAACATATAAAGTTCATATATTTATAGAAACACATAAAAATATAAAAACATGTTTAACTGCACATTATGTGTATAGTGAACTCATGCACCATTCCTGACGTGTGTCTACATTCAATAATTCAAAGATATATAAATTAAACAACTCGTATCGCTATGGTATCCAGGAAATCCGGTTTTCTATTTACAATTGCGTTAATTGTTGCGCTATATTTCGGTACACTATTGTTTTCAACTATATACGATATAATTATTATGCGTTAATATTATAATTCCCCTCATTCTTTGTAATATTGTCATTTTTATTGGTTTTTTAACTCTTTTTTTTTTCAGTTAAGAGCAGTCGTTTTTCAGCGAATTAACAAACCTCTCAATAATATCCGGTATGTAAATGCGATATTTTATCAAATCTTCATATTTATTTCATACCTTCACTTTTGGCGCCAATTTTATTTATTTAAACACAAAAATACACTATGTACTCAGAATAATAATATAAACAACCCAGTGCAACATTGTAACGTCATAACTAGAACACTAAATATATTGCAGTCAGATTTAGTGCTGGTTGCGAAAAAAGCGATAAAAATGCACTGAATTCTATTGATGTAATTTATTTAAAGATTATATGTTTCTCATAATAAACATGGTAACTAGATCTCTTCAAATGAACATACCATGAGTGGAGTATACCCAACATATTGTTATTCTAATAACATAGTGTATTCTTTTGTTTTAATTACTAATTTTATTTGCTCCGGGATCATGGAAGTACTTACATATTAAACCCTCAATTGTCAAATTATTGTAATTAGTAAACATGCGGTCAGTCAAATGTGATATCAGTTACGTGCTGTACAGAATCGTAAGCAAATCAACATCGTCTTTTTAATTATAGCATATAGTTGGTTTGACACTCGTGAGTGAATACTTAGAGCTATAGATATATTTAATAACTTAGTCTAAACCGACAGACAAAAATACAGACTTGAAAAAATTTAGAACTATAAATGACAAAGACAATTCCGTAACAGGAACAATTTTTTTTATAAATACATAAACATTTGCACGGAAATGGAAAATATAGAATAGAATAGAAAAATTTAAAATCACGTTTTCTCTCTCTTTCTATTTTAGAGCAATCTTTCGAGTTTGTCTACTCTATATCTAACATCCCCATATTTCTAATACATAAATGGTTTCTACTGTATACAAAAACGCCGATAAATTGATACGATTCGAATATAATTTGTTTAAAAACCATTTTAATTATTTGAACATACAACAGACACATTCAATTTATCGCATAAATGTCACATAAAAGCTATAAAATTACAATATAAATGCAACATTAAATCATTTAGTTCCAATAATGTAACTTATATGCTTAGCCTAATAAATTCTAACACGAAATTTAATAATTTTTGGTTTATATCATGTATAAAACAAACATAACTTAGTATGATAGTAATTTGATAAACAAATTGTGAACAATAAATACAACTTTTTACAGTAGAAATCCATCATAGCGGGTAAGATAGCCAGATTATCGATAAAAATTTAATAATTTGGAATCCACATCGAAGATTGTTTTCATTCTAGGACCAAAGCTCGCGAATTGTACGTAGGTGTCTGGGCAAATGGGAATGATTGTAATTGGTCAAAAACATGTTTCGATTTTTTGCAATTGTTTGTTTGCAAGGACTTCAATATCATAATTCTGAGAAACTGAGAAAAAAATATTTTAAAACAGATTTTTTTCTCCTGGAAGTTTTTTTACGGTTCCATCACTCATGGTATAATTTTTAGCGATTTTAAGTGTTACAACAGTGAGTTATGACAAAACCTATCCGTTATCGGCATGGGAGAGTCTAAATGTTTATCCTAAGTTTAGTTTAACTCGGATCTTAACTTAAAAACTCTTTTATAAAGTATAAGAGAGTTGGGTGATAAATGCCCGAAACGCCACGTAAATTAATTAGCCATCCATAAATTACATAACACAAAAATTCATGACTCCTTGATTCCTCCTTCGTCCTTTTCACATATAATGTTGCCAACGTTTCTATAGCACCTTCCCTATTGTGCGAGGTCACATATTTTGCAATTTTACTACTAGAAATGATTAATTTAAAGAAGCCGTTTCAAAATTATTTACATTTCCCTTAAAATATTTTTTTATAAATAAATCTAATATTGCGTTTCAATATTTAATATTTCAAAATGTGACTTCACTAATTCTATTACCGGCCTCTAATCACACAGACCGCTTCCTAAATTGCGAGACGTAATTAATGAAAACAACTGAGTTTCGAATGCTTGTACCATTTCTAAATATCAAACAAAAGCAGACGCTCAATGGATATCAAGGAAGGTAATAAAGTTTTTTTAATGCTCGAAAAATTTATCAATCAACTCTCATTCTATACTAATAGTCGACAACTTTAACGCCATCATAAAAGTTTTAATAACTAATCGTACGATATTTTAGTTTAATAAAATCGAATTATCTCTATCAGAGATCAGTTCTCATTGGGCAATACCAAGACACGCACACACACACAGACAACATTTCTGTCAGCTTCTTTATTCTTATATCGATCCAATTTAATATAAATATCCGTTTTGTTACTTCACAGTCAGTATACTTTAAGTAATAAATTTCAAAAGTATGAGCCTCTCCTTGCGCAGCTGACAAAATTCAACACAGCCTACTTGTTACCTACTCTTAACTTACAGCTATACAGAAAGAAAATATGAGATTCGTGAATCTAAAATGCATGTTTAAAATAAAAACGCATCGATTTAAACAGTTCATTTTTGGTGTCCAAGTAATACACAAAACCATTGAAATGCGTTTGTTTCTGGAGTTGTTAATTTTCAAATAGTAATAATTAACTTACGTAATTAATTTAATTACGCCGGTGATTCATGGTTTCACTGCGGCGGCTGCATTTGCGTCTTCCGGCACTGGCAGAGCCACTTGATGATGCGCGCGTTACGCTCAACCACGCTGGGCGGCTCCGTGTTGCGATAGGTCTGCTTCTGCACACCCGGACCTTGCACCTGTTCAGTTTGATGGCCAATGAATAAATAAATATCTTCACGCAATTCCCAATACAGGGGTAGACAGAGGTCTAGTCTAGACAATTAAGTCCCTTCGACCCATCCTTCCATGGAAGATATTTTCGGGACAACGTGACAAGTGGCGAGCCGGTCGCCGTATTTATGTCCAAGCCAACGACTTAATTCGTACATGAGTTTTTGAAAAACTCATTGGTACTGCCAACTCGGGTCTCTTGACTCGAAATTCCTACCGCCCAACCACTCGGCTATCGTAATTTTTTTTATCTTCACGCATTTCCCAACATAGAACTTTATTATTTACCCGAAGAGTTTCACATACAGCAAAGCCAACAGCATTTTTTCACTTTAATTTAATAACAAAAAACTTCAGCATAACTGCATATGCTTTGAAATCAATAAAAAAATTGCATAATAAATTAGTAGGCGTTACCTTAGAAATTGTTCCTGGCTGAATCGTCGTGAATATTAAGCAGTAATTTGCAAAGATAACAATGTATGGCGCCGATGCGAAAAACGGGCATAAATAAAAGGATATGAAAATTTCAACTGATGCGTGTCTTACACGCATTATTTGGAAGTTTTAACTCTGTATCCTCTTATATTACTTATGCCTTGTTTATTGGCATAGGCGCTATCTGTTATCCCTTTTACAAGTGACGATTTGATCCTGACTTTTCAGTTAGGAATTATCAATACGATAACGCCGACTTAATTTTTATTACGCAATTTTTATTGATTTTTAAAGCATATTTATTCTGAACTTGTTATGATATTAGAGAGAAAAAAAAGTTAAAATTTCAACTGACAAGGTTTTTACCTGACCGTCGTTTTTTAAATTTTTTTTCTCTTAAATTTAACGATAGATGATAATGTAACACGAGGCGCCACGCACCGTATAGTCGGCGGCGGCGGGCAGCTGCGTGGAGTCAACGGTGGATGCGGAGGAAAAGAACACGGGACTGTCCGGCGCCGCGCCGCGCACCAGCGCCTCGTACTGCCGCGGCTCCAGCCCCAGCCGCTCGAAGAAGTGCTGCCGCACGGTACAACTCTCTTAACTACCAATAACCGTCGTGTAGTATGCTCTTTGTAAAATAAATAAATATCTACACGCAATTTCTAATGCAGGGGTAGACTGAGGTCTAGTGTAGACAATTAAGTCCCTCATACCCACCTGCCACCGAAAGATATTTTTGGGAGAACGTGAGCGGTGGTGTGAGCCCGTCGCCGTCTTCATGTTTGGACATGCCAACGACATAATTCGTACATAAGTTTTTGTCAATCAATGTAATCAAATCACACATGCTTCGAAAACTGCCGGCCACCTGAGGATCGAACTCGGGTCTCTCGGCTCGATAATGCTCCAACCAAACCACTGGGCTATCGTCACTTTTTTTTTAATCGACTTCTAAGTGAACATTATAGGCGGCTTCGAATAATCGAATCATAGTCGGCGATACCTGCGATATAGTGTATATAGAAGTAGTGTGTTTTTTTTATAGAAAAGGGAGGCAAACGAGCAGTTTGCTCACGTGATGGTAAGTGATTACCGCCGCCCATCAACACCCGCAATACCAGAGGTATAGCAGATGCGTTGCCGCACTTATACTGCCCCCTCCCCCCCCATAATTAGAGGGGGTGGACCTCCGGTTACCTGCACTCGCCAGATGAAACGCGGAAGTTTGTTAAGACTTCTACTTCACGCCGGTAATCTGTGAGGTCGTGGTACTTACCCCCGGTCGAGCCGGGCCCATTCGTGCAACAACAGAAGCTGATGCGTGGCTCTACCGCTGTCAACAATACACCTGCAATATAGTGTACATAGGAGTGGTGTGGTACCTGCAGGCGAGCGGAGTCCTCGGACGGGCTGTCGCCGGACTCCTCCCCCTCGCAGGGCGCGGAGGCGGCGCCGCGCCCGTCCGCGCGCCGGTACCTGCCCGCAACCTTACGCGTCACACGCACGTTCAGAGACATCACATTCACCTACGTATACTACGGGTGAATGAATGAATGAACGAACGAACGAAGCGTAAAATTTTATTGTGAATAAATAAACAAATATCTTCACGCAATTCCCAATGCAGGGGTAGACAGAGGTCTAGTTTAGACAATTAAGTCCCTTCGACCCACCCTTCCATCGAAGATATTTTCGGGACAACGTGACAGGTGTTGAGCCCGTCGTCGTCTTTAAGTCCAAGCCAACGATATAATTCGTACATAAGTTTTTGAAAAGCTCATTGGTACGAGCCTGCCACCTGGGGATAGCACTCGGGTCTCTTGACTCGAAATTCCGACCACCCAACCATTCGGCTATCGTGACATATTCGTGGCATATAATTTTATTGTAAATCACAAAATCGAAAAATTAAAAAGGAAGAAAGAAGAGGAAGAGGAGGAAGAAAGAAAGGATACTCCGGGATGCTTTGGAGAATTTTAAGTTTCCATTAGGAGCTCTTAAAAGTGTGTACAAATCCTGATGGGGTGGGTATATAGTAGTTTCGATTACTAGACATTACCTTATTATTACTTTGAACATAGATGATGTTTAATAGTTTAATTTTTTAGTTTTTAAATTATTCTTCCTTGCTTATTATATTTATTAATTCTGGTAGTTATTATCTTTAGTACGGTCCAGCTTTTTTGCCTAGTTTGCGCCAGACACTGTCTTAATGTCAAAGCGAACGAGACAAAGGGTACATAGTTTTTTCGAGACTCTTTACATAAATACCATACGTTACGACGTACAACAGAACACTGCTGAACGTAGACATATTCCTTGGGAGCTTGGCAACCGGATGTACTAACGGATATCAGACATATTACAGCTTAGACGCTGCTGCCCGTCACCAGTCCACTTATTTTGGTCTGATATTATTTCGAGATGGTTATCCCGCCATCAAATAACCATCATCGATGATTATTGACAATGTTGCTGTCAGTCGCTTCTTACAACACTCACGAGAAGAAATGGGGTTATCATATTCTTAAGTTGATACTACCACGCCCACGAGACTCTCCATGAGGATCGGGATGATAAAAAAAAAAAATCGTGATGAACTTGAAATTCGTATTAATTACTTAACGGCCTTTGAAAATTCACTTGTTTAAGCGGTTTACTTTAATCGCAATTCGCAATCAGATTGTCGATCGCACCATACCATCATAATTCTATCGATCGCACCATTCTACCATAATACTTTAAGCTGTGCTACCAATTAGCAGTCTCTTTGGTTTTTGACTAACTTTCGAGATGCTAAAATACTGGGGTAGACAGAGGTCTAGTCTAGACAATTAAGTCCCTTTGACCCACCTTCCACCGAAGATATCTTCGGGACTAGGTGATAGAAAACGACATAATTCGTACATAAGTTTTGGAAAAACTCATTCTACGAGCCTGCCACCTGGGGATCGAACTCGAGTCTCTTGACTCGAATTTCCGACCACGCAACCGTAATAATGGTTAGGTTCAGATTTAAAAGGTATAGCGAGCCAATGTAATCGTACAGGGCTATTCTATCGTAATTCACAAGGGCGAGAACGCATCTGCAAGCTTCTTCTATTTGAAGTTAGTGACACTACCAATGAAGTGGATTGTTTGCTTATGTCAAACACTATCGTCACCACTACTTTTAGTAAAATTGAATCAGTCATTTTAATTAAGAATTTAATGCGGTTTAAGTAAATAGTTATAGTTTATAAATAAATAAGAATATTGTACAGAGATTGACGTTTATAAATAATGATAGAATTATATAAGTTGTTGTCATGACTGTTTTAATTTGCAAGTGTTAAAATAGGCTGCATGAAACTGACACAACTTCGTGGGAGGGGTCATTATTATTTTGTTAAAAGCGTAAATCATTACGCTGCTCAAATATGAAGTATTACTAAAAGATTTCATGTGTTTTCTTCTGTCATTCGATCTGCATCTGTACACTTGTTTGTCACCTAACTCGCATAAAAAGTGTGGGCTGTTTAACAATGAGAATTATACACAGAAAATTGTATTTTAAGTACGCACCTGTCAGATATATCAGACTTGGAGCGCAGTATCGGCCTCGGACGCCTCTGCTTGTAGCGCAGACATCTTTGGCGTTTGAACGTACCGAGCGGTGACGTCACTTCTTCGGAGGCGCATACCTTTAACAATTTTGTTAACATTGTTTATATTACGACGTGGATAGAACGGACGCGTATACTGAAACAGTGCGTGAAATCAAAGGAAAAGTGAAAAAAAAAAAAGAAAAAGGGAATAAATTTTGCAGTGGTTATGTTACAAGGGGTTTTCCTGCAATCGGTTTTCTCTGATAGTAAAATATTAAACGCTCGTGTGAATTCGCAACACCAAAGCGGCTGCAGATGAGGTGCGTTAATTTAAGCGGAATTGGAAAAGGGAAAGCAGGAGAGTGATAGGAGCCTAGCCTTTGGCCACTTCTTCACTCACAGCTCTACCACGTTAAAAACCAGCAGTTGAAGCTGTTTTTTGCACGGTCGTAGTAAACACGCCGAGTTAATTAGACGCATCTTGTTTCTGCATTTGATTAGTTAGGTGCGCTATCCTGCGCCCCACCCCTATCGCCCTCCCTTCCCGCATCTTCCGTCCCTTTCATTTCATAAATAAGTAATGAATAAATATCTTCACGCAATTCCCAATATAGGGGTAAACAGTACACCTCTGTTTGAGAGAGAGGTCTAGTCTAGACAATTAAGTCCCTTCGACCCACCTTCCACCGAAGATATTTTCGGGACAACGTAACCGTCTTTATGTCCAAGTCAACGATATAATTCGTACAAAAGTCTTTGAAAAACTCATTGGTACGAGCCTGCCACCTGGGGATCGAATTCAGGTCTCACGACTCGAAATCCCGACCACCCAACTCTATGGGAGGGGCACTCTAAGGGAGGCAACGCATCCGCTATACCTCTGGTGTTGCGGGTGTTCATGGGCTGCGGTAATCACTTACCATCACGTGAGCCGCCTGCTCGTTTGCCTCCCTCTTCTATAAAAAAAGAGGTCCGTATCTGGCCTTTAGTGCCATGTAAAATCCCACCGGACAACGCTAGAACCTTCTAGAAGCTTCCCACAAACCAACCGAGACTGACCTGTGCGGCGTTGACGTACTCCAGCGGCTTGTCGTCGATGCGGGCCCGCGGCCGCGCCTCCTGGCACTGCGGCTGCCTGCTCGCCGGCTCCGTGCTCGGTTCGTGGTGTCTGTTGGTTTATTGGGGGTGAACTAAAGTCTAGGCAGTTAAGTTCCGACCCATCTGCCGACGAAGACATTTTTTGGGACAACGTGACCACATACACCGCTATAAATTTCCGAGTTTGAACCCAGAAGCTCGTACCAATGGGTTTTTTTCTTAAATTATTTACGATTTATATCGGTGGCTTGGACAAGAAGACGGCGATTCCTCACCAACTCACCACCTGTCACGTTTTCCCAAAAAAAATCTTATCTTAGGGGTAAGACTTAATTGTCGAGACCTCTATATCTACCCCTGTATTGAAAATGGAGTAAAGAGATTTTGTTACTTCAAAAAATTGTCCTATTTAATTATCTTATTACCATACATAGATACGGTCAACATCACACACATTTTTCAGATCCGAAAATAAGCAGCGTAAATACTTGTATTATGGATTCAGAAACAACGAAGGTACCATAAACACCCAGATCCGAGAAAATGTAGATAGTGTTTTTTCTATATTGACCCGACCGGGAATCAAACTCGGGACCTTAGAGCCGGCGACACCATGAAAACCGGTGTACGCCACTCGATCACGAAAGTAACAGAAATTTAACTTGTCTCAATCAGCATACAAATGAAAGTTACGTCTGCATTTCTTTAAAACAATACCTGGAGTATTCTCTAGTATTCCCGTAGTCCTTGCGGCCCACGTTGAGGCATTTGAGCGGTGTTTTGTAGGTGCAGTCGTAATCGCCATAGTCGTACATTGGCGGTTCGTCTTGGAACTGAGGCGGTGGCGCGCTTGCCTAGTAGAATATCATATACCAATAAATATATGCAAAATTCAACGAACTTATGATGAAAAATATTCTATTTATTATAAATATACTGTGTTTTGATTAGATTAGTTACTACTATACTAGCCTTAAAAGCCTAGTTGTTAGTGAATTTGCCTGTGAAAATTTAATCCCGCCGCTAATGATTGCCACATTTGTGTGATTAATATGAATGTACAAAAGTAGTCGTGTGGATGTTTATATGCATATATGATAATGAAAACATATGTGACAACTAATGTATATAAGTATATTGTATATTGCGTGCGTACGGAGCGGCACGCACCTGTAGCGTACGGAGCTTCACGCACCTGTAGCGTACGGAGCTGCACGCACCTGTAGCGTACGGAGCCGCACGCACCTGGAAGTGTATGCCGACGCGCGGGTGCGGCGCGTAGTGCGCGGGCACGCACCTGTAGCGTACGGAGCGGCACGCACCTGTAGCGTACGGAGCGGCACGCACCTGTAGCGTACGGAGCGGCACGCACCTGTAGCGTACGGAGCGGCACGCACCTGTAGCGTACGGAGCGGCACGCACCTGTAGCGTACGGAGCGGCACGCACCTGTAGCGTACGGAGCGGCACGCACCTGTAGCGTACGGAGCCGCACGCACCTGGAAGTGTATGCCGACGCGCGGGTGCGGCGCGTAGTGCGCGGGCGCGGCGGGCGGCGGCGAGGGCGCGCCGTCCTGGAACTGCGGCGGCGCGGACACGTAGCACTCCGCCGGCTCGCGAGTGCGCGCGCCGTAGCGGCTGCGGAAACGCCTCGCATGAATACAGCGCCCTTTCAATGAACCTTTGCTGCTGACATCACGCATGCATAACATTTTTGCATATAAAGGGAAATTATTTTACTACTGATATTGGTAGTAATAACTTACTGGAACTTCAGAGATAGATCACGCTCGCTGTTGTTTTCGATAATGAATTGACACTTATATTAAATGTGTTTTATAATACTATATTTTATTATGAGAAGCGTTAATATTTACGTAACATTACAATAGAAAACAGATGCTCTACAACAATCTAGTAACATGTTGTTTGTATCATTTTTTGATATTTTTTACTTTTACTGAGATCCGCCAACCAAGCGTGGCGATTGCAAACTCTCCCTTATGGAGAGAAGCCTGGGCCCTGCAGGGGACTTCTTAAGGCCGTTATGTATGTGTGTTTAATTTTGTCTATCGCGACTCGAACCCGAGACACCGACCTGGCGAGCTCGTGCTGCGTGGAGGAGCCGGAGTCAGCGCGCGCGGCGCGTGCGTGCGGCGGCGCGCTGCGCTGCGTGTAGTGCCCGCTCGAGCCGCCAGAGTCGCGCGCGAACGACGAGCCGCAGCGGCTGCAGCAGTACAGAATAGATGTTTTTTTGTGACAACGTGACAGGTGACGAGCCTGTCGCCGTCATTGTGCCCTAGCCAATAATATAAATAGTTAATTACAAAGTCAATTACAAAGTGTTCGTTAGAAAATAAGTATTTCGCTGCCCTATACTCAACAAATTACAATTCACTGCCTATTTACATTACATACACTAATATAACAAATAATGTAATATAACAATTTTGCGCCGTACTCTTGGGGTCCAATTCTAAAATTCTTTGAATATAATAAATATAAAATAACCTGTTATAAGACTGGTAGTTCTCTTCGCCGGGTGAAGGGTGCTCGGAGAAAGCGTCACAAGAGGATATCATGGAGGAGTGATTGGATCTGTAACAACTTTCATTTTATTTTATAAAATTGCTCGAAGTATAAGAATAAAGTTTAAATAGAAAAAATTATACCGTCTACGAAGGAAGAAATTAAAATCAAACATAAAAAAGAACTATTTTAGGGTCCTGCACGTCCGAATGAAAAACGCTAGTCTTATAGAACCAATCGTGTGTTTGTCTGTCCATCCGTCACAGTGCACTTTTCTGAATCCTTTAGAACGATTAAGTTTAAATTTGGTACACATAGCAAATTCTGTGACACCATCGCAGAGACTTGACATAAACAGAAAAAATCTCAATATAAGAGTGAGTTTTTTTCATACCTAGTATATGATCACAGATTCTATAAATTTATCCCCCTAAATAATACTTGAATAGAAATGGGTCAATGTAACTATTTGTGAACCTGATCATTTCAGTATTCATGTTCGCGTAGTTAACACGAACCTATTAAACTTTCAAGTGATTCATGGGTAAGAATAGTCATATGATTTTTAAACAAGCTCTGATGAAGTGAAAGTTGAAAGGACTGAAAATGTGTAGACCTCTGATCATTCTGTTTGGGAAACGGTCGTGAGCTTACTTAGAAATCAGCCTTTACTTATTTATTTATTTAGTATTAATGTACACACAATATTAAAAAAACCAAGAAACATTAAACAAAAACTGAATATGAGTACAAAGGCACAGCTTATTTCGAATTGAAATTTCTTTCAGCAGGTCTGTTATTAGATAACTTATAATAGAAGCAAACTAGTTTAAAATAATAAATGAATAAATATCTTCACGCAATTTCCAACACTGGGGTAGACAGAGGTCTAGTCTAGACAATTAAATCCTTTTGACCCACCTTCCAAGCTTGGCAAAGCCTGCCTATTAACAGGTTTAATAAATTTATTAAATAAAAACTTTATACGTACGTATAAATAAATATTTAAAAGACAGTAACCCCAGGGTATGAGGTGATCGCTCTAAAACTATTACTGGAAAATATCACATCATATTTGTATAATACATTGTAAAAAAAAATATTGACCAAAAAGGAGGATACCTACCTACGGAGTTTTTCGCTTGTTTCTTCTCCGTTATAGGAATCTCATTACGAAACGTTGGTAGTTTAAAAATGACTATCGATAAACCAAAGTACATTCTTATGTCGATAAATAAATGATCTGTTGAATACTCACGATTGATGTCTCTTGGTGGAACTTCATCTTTAAACACATTAAACGTCACTTTTACTAATTCCATATACATATATTTATAATAAAATACCGGACCGGTTTCGCCTTTATGGCATTAGTAATTTGATGAAGTAAAAGTGATTTTTAATGTGATTTAATAAATGATTTGATTTGATTTGATTCCACCGAAGACATTTTCGGTACAGACTAGTCCAGTGATTGAATATCGTCGGATCGGCTTACCTGGTGCCTTTGGAGGAGCACGAGGCGGTGCGATGGTGCGCCGAGTGGCGGCGTCTGCGCGGCGAGCGGCTCGCCGTGCCCGCGCCCGCGCTGTATGTATGTATGTATGTATGTATATACATATCTATTAAATGCTACACATACAATGAAGCTACCACAGACACTCAGGCCTGAGATAATGTAGAGAATGTGGTTTGATACATAGACGCGTCCGGGAATTGAACACGATACCACAGAACTGGCGACACCATGAAAAACGGGTGCGTACATCACTATTTCACGGAGGTCTTCAACGTCACTAACGTGTACTGTCGCATGACGACAAAAATAGCTGGTTATGATAAGAATAAAAAAAATATCTTCACGCCATTCCCAACACAGGGGTAGACAGAGGTCAAGTCTAGACAAATATGTCCCTTTGACCCACCTTCCAAGCTTGGCAAAGCCTGCCTATTAACAGGTTTAATAAATTTATTAAATAAAAACTTTATACGTACGTATAAATAAATATTTAAATGACAGTAACCCCAGGGTATGAGGTAATCGCTCTCAAACTATTACTGGAAAATATCACATCATATTTGTACATTGTTTTTTTTTTTTTTTTTTTTTTTTTTTTTTTTTTTTTTTTTTTTTTTTTTTTTTTTTTTTTTTTTTTTTTTTTTTTTTTTTTTTTTTTTTTTTTTTTTTTTTTTTTTTTTTTTTTTTTTTTTTTTTTTTTTTTTTTTTTTTTTTTTTTTTTTTTTTTTTTTTTTTTTTTTTTTTTTTTTTTTTTTTTTTTTTTTTTTTTTTTTTTTTTTTTTTTTTTTTTTTTTTTTTTTTTTTTTTTTTTTTTTTTTTTTTTTTTTTTTTTTTTTTTTTTTTTTTTTTTTTTTTTTTTTTTTTTTTTTTTTTTTTTTTTTTTTTTTTTTTTTTTTTTTTTTTTTTTTTTTTTTTTTTTTTTTTTTTTTTTTTTTTTTTTTTTTTTTTTTTTTTTTTTTTTTTTTTTTTTTTTTTTTTTTTTTTTTTTTTTTTTTTTTTTTTTTTTTTTTTTTTTTTTTTTTTTTTTTTTTTTTTTTTTTTTTTTTTTTTTTTTTTTTTTTTTTTTTTTTTTTTTTTTTTTTTTTTTTTTTTTTTTTTTTTTTTTTTTTTTTTTTTTTTTTTTTTTTTTTTTTTTTTTTTTTTTTTTTTTTTTTTTTTTTTTTTTTTTTTTTTTTTTTTTTTTTTTTTTTTTTTTTTTTTTTTTTTTTTTTTTTTTTTTTTTTTTTTTTTTTTTTTTTTTTTTTTTTTTTTTTTTTTTTTTTTTTTTTTTTTTTTTTTTTTTTTTTTTTTTTTTTTTTTTTTTTTTTTTTTTTTTTTTTTTTTATTGTAAAAAAAATTCCCAACACAGGGGTAGACAGAGGTCAAGTCTAGACAAATATGTCCCTTTGACCCACCTTCCAAAAACAGCAAAGCCTGCCCTAATGTGGGTTTAATAAATTTATTAAATAAAAACTTTATACGTACGTATAAATAAATATTTAAATGACAGTAACCCCAGGGTATGAGGTAATCGCTCTCAAACTATTACTGGAAAATATCACATCATATTTGTACATTGTTTTTTTTTTTTTATTGTAAAAAATATTGACCAAAAGGAGGATACCTACCTACGGAGTTTTTCGCTTGTTTCTTCTCCGTTATAGGAATCTCATTACGAAACGTTGGTAGTTTAAAAATGACTATCGATAAACCAAAGTACATTCTTATGTCGATAAATAAATGATCTGTTGAATGCTCACGATTGATGTCTCTTGGTGGAACTTCATCTTTAAACACATTAAACGTCACTTTTACTAATTCCATATACATATATTTATAATAAAATACCGGACCGGTTTCGCCTTTATGGCATTATCATTTTGATGAAGTAAAAGTAATTTTTAATGTGATTTAATAAATGATTTGATTTGATTTGATTCCCCGAAGACATTTTCGGTACAGACTAGTCCAGTGATTGAATATCGTCGGATCGGCTTACCTGGTGCCTTTGGAGGAGCACGAGGCGGTGCGATGGTGCGCCGAGTGGCGGCGTCTGCGCGGCGAGCGGCTCGCCGTGCCCGCGCCCGCGCTGTATGTATGTATGTATGTATGTATGTATGTATGTATGTATGTATGTATGTATGTATGTATGTATGTATGTATGTATGTATGTATGTATGTATGTATGTATGTATGTATGTATGTATGTATGTATGTATGTATGTATGTATGTATGTATGTATGTATGTATGTATGTATGTATGTATGTATGTATGTATGTATGTATGTATGTATGTATGTATGTATGTATGTATGTATGTATGTATGTATGTATGTATGTATGTATGTATGTATGTATGTATGTATGTATGTATGTATGTATGTATGTATGTATGTATGTATGTATGTATGTATGTATGTATGTATGTATGTATGTATGTATGTATGTATGTATGTATGTATGTATGTATGTATGTATGTATGTATGTATGTATGTATGTATGTATGTATGTATGTATGTATGTATGTATGTATGTATGTATGTATGTATGTATGTATGTATGTATGTATGTATGTATGTATGTATGTATGTATGTATGTATGTATGTATGTATGTATGTATGTATGTATGTATGTATGTATGTATGTATGTATGTATGTATGTATGTATGTATGTATGTATGTATGTATGTATGTATGTATGTATGTATGTATGTATGTATGTATGTATGTATGTATGTATGTATGTATGTATGTATGTATGTATGTATGTATGTATGTATGTATGTATGTATGTATGTATGTATGTATGTATGTATGTATGTATGTATGTATGTATGTATGTATGTATGTATGTATGTATGTATGTATGTATGTATGTATGTATGTATGTATGTATGTATGTATGTATGTATGTATGTATGTATGTATGTATGTATGTATGTATGTATGTATGTATGTATGTATGTATGTATGTATGTATGTATGTATGTATGTATGTATGTATGTATGTATGTATGTATGTATGTATGTATGTATGTATGTATGTATGTATGTATGTATGTATGTATGTATGTATGTATGTATGTATGTATGTATGTATGTATGTATGTATGTATGTATGTATGTATGTATGTATGTATGTATGTATGTATGTATGTATGTATGTATGTATGTATGTATGTATGTATGTATGTATGTATGTATGTATGTATGTATGTATGTATGTATGTATGTATGTATGTATGTATGTATGTATGTATGTATGTATGTATGTATGTATGTATGTATGTATGTATGTATGTATGTATGTATGTATGTATGTATGTATGTATGTATGTATGTATGTATGTATGTATGTATGTATGTATGTATGTATGTATGTATGTATGTATGTATGTATGTATGTATGTATGTATGTATGTATGTATGTATGTATGTATGTATGTATGTATGTATGTATGTATGTATGTATGTATGTATGTATGTATGTATGTATGTATGTATGTATGTATGTATGTATGTATGTATGTATGTATGTATGTATGTATGTATGTATGTATGTATGTATGTATGTATGTATGTATGTATGTATGTATGTATGTATGTATGTATGTATGTATGTATGTATGTATGCCCAACACAGGGGTAGACAGAGGTCAAGTCTAGACAAATATGTCCCTTTGACCCACCTTCCACCGAAGATATTTTCCAGACAACGTGACTGGTGGTGAGCCCGTCGCCGTCTTTATGTCCAAGCCAACGATGAAATTCGTACATAAGTTTTTGAAAAACTCATTGGTACTGCCACCTGGGAATCGAACTCGAGTCTCTCTTCTCGAAATTCCGATCATCCAACAACTCGGCTATCGTGACTTTGATGATAAGAATGATGAATGATTTTTGAATGAAGATAAGCATTTCGAAAAGTATTAGGCCGGTGACGGCGTTGACTGTGACTGGGGTTTCGTTTCCCCAGTGTTGCCAGTATGTAAAATTCTCCTTAGGGGTAAAATTAAAGCTTACGAAATGCAGTAGCAATGATCTTACGGTTCGGGGTAGCACTGCGCCTGCGCGTGCAGGTCCGGCAGCGACTTGTGGCTGTTGATGTTGCCGCAGGCCTCCTCGCGGCCGCTCGGCTGCGAGTGAGAGTTCGATCTGCAAGTACATTCATAGAAATATTTAGAGGATATATATGTATAACAGTAGTAGAGCCACGCATCAGCTTTTGTTGTTGCATGAATGGGCCGGCTCGACCGGGGAAGTACCACGACCTCACAGAACGGCAACGCATCTGCAATGCCTCTGTTATTGTGGGTGTTCATGGACGGCGGTAATCACTTACCATCACGTGAGCCACCTGCTCGTTTACCTCCCTTTTCTATAAAAAAAATACAATCTTTCTTTAGAAGAATCCATTTCCCTAAGGTTGCCTGGAAGAGATGGCTGTTTAAACAATAATGCCGCCTTTTGTACTGGGTGCGGTGTATGAGATACTGGGTGCAGTGTACGAGGCACTGGGCGCGGTTTGCGTGGTACTGTGTGCGGTGTATGAGATACTGGGTGCGGTGTACGAGGCACTGGGCGCGGTGTGCGTGGTACTGTGTGCAGTGTATGAGATACTGGGTGCGGTGTACGAGGCACTGGGCGCGGTGTGCGTGGTACTGTGTGCAGTGTATGAGATACTGGGTGCGGTGTATGAGGTACTGAGTGGGGTGTGCACGGTACAGGGTGCGGTGTATGAGGTACTGGGTGCGGTGTACGAGGCACTGGGCGCGGTGTGCGTGGTACTGTGTGCGGTGTATGAGATACTGGGTGCGGTGTATGAGGTACTGCGCGGTGTATGAGGTACTGGGTGCAGTGTACGAGGCACCGGGCGCGGTGTGCGGTACCGTGTGCGGTGTATGAGATACTGGGTGCGGTGTATGAGGTACTGAGTGGGGTGTGCACGGTACAGGGTGCGGTGTATGAGGTACTGCGCGGTGTACGAGGCACTGGGCGCGGTTTGCGTGGTACTGTGTGCGGTGGCGAGATACTGCGCGGTGTATGAGATACTGGAGTGCAGTGTGCGTGGTACTGTGCAGTGTATGAGTACTGGGTGCAGTGTATATGAGATACTGGGTGCGTGTACGAGGCACCGGGCGCGGTGTGCGGTACCGTGTGCGGTGTATGAGATACTGGGGCAGTGTATGAGGTACTGCGCGGTGTACGAGGCACTGGGTGCAGTGTGAGATACTGGGTGCGGTGTGCACGGTACAGGGTGCAGTGTATATGAGATACTGGGTGCGGTGTACGAGGCACTGGGCGCGGTGTGCGTGGTACTGTGTGCGGTGTATGAGATACTGGGTGCGGTGTATGAGATACTGGGTGCGGTGTACAGGCACTGGGTGCAGTGTACGAGGCACTGGGCGCGGTGTGCGTGGTACCGTGCGGTGTATGAGGTACTGAGTGCAGTGTATGAGATACTCGGTGCGGTGTATGAGATACTGGGTGCGGTGTACGAGGCACTGGGCGCGGTGTGCGTGGTACTGTGTGCGGTGTATGAGATACTGGGTGCGGTGTACGAGGCACTGGGCGCGGTGTGCGTGGTACTGTGTGCGGTGTATGAGATACTGGGTGCGGTGTATGAGGTACTGGGTGCGGTGTACGAGGCACTGGGCGCGGTGTGCGTGGTACTGTGTGCGGTGTATGAGATACTGGGTGCAGTGTGTGAGATACTGGGTGCAGTGTATGAGATACTGGGTGCAGTGTATGAGGTACTGGGTGCAGTGTGCACGTGGTACTGTGTGCAGTGTATGAGATACTGCGCGGTGTATGAGATACTGGTGCGGTGTACGAGGCACTGGGTGCAGTGTGCACGGTACTGGGTGCGGTGTGCGTGGTACTATGTGCAGTGTATATGAGATACTGGGTGCGGTGTGCACGGTACTGGGTGCGGTGTATGAGGTACTGGGTGCGGTGTACGAGGCACTGGGCGCGGTGTACGAGGCACTGGGTGCGGTGTATGAGATACCGCGCGGTGTACGAGGCACTGGGCGCGGTGTGCGTGGTACTGTGTGCGGTGTATATGAGATACTGGTGCGGTGTATGAGATACTGGGTGCAGTGTATGAGTACTGGGTGCAGTGTGAGATACTGGGTGCAGTGTGCGTGGTACTATGTGCAGTGTATGAGATGCTGGGTGCAGTGTGAGATACTGGGTGCAGTGTGCACGGTACTGGGTGCGGTGTACAGGCACTGGGCGCGGTGTGCGTGGTACTGTGTGCAGTGTATGAGAGATACTGGGTGCAGTGTGCACGGTACTGGGTGCGGTGTATGAGGTACTGAGTGCGGTGTGCACGGTACAAGGTGCGGTGTACGAGGCACTGGGCGCGGTGTGCGTGGTACTGTGTGCGGTGTACGAGGCACCGCGCGGTGTGCGTGGTACTGTGTGCGGTGTGAGATACTGGGTGCAGTGTGAGATACTGGGTGCGGTGTGCACGGTACTGGGTGCGGTGTATGAGATGCTGGGTGCAGTGTACGAGGCACTGGGTGCGGTGTATGAGGTACTGGGTGCGGTGTACGAGGCACTGGGCGCGGTGTGCGTGGTACTGTGTGCAGTGTATGAGATACTGGGTGCAGTGTGAGATACTGGGTGCGGTGTACAGGCACTGGGTGCAGTGTACGAGGCACTGGGCGCGGTGTACGAGGCACCGCGCGGTGTGCGTGGTACTGTGTGCGGTGTATGAGATACTGGGTGCGGTGTATGAGATACTGGGTGCGGTGTACGAGGCACTGGGCGCGGTGTGCGTGGTACTGTGTGCGGTGTATGAGATACTGGGTGCGGTGTACGAGGCACTGGGTGCGGTGTGCGTGGTACTGTGTGCGGTGTATGAGATACTGGGTGCGGTGTATGAGGTACTGGGTGCGGTGTACGAGGCACTGGGCGCGGTGTGCGTGGTACTGTGTGCGGTGTACGAGGCACTGGGCGCGGTGTGCGTGGTACTGTGTGCGGTGTATGAGATACTGGGTGCGGTGTATGAGGTACTGGGTGCGGTGTATGAGATACTGGGTGCGGTGTACGAGGTACTGGGTGCAGTGTGCACGTGGTACTGTGTGCAGTGTATATGAGATACTGGGTGCAGTGTACGAGGCACTGGGCGCAGTGTGCGTGGTACTGTGCAGTGTATGAGATACTGGGTGCAGTGTGCAGGCACTGGGCGCAGTGTGCGTGGTACTGTGTGCGGTGTGAGATACTGGGTGCGGTGTACGAGGCACTGGGCGCGGTGTGCGTGGTACTGTGTGCGGTGTATGAGATACTGGGTGCGGTGTATGAGATACTGGGTGCGGTGTACGAGGCACTGGGTGCAGTGTGCGTGGTACTGTGCAGTGTATGAGATACTGGGTGCAGTGTATGAGATGCTGGGTGCAGTGTACGAGGCACTGGGTGCAGTGTGAGATACTGGGAGCGGTGTATGAGGTACTGTGTGCGGTGTATGAGATACTGGGAGCGGTGTATGAGGTACTGAGTGCGGTGTGCACGGTACTGGGTGCGGTGTATGAGGTACTGGGTGCGGTGTACGAGGCACTGGGCGCGGTGTGCGTGGTACTGTGTGCGGTGTATGAGATACTGGGTGCGGTGTACGAGGCACTGGGTGCGGTGTGCGTGGTACTGTGTGCGGTGTATGAGATACTGGGTGCGGTGTATGAGATACTGGGTGCGGTGTACGAGGCACTGGGTGCGGTGTGCGTGGTACTGTGTGCGGTGTATGAGATACTGGGTGCGGTGTATGAGATACTGGGTGCGGTGTACGAGGCACTGGGCGCGGTGTGCGTGGTACTGTGTGCGGTGTATGAGATACTGGGTGCGGTGTATGAGATACTGGGTGCGGTGTACAAGGCACTGGGTGCGGTGTGCGTGGTAATGTGTGCGGTGTATGAGATACTGGGTGCGGTGTACGAGGCACTGGGCGCAGTGTGCACGTGGTACTGTGTGCAGTGTGTGAGGTACTGAGTGCAGTGTGCACGGTACTGGGTGCGGTGTACGAGGCACTGGGCGCGGTGTGCGTGGTACTGTGTGCGGTGTATGAGATACTGGGTGCGGTGTACGAGGCACTGGGCGCGGTGTGCGTGGTACTGTGTGCGGTGTATGAGATACTGGGTGCGGTGTACGAGGCACTGGGTGCGGTGTACGAGGCACTGGGTGCAGTGTGCGTGGTACTGTGCAGTGTATGGTACTGGGTGCGGTGTATGAGAGATACTGGGTGCGGTGTACGAGGCACTGGGCGCGGTGTACGAGGCACTGGGTGCAGTGTGAGATACTGGGTGCAGTGTGCAGGCACTGGGCGCGGTGTGCGTGGTACTGTGTGCAGTGTATGAGAGATACTGGGTGCAGTGTATGAGATACTGGGTGCAGTGTACAGGCACTGGGTGCAGTGTGCGTGGTACTGTGCAGTGTATGAGATGCTGGGTGCAGTGTATGAGATACTGGGTGCAGTGTACGAGGCACTGGGCGCAGTGTGCGTGGTACTGTGTGCAGTGTATGAGATACTGGGTGCGGTGTATGAGGTACTGAGTGCGGTGTGCACGGTACAAGGTGCGGTGTACGAGGCACTGGGCGCGGTGTACGAGGCACTGGGCGCAGTGTGCGTGGTACTGGGTGCAGTGTGCGTGGTACTGTGTGCAGTGTATGAGATACTGGGTGCGGTACGAGGCACTGGGTGCGGTGTGCGTGGTACTGGGTGCGGTGTGCGTGGTACTGGGTGCGGTGTGGCGAGATACTGGGTGCGGTGTACGAGGCACCGGGCGCGGTGTGCGTGGTACTGTGTGTGCGGTGTATATGAGATACTGGGAGCGGTGTATGAGGTACTGAGTGCGGTGTGCGTGGTACCGTGCGGTGTATGAGATACTGCGCGGTGTACGAGGCACTGGCGCGGTGTGCGGTACTGTGTGCGGTGTATGAGGTACTGGGTGCAGTGTATATGAGATACTGGGTGCGGTGTGCGTGGTACCGTGTGCGGTGTATGAGATACTGGGAGCGGTGTATGAGGCACTGGGTGCGGTGTGCGTGGTACTGGGTGCGGTGTGCGTGGTACTGGGTGCAGTGTGAGATACTGGGTGCGGTGTACGAGGCACCGGGCGCGGTGTGCGTGGTACTGTGTGCGGTGTGGCGAGATACTGGGTGCGGTGTATGAGATACTGGGTGCGGTGTACGAGGCACTGGGCGCGGTGTGCGTGGTACTGTGTGCGGTGTATGAGATACTGGGTGCGGTGTATGAGGTACTGGGTGCGGTGTATGAGATACTGGGTGCAGTGTACGAGGCACTGGGCGCGGTGTGCGTGGTACTGTGTGCGGTGTATGAGATACTGGGTGCGGTGTACGAGGCACTGCGCGGTGTATGAGATACCGCGCGGTGTACGAGGCACCGGGCGCGGTGTGCGTGGTACTGCGCGGTGTGCGTGGTACTGTGTGCGGTGTATGAGATACTGGGAGCGGTGTATGAGGTACTGAGTGCGGTGTGCGTGGTACTGTGTGCGGTGTATGAGATACTGGGAGCGGTGTACGAGGCACTGGGTGCGGTGTGCGTGGTACTGTGTGCGGTGTATGAGATACTGGGAGCGGTGTATGAGGTACTGAGTGCGGTGTGCACGGTACTGGGTGCGGTGTATGAGGTACTGGGTGCGGTGTACGAGGCACTGGGCGCGGTGTGCGTGGTACTGTGTGCGGTGTATGAGATACTGGGTGCGGTGTACGAGGCACTGGGCGCGGTGTGCGTGGTACTGGGTGCGGTGTACGAGGCACTGGGCGCGGTGTTCGTGGTACTGTGTGCGGTGTATGAGATACTGGGTGCGGTGTACGAGGCACTGGGCGCGGTGTGCGTGGTACTGTGTGCGGTGTATGAGATACTGGGTGCGGTGTATGAGGTACTGAGTGGGGTGTGCACGGTACAGGGTGCGGTGTATGAGGTACTGGGTGCGGTGTACGAGGCACTGGGTGCAGTGTGAGGTACTGGGTGCAGTGTGCGTGGTACTGGGTGCAGTGTGCGTGGTACTGTGCAGTGTATGAGGTACTGGGTGCAGTGTATGAGATACTGCGCGGTGTATGAGATACTAGGTGCAGTGTATGAGATACCGCGCGGTGTACGAGGCACTGGGCGCAGTGTGCACGTGGTACTGTGTGCAGTGTATGAGATACTAGGTGCAGTGTGCACGTGGTACTGTGTGTGCAGTGTATGAGATACTGGGTGCGGTGTGAGATACTGGGTGCAGTGTGAGGTACTGGGTGCGGTGTGCGTGGTACTGTGTGCGGTGGCGAGATACTGGGTGCAGTGTGAGATACTGGGTGCAGTGTGAGATACTGGGTGCAGTGTATGAGATACTGGGTGCAGTGTGAGGTACTGGGTGCAGTGTGCACGTGGTACTGTGTGTGCAGTGTATGAGGTACTGAGTGCAGTGTATGAGAGATACTGGGTGCGGTGTATGAGATACTAGGTGCAGTGTATGAGATACTAGGTGCAGTGTGCGTGGTACTGTGTGCAGTGTGTGAGATACTGGGTGCAGTGTATGAGGTACTGGGTGCGGTGTGAGATACTGGGTGCGGTGTGCACGGTACAGGGTGCAGTGTATGAGGTACTGGGTGCGGTGTACGAGGCACTGGGTGCAGTGTGAGATACTGGGTGCAGTGTATATGAGATACTGGGAGCGGTGTATGAGGCACTGGGTGCAGTGTACGAGGCACTGGGCGCGGTGCGTGGTACTGTGCAGTGTATGAGGTACTGGGTGCAGTGTGCACAGTACTGGGTGCAGTGTGAGATACTGGGTGCAGTGTGAGGTACTGGGTGCAGTGTGCACGGTACAGGGTGCAGTGTATATGAGATACTGGGTGCAGTGTGAGGTACTGGGTGCAGTGTGCACGTGGTACTGTGTGCAGTGTATATGAGATACTGGGTGCAGTGTGAGGTACTGGGTGCGGTGTACGAGGCACTGGGTGCGGTGTGCGTGGTACTGGGTGCAGTGTATGAGAGATACTGGGTGCAGTGTATGAGGTACTGAGTGCAGTGTGCACAGTACTGGGTGCAGTGTGCGTGGTACTGGGTGCAGTGTATATGAGATACTGGGTGCAGTGTACAAGGCACTGGGTGCAGTGTGAGGCACTGGGCGCGGTGCGTGGTACTGGGTGCAGTGTACAGGCACTGGGCGCGGTGTGCGTGGTACTGGGTGCAGTGTACACGAGGCACTGGGCGCAGTGTGCGTGGTACCGTGTGCGGTGTATGAGATACTGGGTGCAGTGTATGAGATACTAGGTGCAGTGTACACGAGGCACTGGGTGCAGTGTGCACAGTACTGGGTGCAGTGTACGAGGCACTGGGCGCAGTGTGCGTGGTACTGGGTGCAGTGTGCACGGTACTGGGTGCGGTGTGCGTGGTACTGGGTGCGGTGTGAGATACTGGGTGCGGTGTACGAGGCACTGGGTGCAGTGTACAGGCACTGGGCGCGGTGTGCGTGGTACTGTGCGGTGTATGAGGTACTGAGTGCAGTGTGCACAGTACTGGGTGCAGTGTGCAGGCACTGGGCGCGGTGTGCGTGGTACCGTGCGGTGTATGAGGTACTGCGCGGTGTATGAGATACCGGGTGCGGTGTACAGGCACTGGGTGCAGTGTGCACGGTACTGGGTGCAGTGTATGAGGTACTGGGTGCAGTGTGCACAGTACTGGGTGCAGTGTACAGGCACTGGGCGCAGTGTGCGTGGTACTGGGTGCAGTGTATGAGATACTGGGTGCGGTGTATGAGATACTGGGAGCGGTGTATGAGGTACTGAGTGCAGTGTGCACGGTACTGGGTGCAGTGTACGAGGCACTGGGTGCAGTGTGCACAGTACTGGGTGCAGTGTACAGGCACTGGGCGCAGTGTGCGTGGTACTGGGTGCAGTGTGCACGTGGTACTGTGTGCAGTGTATATGAGATACTGGTGCGGTGTATGAGATACCGGGTGCGGTGTACGAGGCACTGGGTGCAGTGTATGAGATACTAGGTGCAGTGTACAGGCACTGGGCGCAGTGTGCGTGGTACTGGGTGCAGTGTACGAGGCACTGGGCGCGGTTTGCGTGGTACTGTGCAGTGTATGAGAGATACTGGGTGCGGTGTATGAGATACTAGGTGCAGTGTATGAGGTACTGGGTGCAGTGTATGAGATACTAGGTGCAGTGTACAGGCACTGGGCGCAGTGTGCGTGGTACTGGGTGCAGTGTATGAGATACTGGGAGCAGTGTATGAGGTACTGGGTGCAGTGTATGAGATACTGCGCGGTGTACGAGGCACTGGGCGCGGTGTGCGTGGTACTGTGCGGTGTATGAGATACCGCGCGGTGTACGAGGCACTGCGCGGTGTACGAGGCACTGGGTGCAGTGTGCGTGGTACCGTGCGGTGTATGAGATACCGGGTGCGGTGTACGAGGCACTGGGTGCAGTGTGCACGGTACTGGGTGCGGTGTACGAGGCACTGGGTGCAGTGTGCACGGTACTGGGTGCGGTGTACGAGGCACTGGGTGCGGTGTGCGTGGTACTGGGTGCAGTGTACAGGCACTGGGTGCAGTGTACAGGCACTGGGCGCGGTGTGCGTGGTACTGTGCAGTGTATGAGGTACTGAGTGCAGTGTGCACAGTACTGGGTGCAGTGTGCACGGTACTGGGTGCGGTGTACGAGGCACCGGGCGCGGTGTGCGTGGTACTGGGTGCGGTGTACAGGCACTGGGTGCAGTGTACGAGGCACTGGGCGCAGTGCGTGGTACTGGGTGCAGTGTGCACAGTACTGGGTGCAGTGTACAGGCACTGGGTGCAGTGTGCACAGTACTGGGTGCAGTGTATGAGATACTGGGTGCGGTGTATGAGATACTGGGAGCAGTGTATGAGGTACTGAGTGCGGTGTGCACGGTACTGGGTGCAGTGTACGAGGCACTGGGTGCAGTGTACAGGCACTGGGCGCGGTGTGCGTGGTACTGTGCAGTGTATGAGGTACTGAGTGCGGTGTGCACGGTACTGGGTGCGGTGTACGAGGCACTGGGCGCAGTGTGCGTGGTACTGGGTGCGGTGTACAGGCACTGGGTGCAGTGTGCAGGCACTGGGCGCAGTGTGCGTGGTACTGGGTGCAGTGTGCACAGTACTGGGTGCAGTGTACGAGGCACTGGGTGCAGTGTGCACAGTACTGGGTGCAGTGTATGAGATACTGGGTGCGGTGTATGAGATACTGGGAGCAGTGTATGAGGTACTGAGTGCGGTGTGCACGGTACTGGGTGCAGTGTACGAGGCACTGGGTGCGGTGTATGAGGTACTGAGTGCAGTGTGCACAGTACTGGGTGCAGTGTATGAGGTACTGAGTGCGGTGTGCACGGTACTGGGTGCGGTGTATGAGATACTGCGCGGTGTATGAGATACTGCGCGGTGTACGAGGCACTGGGTGCAGTGTATGAGATACTGGGTGCAGTGTACGAGGCACTGGGTGCAGTGTACAGGCACTGGGTGCAGTGTACAGGCACTGGGCGCGGTTTGCGTGGTACTGTGCAGTGTATGAGATACTGCGCGGTGTATGAGATACTGGGAGCAGTGTATGAGGTACTGGGTGCGGTGTATGAGATACTGCGCGGTGTATGAGATACTGGGAGCAGTGTATGAGGTACTGGGTGCGGTGTATGAGGTACTGGGTGCGGTGTATGAGATACTGGGAGCAGTGTATGAGGTACTGGGTGCAGTGTATGAGATACTGCGCGGTGTACGAGGCACTGGGTGCGGTGTGCGTGGTACTGGGTGCAGTGTACGAGGCACTGGGTGCAGTGTATGAGATACTGGGTGCGGTGTACGAGGCACTGGGTGCAGTGTACGAGGCACTGGGTGCGGTGTGCGTGGTACCGTGTGCGGTGTATGAGGTACTGGGTGCAGTGTACGAGGCACTGGGTGCAGTGTGCGTGGTACTGTGCAGTGTATGAGGTACTGAGTGCGGTGTGCACGGTACTGGGTGCGGTGTATGAGGTACTGGGTGCGGTGTATGAGGCACTGGGTGCAGTGTATGAGATACTGCGCGGTGTACGAGGCACTGGGTGCGGTGTACGAGGCACTGGGCGCAGTGTGCGTGGTACTGTGTGCAGTGTGAGATACTGGGTGCAGTGTACAGGCACTGGGTGCAGTGTGTGAGATACTGGGTGCAGTGTGCGTGGTACCGTGTGCGGTGTATGAGATACTGGGAGCAGTGTATGAGGTACTGGGTGCAGTGTATGAGGTACTGAGTGCAGTGTGCACAGTACTGGGTGCAGTGTGCACAGTACTGGGTGCAGTGTATGAGGTACTGGGTGCAGTGTGCGTGGTACTGTGTGCAGTGTGAGATACTGGGTGCAGTGTATGAGGTACTGAGTGCAGTGTGCACAGTACTGGGTGCAGTGTATGAGATACTGCGCGGTGTATGAGATACTGCGCGGTGTATGAGATACTGGGTGCAGTGTGCGTGGTACTGGGTGCAGTGTATGAGATACTGCGCGGTGTATGAGATACTGCGCGGTGTATGAGATACTGCGCGGTGTATGAGATACTGGGTGCAGTGTGCACAGTACTGGGTGCAGTGTATGAGGTACTGAGTGCAGTGTGCGTGGTACTGGGTGCGGTGTATGAGATACTGGGTGCAGTGTATGAGATACTGGGTGCGGTGTACAGGCACTGGGTGCAGTGTATGAGATACTGGGTGCAGTGTATGAGATACTGCGCGGTGTATGAGATACTGGGTGCAGTGTATGAGATACTGCGCGGTGTATGAGATACTGCGCGGTGTATGAGATACTGGGAGCAGTGTATGAGGTACTGAGTGCAGTGTGCACAGTACTGGGTGCAGTGTATGAGATACTGCGCGGTGTACGAGGCACTGGGCGCAGTTTGCGTGGTACTGTGCAGTGTATGAGATACTGGGAGCAGTGTATGAGGTACTGAGTGCAGTGTGCGTGGTACTGTGCAGTGTATGAGATACTGCGCGGTGTATGAGATACTGCGCGGTGTACGAGGCACTGGGTGCGGTGTACGAGGCACTGGGCGCAGTTTGCGTGGTACTGTGCAGTGTATGAGGTACTGGGTGCAGTGTATGAGATACTGCGCGGTGTATGAGATACTGGGTGCAGTGTACGAGGCACTGGGTGCAGTGTATGAGATACTGCGCGGTGTATGAGATACTGGGTGCAGTGTGCGTGGTACTGGGTGCGGTGTATGAGATACTGGGTGCAGTGTGCACAGTACTGGGTGCAGTGTGCACAGTACTGGGTGCAGTGTGCACAGTACTGGGTGCAGTGTGAGATACTGGGTGCAGTGTATGAGATACTGGGAGCAGTGTATGAGGTACTGAGTGCAGTGTGCACAGTACTGGGTGCAGTGTGTGAGATACTGGGTGCAGTGTGCGTGGTACCGTGTGCGGTGTATGAGATACTGGGTGCAGTGTATGAGATACTGGGAGCAGTGTATGAGGTACTGGGTGCAGTGTACGAGGCACTGGGTGCAGTGTATGAGATACTGCGCGGTGTATGAGATACTGGGTGCAGTGTGCACAGTACTGGGTGCAGTGTATGAGATACTGGGAGCAGTGTATGAGGTACTGGGTGCGGTGTATGAGGTACTGAGTGCGGTGTGCACGGTACTGGGTGCGGTGTATGAGGTACTGGGTGCGGTGTACGAGGCACTGGGCGCGGTGTGCGTGGTACTGTGTGCGGTGTATGAGATACTGGGTGCGGTGTACGAGGCACTGGGTGCAGTGTACGAGGCACTGGGCGCAGTGTGCGTGGTACTGTGCAGTGTATGAGGTACTGAGTGCAGTGTGCACAGTACTGGGTGCAGTGTATGAGATACTGGGTGCAGTGTGCGTGGTACCGTGTGCGGTGTATGAGATACTGGGAGCAGTGTATGAGGTACTGGGTGCAGTGTATGAGATACTGGGAGCAGTGTATGAGGTACTGAGTGCAGTGTGCACGGTACTGGGTGCAGTGTGCGTGGTACTGGGTGCAGTGTATGAGATACTGGGAGCAGTGTATGAGGTACTGAGTGCAGTGTGCACAGTACTGGGTGCAGTGTATGAGATACTGCGCGGTGTATGAGATACTGCGCGGTGTATGAGATACTGGGTGCAGTGTGCGTGGTACTGGGTGCAGTGTATGAGATACTGCGCGGTGTATGAGATACTGCGCGGTGTATGAGATACTGCGCGGTGTATGAGGTACTGAGTGCAGTGTGCACAGTACTGGGTGCAGTGTATGAGGTACTGGGTGCAGTGTATGAGATACTGGGTGCAGTGTATGAGATACTGGGTGCAGTGTACAGGCACTGGGCGCAGTGTGCGTGGTACTGTGCAGTGTATGAGATACTGGGTGCAGTGTATGAGATACTGCGCGGTGTATGAGATACTGGGTGCAGTGTATGAGATACTGCGCGGTGTATGAGATACTGCGCGGTGTATGAGATACTGGGAGCAGTGTATGAGGTACTGGGTGCGGTGTATGAGATACTGCGCGGTGTATGAGATACTGGGTGCAGTGTACAGGCACTGGGCGCGGTTTGCGTGGTACTGTGTGCAGTGTATGAGATACTGGGAGCAGTGTATGAGGTACTGAGTGCAGTGTGCGTGGTACTGTGCAGTGTATGAGATACTGCGCGGTGTATGAGATACTGCGCGGTGTATGAGATACTGGGTGCGGTGTATGAGGTACTGGGTGCAGTGTGCGTGGTACTGTGCAGTGTATGAGGTACTGAGTGCAGTGTGCACAGTACTGGGTGCAGTGTATGAGATACTGCGCGGTGTATGAGATACTGGGTGCAGTGTGCGTGGTACTGTGCGGTGTATGAGATACTGGGTGCAGTGTGCGTGGTACTGGGTGCAGTGTACGAGGCACTGGGTGCAGTGTGCGTGGTACCGTGTGCGGTGTATGAGATACTGGGTGCAGTGTATGAGATACTGGGAGCAGTGTATGAGGTACTGAGTGCAGTGTGCACGGTACTGGGTGCGGTGTATGAGGTACTGAGTGCAGTGTGCGTGGTACCGTGTGCGGTGTATGAGATACTGGGTGCAGTGTATGAGGTACTGAGTGCAGTGTGCACAGTACTGGGTGCAGTGTACGAGGCACTGGGTGCAGTGTATGAGATACTGCGCGGTGTATGAGATACTGGGTGCAGTGTGCACAGTACTGGGTGCAGTGTATGAGATACTGGGAGCAGTGTATGAGGTACTGGGTGCGGTGTATGAGGTACTGGGTGCAGTGTGCGTGGTACCGTGTGCGGTGTATGAGGTACTGAGTGCAGTGTGCACAGTACTGGGTGCAGTGTATGAGATACTGCGCGGTGTATGAGATACTGGGTGCAGTGTATGAGATACTGGGTGCAGTGTGCGTGGTACTGTGTGCAGTGTATGAGATACTGGGTGCAGTGTATGAGATACTGGGTGCAGTGTATGAGATACTGCGCGGTGTATGAGATACTGGGTGCAGTGTATGAAATTACTGAAACGAGTTAACATTGTTTCGGCATATGACTTACGCAAATGTAAATCATTAGGGTTTAGTTCTTGCACTAGCTGGATCTTATATGGATGTAATTTCAAATCTTATTTCAAAATAAGGTGTAATGATGTGCGGGATAATCCTAATTCAGCCGAACGTTTGCGTGTCGATAAATCAGGATCACATCGAACAGAAGCGGAAACTTGCTGCACATTCTCTTCGCTCCGAGAAGTCTGTGGGCCGCCGGTTTGTTTCACATTTAGTGTAGATCCCGTCTTTTCGAACTTCTTCACCCATTTCTTTATTACAGGAGCACTTGGACACTGACTTAAGTCGTGTAAACCATATTCAACGCGAAATAAGCGTCTCACAGTAATGAGCGAAAAGTCGTTTAAATAAAACTGTTTCTACTGTTTAACCTAAATTTTTTCAACTGTTTAAACTAAATTTCCAAGAAGCGAGCTAGTGCCCCCGCCCGCGCCCCGCGCGGCAATAGTTTGCGCGGTAAGTTACATTTAAATTTTAACGAATTCTTAGCCCAACCTGTATATTAATAAACGAGATAAAATAAAGCCCCTGGCCACAGAACTTCTAGCTCACCATCACATCTCACCATGTTTAGAGTTAACATTATAAGAAGGGCAGCAGCGTCTTTGGTGCGAGATGTCTTGTACTCAGAATAGCAATCCCTCATTCAAAACAGAATCCTCCATTCATGGTAGTACTTCAGCACACGCTAAATGTTTACAATTTTTAGCGCTAGAGTATGTGACGATCATTTAAAAATACTGATTTACATACAAACAGCGTACGCCGGCGTGTACACATTCTCCCTGCTATCGGAATGTTCCAGAAGCCTCCGCAGAGTATTCTGCAGACCCTCGCCAGCGCTGACCACTCTCCGAGCGCCACCCACGCTTCTTGTTGTCGCATCTGTAATTGTGAGACGAAACATTGTTTAACTGTGGCAAGACATTCTAGACGGCAGAGGCCCATTCCTAATAAACTTTGATAGGCTGTTATGATGACTAACCTGCTAATTGACGCAGCAACAAAAACCGACTCGTGGCTCGTACAACGTATAAAAGACTAAAAATAAGAAAACCTTATTTATCTTCACGCACAATCCCTAACGGAGTAGGAGAGAACCGCTCGCCAAGTGTCACGTCACACACAAATACATAATGTTCGTCATACATGCACGTCTAGGTATCCGAGTACTCTTGACCCTCCCCTCTTCAAACAAACCTGATCATAGAACTGTGACTAAGAATCGCTTATATAATTCCTGTAGAAATCGTATAGTATCCCGACGAACATTACAATTTCATAATCTTCAATTAGACACTTACATATCGTCCATCTTAGGTAGGTACTTACATGGATTGCAGCAGGCATCGTTAAGGTTCCCCGAGCTGACCAAATGGCAGCCGCCTGCCGCTATCGCTTGACTCAGACCGCTGCTCACCTGAAATCAACAAGTCACCTTGATGATATAACGCAACATATTCGAAATAGTAGTTGTAATAATGATTATATCATCATAGACTAAGAGCTATAGTAAATGAAACTCTATACCCGTGATTAAATGGAGAATCATTGCCTTTCACATACCATATAATTAAGTACATGAATACTCGTATATGAAATGTAAAAGTGCAAACTCATTGTAAATATAAACTCATTTGCGAATAGTGCGTAATCATTGTAAATAGAATCATTGTATTAATATTAATTTTAAAACGATGATAATGATCCCAGCAATGTTTAGTTTCCTCAATGGCTAGTATTATGTTTCAAAGGTTGTTAGTGCGTCAGGTAAATTTATGTTGGAGGTACGAGTACGTTATTCACAACTATAAGTTGCTTGAATATAAGTACTGTTATTGGCTAATTAGAAAAGTAAGTCGGAACGATAGGACAGGCACTTGTATTACCATAGTTCTTATGTATCAAATTAAATTTTATGTTCTGTATTGTTGTGCAATATAGGGTATTCTATCTGTCTATCTAAATCTGCACCACATTACGCTGTTCAGAGCGAACTCTTCCCTACAATAAGCCTCTATGAATAAGAAGAGAGAAAAGAAAGCCTATCATCTAAGCAGTTACAAATTAACGTGCTACTAGCCATTACATTAATAACCCTAGGGAATTTAAACAATTTATAAATTATACAGACATAGGGTGAAGTTTCTAAACCTTGACCTTTCAAATTTATTATATCGCGAGCACTAAACTCAACGCGGATTGAACTGATCAAATATATTGAAGGTAGTTATACGAGTGGTTCATAGGTAAAACAGAGAAATGAAGATAACAAAATAAAAAGAATTTTATAACAACAATAAAGAGAGCGTAGACGATAAAGTCGATGAAGTAAACTCACCCTCAGCGGCAGCTCTTGTTTCCTATCCAGTACAGTTTCGGACTTGACGTAGAATGCCTTACTCTCGGCCAAGAGTTCTACAGCGGACTTGCGTTTTTGTTGCGGCTGCGGTGCGAGCGAGCGCGGCGCTGCCATGCCTTCCTTTTTGCGTGGCAACTTGAAACTCGCGAACAGGGAGTCGGCAAGGCGACGCCTGGAGAGATGAAAAGGAGAAGTTTTACAATTTGTGTAGACTGTTAGGCTTTATGACAGCGCTGATACACATACTGATCTGAATCGGAACCAGAAGACTCGACTCATCACGCTGTCAGAGGCTCAAACTCATAAACTGTCATGAAATAAAAAAAAAATCAACTGACACGGGCGAGAATGGAACCCGTGCCCTCTCAGAGGAACTAATAAATAAAGTTATATGCTTTAAAAACATTCAAATTTAATAATTCGTCTCCTTAAATCGACTCTAATACGATGCGAAGTTTGGTCACCCAGGTACTGTCATGTTAAATATGAAGTTGGACATAGTGACGACACCAAATTGTACTATGTTACATTTCATAAGGTTTAATAGAGCTAACCATAGGCCAATGATGATAATGCAATTCTCAAACTTCTATAACACGTTATATATCTGTAAGCAATCTGCACAAATATGAAGTCCTTACCGTGGTGGCGATTCAAACGACCTAGAGTATGAGGCGGAGTCGGTCGCACCCTCAAACTTCTTCCGCACCTCTTCGACCTTCGACCAGCCGGACTCCACGTTGAGACGACGCGTCAAGAAGGCTGCCTGCGACGCATGCTTCGCCAGTTCCTCCCTGGTCCTCTTGACGGAGACCTCAGGGATTTGGTCCCGATGACGTGGGCCGCGGTTTTCTTGACATCGCTCGATGAACTGTCGCCGACGGAGGGAGAGTGTCGCCGAGTGTTGACGCTCGTCTTCGTCAAGGCACCTTGAGGGAATTTACGTCATATAATTATAAAGCCGAGGCGTT
The DNA here is from genome assembly GCA_029286605.1 of Sericinus montela. Lineage (NCBI taxonomy): Eukaryota > Metazoa > Arthropoda > Insecta > Lepidoptera > Papilionidae > Sericinus > Sericinus montela. The sequence continues at coordinate 7,617,419 of JAGSMR010000024.1, forward strand.
GTTTTATTTAAATTCAATGTGTTTTGTACAAGATTTTATAGCGTAATATAGAATATACAATTCCGCAAGTAAAAACAATAAATGAATGTATTCAGAAGCAGATCCCTTCACTTTTCGTATACATCATAGCTTTTCTGCCATTGGGTAATAATGACAGAGAAGCCACGTTGATGTAAAATCATCAAAAATTACTAAATTAAACATGTATCGCCTGTGGTAAATTGTTATAAACATACATGACGATCACGCCTCATCTTTCTTTTTTACTCTTGCTGCAGAATAATCATAAATTTGCAGGTTATCTTATCGCAAGAACCAGATTAGTAGGTACCAAAAAGTTTTGTTTATTATTTATTTTTTATCACATGTACTTGAACCAGTTTCCATTTAACGATCTAATTCATAAACAATCTTTATCTTATTTAGTCTATCAAACTAAGGCACTTATCTCTTGTTATCTTAAATATTGACTGTCCCATAAAGAGTATTTTGAATAATCAATTAATCAATCTTAATGACAACTTGTAATCTCTACGTATTTTTCGAGGTGACTTGGACGTCAAGGATGTGGGAAGTGGGTCCCGAATCCTTAAATCCGGTTCAAAAAATGCAAGTAACAAAATGTGTATGTTTTTTTAAACAATAATAAGGTTCTGAAAAAACTTTCTTCATCAAGAACTGTACCACGACCTCTGTACGATATTGTACGATAAGAGCTCAGCATCATTCTATTTTTAAATAACGCTTTCGCCTATATGTTTACTGTTACATAGTAAAGTCTCGATAATTAACGGCACTAATTGAAATGATCTTGATATTGGTTCAATACGTACATAACATTTTGCTAATTAACTAGCTAGCCGTGGTTCCGGATTTTATAACATCGTTCAGCCTTTACGATCGTTTGTGAGTTTTCATGTAAAGTAGGAGTAACATATAAATATCTAGGCTGTTTACATCTAGTGTTTTTATTATATAATATCTGGGTTATTTTATATTGTTATAATATATAGCTTCTATGCACTAGGTGCTTGCGCCTTATCAGTAATGTAACGTGTTTTGCATTCGGAAACTTTTCATCCTATCCGTTATCAGTTGGTGTATTGGCATGTTTTGAGATGGTTAATCTGTTATGTCACGATTTTCCCTAAGAAGTAAGAAGAAAGGCAGTCTTATTAATCGGATATAGCCGTCGCATTCGTGCCATATAAAATATAGCATCGGAAACCACCCCTTGTTTTAAAGGCAGCAAATTTTGTGTTAAATGCGAAATAAAAAAGAAGATTAATTTTTTTTTAAATATACAAAGAAATCTGATACTCAGATATTTATGTATATGTTCAATCAAGATATAAGATATGCTGTCGGTACCTAGCAGGCTGTGCGAGATGCGAGCGGCAGGGCTGGTAACAGGAGAGGGCGGCCATGACGCCGGCTACTGGTGGTGTCGACGCGCGCTCTGCTCATCATTCGCACTCCACTGCCGGTCAGCGCTCACTCAGCTCACGTCCTCACGGTGCCTGAAAGAGAGATACATCGTGAGTCGGGTTGACAGAATAATTATACCAATTGGTCATTCCGCCATTCCTATTCCACTTCTAAATTACTAGATTAAAACATTAGCCTAAAATATATCTATAAAGAATAAAAACACAAATCGAAAAAAAAAATAACTTCACGCCATTCCCAAGCCTGACGTCTTCGGCGCACCCTCTCAACCCACCTTTTACAGAAAACTTATTCGGTAAAGACATTTTTTAGAAATAATGTCACGTAATATTTTCAGTATCATATTTCAAAATAGTATAAATAATCTGATTATCTAAATTATAATGTATTTTAAGTATCTAATTATCAATTCCGAAAACTACTTATTAATTAAAAACAAACTAATTTTAACTCTACAATAGCAGTATTAATAAGGTGATGAAGTTAAACAATTTATTTCATTTAACTTTAATTAGTGAAAAGTGAACTCTTCATAATCATGAGTGGGAAACTGAGCAACGGAGATATGTAGTGCAAACCGCAAACTTATTTTACTGTGTTATAATACGTGTATGTGGCTAATGGATGGCTACATATTTAAATATTGGTTTTGTGGTATTGTTATAGAATTACCTGATGAACTTATACTTTTACCATACACATCACATGCCATCCAATTTGTCAAATATTGTGGTAAATTTGTTAAGAGAAATAATTTCCCTACAAATATTTGAGGGTAGTTATTTTTTTCTTATAAATTAAAAAAAGAAATACGATACACATAGTCACGGGTGGGTGATTGAGTCAAAAGACCCGAGCTAGATCCCCAGTTGGTTGGCTCGTTTGTCAGTTGGTTGGCACGACCAATTGGGTTTTTCAAAAACTTTTGAACTATTTATATAGTTGGCTTGCAGACCTGTCACTTTGTACCAAAAATATCTTCGGTGAGATTAATGTATTAATGCATGCAAAGCGAGGCGATTATGGCTTGTCTTACTTTTATAAGTCTCTTATGAGAGGTAGACCTGCCTGCCGACGACTTTCATAAGACGTTCCATACCAGGCAATAAGAGTATCAGTTTCTTCAGTCATTATGTCACGATAGCCGAGTGGTTGGGTGGTCGGAATTTCGAGTCAAGAGACCCGAGTTCGATCCCCAAGTGGCAGGCTCGTACCAATGGTTTTTTTTTGCATGGCTTATCTCACTTATGAATATGATTGATTTGTAATTACATACACAAGTTATATCACTATATAGGTACCTACCTATGTGTCGGGTTTTGGTCATCAAGGACAGTGGACATCAAGGTGTCATTGATGAAAAAAACGCGACACATAGTCGCCGTAATTGGCCCTGACCATAAATTCCATGCCCCCGTATCCACGAATAAATTAAGCCAACAATTGACTGCCATAATGTGGCCGCAGTTTAATAAAGAGGTCATTATGCTATGCCTCGAAATTTGGTTGAACTGAATGACTAATTAATAATTTATTAGTTAGTCCAACGCATAGGTCTAGTTAGCTATAAATGACAGTTTATTAACTTAATAAACCCTTTTAGGACAATGATGCTGTACAATGGAGAGACGTAATATATTTTCATTTAGTATTTACATACATTATTAAATGTTAATTTTTCTTGAAGATATTCGCATAATTATTATATTAAATAAAAACGAAATCTGAGAAACGTTAAGAACAATGTACAATATAAATTATTGATTTAATTTCTTCACTCGCCTCTAGATGGCGCTTATCGAAAAAACAACAGGCTATTTTTTGATGCTTTTACAAAGACTTCACGTCTTTGAGCACTCACTACGTGCATCCCACTTCTGATTGGAATTTTTAGAAGACGGTATGTTTAATTTTTTTTTTTTTGATGTACCGTTAAATGATGAGTGTAAATTGTGAAATTCATTCTATTTTTTGAATAAGATGATAGAAATGGCAACCATGCAATCAAATTTTTAAAGGTTGAATTAAATATTATTACTATAAATTCATGTTAGTATAATGTCAAGTTAACCCGTTTAAGTGCAATGAAATAAATGTAATCAAATAAAGAAAATTAATTTACGTCAAAACCGTTTTAAACGTATCGATAATAAATAATGTATGAAGGTTTTCTCGTGCGCTCGCTTAGTTTCTGAAGGTCTCTGGGCCACACTGTGGAGGAAATTGCCGTAGGATTCGTATCCCTAACCCTCAATTTTCCAGACTACTGGGTATAAAATCTTTTCCTCCGCGTAAAAAAAATAACTGGGTAAAATTGATATATTTTTTATTTGTGTGCACCTCGTCGTTCAAGTCCACTATTTCAACCCACCATCCGCTAAACGCTTGTAATAATTTCGCTTAATTGTAGATAATTAGTGTCTGTTTGCGCGCTCGTCACTAGGAAAAAGTTCTCTGGAACGCCTTATACGAATACTTTCGTTTTCCTACGATGACTTTCTAATCCCCAAGATGTCTGCTTTGATCTGACTTTAATATTTGATTACAGATATTTTTGCTATTTACAAAACAAACAATCTACACTAATATAATAAAATCAAAAGTAACTTTGCCTACGTGTATATTTATAACATTTTCACAACTAAACGACGCCTAGATAAGACTACGTGTGTATCATGTACGGAAATAGGATTTTTGTTCAAATATAAAATTTTTGTTTAAATATAGATAATTTTTCCTTATGAAATTTTGATAATTAATCTTAAATGCCACACGAACTATGTCTCATGTAACAGATAGGTCAGAACAAGCAAGAATACATTAAGTTCTGAGTAATATTTATTTTATCTTCACGCGCAGTCCCTGACGGGGAAGCCAGAGAGCACAGATCGCCAAGTGTTACGATCCTTACATTCGCTTCTTACAAATTCATCATTTTCATTCATACATGCACATCTAGGTATCCAATTACTCTCGACCCTCCCCTCCCCACTGCATATATGGATATTATAAAAGAAGTAAAAACTCTTTATTTGATAAGTATCAAATAAGGATCGCGGCTAAAACAAGAAATGTAAATATACGATTAAATTTGATGCATGTGGGCGGACCTTTGCGATTGATTTTCTGCCTACGCAATGAAACTGGCAAAAAGGTCACAGAAATTGGACACCGTGCTTACGCAAATAGCCTATAATATTACACAAAGGCGGCGTCTAGACATGAGTTAATAGTTGTCTTGTAATTTTTTATGTATTGAAAATTCAACCCAAATCAGCGCATTTCAATGAATAGAATAACTTGTCATGTTCTTCAATTAACGTATATAGCACTAAGAGGACATAGGTCTCTCCCAAGGGGAGGATTATTTTATTAGTTACCATTAGGATATTCTAAGTCCTTTCTCTTAGTCGCCTCTTACGGCACACTCTTACGGAAATACAGAAAGGGAGTGGCAAAATTCTTACACCGTTACCACACGGTCAAGCAAGAGATTAACTTAACTTATGACAATTTTTAAATTAGAATGCTTATTAGGATACTTTAATATTTTAAATGTTTCACGTAAAAAGAAAGTATTTAAATGAAAACGTATATATATATAAACGTATATATCCCAGCTCCAATTGCTGGGAAGAAACGATCATAACAATAAACTTTGTTTCTATTTAAAATCTCTTTTAAAACTATCTTATTACAATAATAAATGTCGCAATAGTAATAATTTGTGTTCTAACGTACCACCTCTCCGTTCCCTCGCTGCCAATCAGTTACTAAAAATAGACCGCAATCTGTCTTCATGTCTACCAAGTAACTAAAAAGGACATGGGAGACATTCTCAATTTATTCTCATAACCACTGGTCGCAGATCAATTGACAAAATTAAACTGAGCTTGACAAATTATTTCACATTTTTCTTATGAGACTGGCCAGAAAACAGCTCATATGACTGGCTCCTGTGTACATCCGCAACCCTCAAGGATCTACAGAATGAGAGGTTGGAACTCTGTAAGGGAGGAACTGGGAAAATGTAAGGGATTAAAAGAGGATTATTTGATAACTTCTCATTCTCCAGTCATTGGACGAAACGTAATGAAACAAGGTGTTTTTATTTTCAATCTTCTACACAAATCAATTAAGTCGGCCGTACTCGCCGACTAATAATATGTTGAATACTCAATTTCTTGGTGATTTGAGCTTTAGGTGTTTTTATTTCACGCAGATGTTCTGAGAGTTAATGGTACTGACCCGGTGGAGCCGATCTATTAGCGTGGCAGCATAAAGGCTCTACTTTGCTGCGTATAAATATTAATGTATAAGTTATACATTTTACAAAATAACATGACTTTGTAAAATATATAACCGGCTGGGCAAGACAGCCATAAACCTACTTCAAATAGAAAAAAATCAACCGTTTGATTTAAAAAAAAAAAACTATATTACGTGAAAAGATGGGCTACACTAAGGCAAAACTATTTCATAGAAATCAACGGTAAATTTAAAGGTATACGCTGTAATTGTAAAGAAATTAAACCCAAGGGCATAACAAAGATTGTGTTAATTACTAACAGATCTAAACGATGTCAATTAATTTGTTCCTAATTACCATAGTCCGTACATTCTGCCGTAAGGTCGATCAATTAGAAATCAATACCATGTTTTAATTATATTTAAAAATTAGACTCTGTGCCAGCCCTTACTGGTAGGCCCGTAAAGTTAGATCTATATAATGCTGTTTAGTATATAAAAAAAAATGTGAGCCGTCATGGGATGCCTGGCAGATGTGAAATATCGTGTGTGTACAAGTAATATGCATAAAAGATAATATTATTACAGGAATGAAAAAATGAAGTACTAAGAAAATACTAATGAAAAAATGAAGTAATACGAATTTCTTGCAGAAAATGGTAACTTTATTTAATAAGCATTTATTTACATTTGATATAAAAATTCGATATTAATATCAAGTGGCCACAATTTAAATATTTTCTCTCTCTCTCTCTCTCTGTAACTTCAGTTATAGTTATATTCGATGTTTCCTCTGCCGGTATTACTGTGACGATTGGTCGATGATAACTTGACCTCTGTCTACCCCTGTATTGGGAATTGCGTGAAGATATTTATATATTTATTTATTACTTTACAAAAGTATTGGATGAAACATTATCAAGATAACTCCCAATTACAGCATCTATAGTTGTTCCATATTTGGTAGTAGATTCTTTTGGATTGTTGTTGATTTGCAATTGAAATTCTTTTTGAAGAAATGTCATTAATGGCATTGATTCAGCTCTTGCAAATTTACATTAAAATCTCCAGCTAATTTTAATGGTAGTTTATATTTATTTGTTTTAAAAATTATTGAACCTTTTTGACTATAAGGAAATGACCTTTCATGTAAAAATGAAATCTTAATATAATTTACATAGTCACTAATATGAATAATATGAATATAATTAATTAAATATAAAAAAGGGATTTCAGTGTTTAATTATAAACCTTAATTCTCAGGTAACATTGTGTAAATTAGTATACCTTTGTATAGCCACGGCATGCGTCGCCACGCCAGAAATCGGTTTTACGTGCGGCTATAGATGTTTCACATCAAAAACAATGTGAAAACATCACGGTCATCTCGGATTTTATATGTATTTTTTTTTCTTATTTCTCTTTTATAATTTTATTTTAGAATAGGTTTTGGTCATCTGTGTGACTATTCTTTGTTACCTTCATAAAGGCTTTTGATCGCATAATATAAATTTGAAATGACAAAAAAGCGGAACCTCGTCAGGAAACGGTTGTAGATTTAAAAAATAATAACTTTTCTCAAACGCATCCTATGTCGAAAAATAAAGATTTTGATTTTTTTTGTTCTTCAAAATGCATTACAATTATAATTTAACAGAGGTAGGTGGTTAATTCTTAGGCCGGATATCGCATATCGATATCCGGCCTAAGAATTAACCACCCTTTTTTAGTTTCGTAGGAGGCGACTAATGACTAGTCTTCTGGCTACCTACATATGTATGTAGGTAGCCAGAAGACCAAATATATAAATTTCGAACAAAATTAATAATTTTAATATAATAGGTTATGAAAATGACTGAAATGAAATATACTTTATTGTACTCCAACAACAAATAATATTATGATAGACAAGAATAAAACGTGCAGTTTAAAAAGATACATTTAGAAAAATTCCAGACATTAAGCAGACCGTGATGGGCAGCAGCAACGATGGCTAGTATGTAGTTGTAATACTACATACTAGCCATCGTTGCTGCTATCAAATCGTTCAAAAAATCGTCAATAAAATATACCATAGTACCTCCTGTATCGATCATGAATGATGTCTGGTGAAAAAACTAGTATTCAAAAGTTTACTGTTAAATTATAACAAAGTATTTAGCTACGGTGCTTCGGTTAACGAGTTATGAGCATGCTCCATGGTTGTTATCTCTGGTTGCGATGTCATGGTGATAGTTCTCAAATTGACCGCTAATAATCCGAGATTATGCGTTTTAAGGTTGAATGCGATTGTTATATAATAAAATTAGATTCGTTATGGATCGAAAAAATTAAAACGCAATCTGTACAACAAATTAGTTTTTCAAATTATTAACTAACTCTTCTATTATTAAATTGTAGTTTCGCGATTTTCAATGTTTTTTCTTTGGTCGTCTCTTTCTCATACCTATGGGAAGAAAGGCGCTGCTAAAATCTTTCTCCGATGCAACAAGATATACATATAAACAACATTTTTATATAACATATTTTCATGTATATCCCGATGCCGGGGTAGTTCAGACGTATAGACAATTGAATCCTTTCGACCCACTACGCAAAAAATATGTATTGTGTTCGTAAGATTTTTTTACGCATTTTACAATGCCGAGGTAGGCACAGGTCTGGACAATTAAGTCCTTTTGACATACCTTTCAACGAAGCCTATTTGGACAACGTGACTGGTGGCGAGCCTATCGCCGACTTAGTTTATAAGCGTATTACCGTATTGGTTTCCATTAATCACACAAATGTTTGCCCCTAGCGAGACTCGAACCCGCGACACTTAGGTTCGATGGCCGGATCTACTACTAACCAGGCTATTGAGGCGTCAGGAGCAAATACTTTGTATCGGTTATTAAAAGATTGAATTGTATTGTTTTCTCACGTATTATCATCAAAGTATAACAAAATGATCTTTGTGTATATATTAAGTACGTAGTTTGATAACTCGTTAGACGTTTATTTACTTACTTCAGTACTTCATACCAACAAATTTGTTTCTTAAGAAGAAAACTGTAACGTCACAACGTTACAATTTTTACATACGCACAACGTAACATTAAAATTTTTTCATCATGTGAGATTATAAGCATCTTTCATACGGTATAGCCATAAAACTAGAAAAGTATTCGATGAATTCACTTGAAATTTGGACTCGTCGTTGCATCTTTACTCAAGAGTGTTTGTTCGTTTCCATACATAGCATCTGTACACACATTATCATTACACATTATCTACTTCATATAGACATGGCAAACTGAATATCTGTATCAAATACAATCGATTTAACCCAAACACGGTCTATTTACGTATACATGCGCATAAGGAAGATAAGTTTACAGGCAATTAACGTTTCTGCACGCTACCATCCGCTGCTAACTGCGCTATAAAATCATATCAAACGGAGACTTTGAACGCGAGAAACATAAACAGACTGGCTCCGGTTTGTTTATACAGTTTCTATCTATACAAGTTATAATATAGTTTATCCACATAGCTATGTACCTAATAATTCAAAGCAGAATACAGAATGGCATCACAGTATTACTGTATTTTTCGGCAGAGGATTATAATTCTCAGTGGAAACGTATCTGTAAATAAATGAAATATATACATTTTTTCATAGATAGTTCTCATGAGGTAGCCAGAAATAACAGATCGCTAAATGTTACGATCCCTACATAATTTTTTCAATTTTTTCAAATTCATCACTTTGTTCTTACACGGACGTCTAGGTAGCCGAGAACTCTTGACCCTCCCCTCTTCGAGCAATTTGCTCACATGGTCTTCGAAAGTTAGTCTCGGCCTACCTCGACTCCTTTAATGTTAACTTTTTTTTTGTTTTTTATGTATGTTTTTTGTGTATGTTTTTTGCGCATGTAATTTCTGCGGTAACTCTATCTAATCCCGCAGCGTTACCACATTTCAAACTACGGATCGCACATTATATCTGTCATACTGATGACCTCAAGGTCATCCACGTTGGAGCCGCGTGTCTCGTATCTCATGTTCGTGTACGCCAGTATTAGGGGGTGTCACCATAATCTACCAATTATGGCGTCACCCCCTAATACTTCACTACGATCATGGCACGCATACATTTCTGTATAAAAGCGACTCCATCGTTGCGTGACGTCCGATTTTTCGAAGATGACGTCATTGTCGCAACGCTCCGGGATTACGCTTATGGAACACCCATATTTCACCTTTCACGCATTTCTTCAATCATATTTTGTCTCATATCCTTATTACTACTAGAAGCCAAGTTGTCTTACCATGCTTACTGGTATTTTCAGTCATCTTTTGACGATGCATTAATTTTTTCATCTTCCGCTGCAATAACCATACCGTCCCTAAAAGACTCTGCCATATTTCTTACACAAATTCATTCCTGTTATCGATAATGTCAAAAGCTTTTCAGCTACACTTCCTTGATATTCATCCCTAGTTTCTCCTCCTAGTAGCTTCCAGGTTTGGATGTTACAAATTGTTAGTTCAGGTACTGTCAGATACAAACAGATACTTTACGCAGTCGGTATTCCACCAGGAATAAATTGATGATACTTCTCTCAGTCCTACTTTCTCTTGTATACATATGGATTTTCTTGTGGTTAAACAAAGTGTTTCCCACAAGTATGACCTTTTCCTTACATACAGCCAGTATATGCTTGCCAGCGTCATTCACCCTTTTATCACCAAATATTCCAAGCACTGACTCTGCGGCAACAGCCCATCCATTCAAATAACCACATCATACCCACAAGACACAAAAAAATATATAACCATGTTTAGAACTGTTCTAATGTGCTCCCAAAACTTCTCCGTTCTCCGTCGGATGAAGAATATACCGGCCCATAGACAGCCAATCGGAATAACTTCGTCAATCCTAATTTAAACTGAACCCAGATAATCTTGAGTTCTCAAGAGAATCCAATGTGTAATATCTAAAACTGAGGTATTGCTCTAACGTGTCTCTTAAAGTTTCCACTAAAACATATTTCCTAATTTGAATTAAAACTCATTATTTCCTTATTATTACCGACAAAAAATGAGGAGGAGGTTCTCAAGTTATTAGTTTTAGCATAGTATATGTATAACTTTTAATTCGATGAGAAAATAAAACTTCTTGATGCAAATATTATCGCCGTGTACTTCGCAATTGACAAAAGTGAATTAAAAATAGGCGGTGGTTACAACTTAAAAAAAAAACTAAGTAAAGCGTATGTAACTCAACTTCGTGCGTAACAAAAACAACAGGCGTTTGCGTAGACAGTATATTAGTTTAGAATTTAGATCTCTACCGCCTTCAAATACATCAGTCATCATTTTGAGCTCATAGGAAATAATACACTTAAATTTCACGATAGCCGAGTGGTTGGGTGATCGGAATTCGAGTCGAGAGACCCAAGTTCGATCCCAGGATGATCCCAGATGGCAAGACCGTACCAATGGTCTTTTTCAAAAACCTATGTACGATTCATATCGTAGGATTGGACATAAAGACGGCGACGGGCTCACCACCTGTCACGTTGTCCCAAAAATATCTTCGGTGGCAGGTGGGTCGAAAAGACTTAATATTCTGACCTTTGTCTACCCCTGCATTGGGAATGGCGTGAAGATATTTATTACATTTAAATTTATGTTAAATCAAGTAGTTAATTTAAATTAAATAACAATGTCTAGTTAAGAAAATTACTTTGTTGCTACTTTATATATTTTGCCTATTATCTAATAGTTTTGTTCTTATAATAATATGCACTATAGCATTTTTCATGTTAATTTCTAAACTAACTCAAGCAATGTTTTGCATCAAATTATAAAAAAAGTTACGGAAATAAATTCAAGTTATTTAAATTAACCTTAGTTGCTCGACGTGATTCAGCTCACAACACAGCAGGAGCTGGGAGAACACGTCAACTGTTCAGTTCATATAGATAATAATGTAAGTAAATATTACTATTGATTTGTTTATTAAGAATTTATTACATTACCAACGAACAATTACGTATGATGCTGTAAATGTAATAATTTTAGTACCATACATATATAAAGGAACATGGGAAAAATACGCTACTGTGCCCTTTAACTCTTTTTAACTCTATTTGACCATTAAATAAGTATTCATAAAATAATTATATTAAAAATAAAATGAATCTATAAATATTTTATATTTTACTAGTAGTTTAATTTTAAAAATCAGTTGTGAAAAATGACTTTTTTTAATCTTTGTGTTGTGAATTGTCACCGTATTTATATACATTATTTTAATATATGTATAATATATTGAAAACTCTTTGTTGGATAGAAGCTCACGTCCTCCTTTTGATTTTTGACTACTGTTTTGAAATATTATTTATATTTTTATATTAATAATAGTGATTTATAAAGACAAGCGAGCCAAGATGCCATTTTTGTTTTAATTTTAAATTACGTGTATTGAAGCAAGAACTTTAAGCCTACTAGTAGCCTAATAATAGAATTGATTATACATGCAACCTTCAACATTTAACGCCACCCGACCCGCCCCGTACACCAACGCTTTAAGCGTAATATATTTTATAGCAAAAAATTTAAATAATTATTGTATTTTTTGTGGTGTTAATTATTAATATAAATAGACCATGCTAGTTAACAATTTTGTCGTGTCAAAATTTAAATATAATAAAATGCAAACCCACAATGGGTTTAAGAAAAGCTATTAAAACATATAAACAAGGAAGTCACGATAGCCGAGTGGTTGGGTCTTCGGAATTTCGAGTCAAGAGACCAGAGTTCGACCCCAGGTGGCAGGCTCTTATGAATGGGTTTTTCAAAAACTTATGTACGAATTACATCGTTGGCGTGGACATAAAGACGGCGGAGGGGGTTGCCATCTGTCACGTTGTCTTGAAAATATCTTCGGTGGAAGGTGGGTCGAAGAGACTTAATTGTCTAGACTAGACCTCTGTCTACCCCTGTATTGGGAGAAGATTTTTTTATTTTATTATTTATTTATAAACAAGGAAAATTGAGAAGAAAATATTCTGCTTTAGATCCGCTATCTACGAAATCTCGAAGTTTTCCATAATATCATAATATTAATACAATAATAAGTAGTTATAATATATTTGTAGACGGGCCGATAGCCGAGTTGGTAGTTGCTATGCTTTCAAAGCAAAAGCTTGCGGGTTCGAATGATTGCACTCGTGTCATGGACGTTTATTTATGTATGTTAATATTTAGTTATGTATAAGGATATGTATGTAAGTATATTGTACCGTTAACTTGAGACGGCGATAGTGTCACCACCATCATGTAACCCCAAATAAGGGTTGACAAGGAATTGAAAAGGACTAAAATGTCTAGACCTCTGTCTACCCCTATATTGGGAATGGTGTGAAGATATGTATTTATTTTATTTTATTATATTTTTAATTTATTTAGCTATGACGGATGGCTTGCCAGTGGATTAATTGTTGGAGTGTAACGTATAAAAATGGCAATCATAAATAGCTGACTGTAGAACTTTTGTACAATTTGCCTTGTATTAAATATAATTGAACATAAAATAACAATCTTGTGAATATTTTATTTTTAGAATGGAAGCAGTACCTCATCCACTTCTTGTAGTAACAGCAGAAGATATCAAAAAGGTGCACCAGTTTTATGGTATTGATGACCCGAATAGAATCCAGGAAAGCCTAGACAGTGTATATGAATGGTGCCAAAAGCAAAATCACCTCGCTGAAGGAAGTAAACATATGAGTAAATATATATATTTTTTAAATCTCATTTCTGCAAAAACAATTTAAGCTTTTTGGACTTTTCAAATAAAATATTATGTTTATTATACATTCATTGTAATAGCAACAAATCTTCACCATAATATTTGATCTGTGACATTTATTCATGAATTAGTCAAATTTATTAATACTTTAAAGGGTTATTACTATAAAAATGAGTTAGATTTGTGAAAGAATAATGGTTTTTCGTTAGTAATTATACATAAAAACAATTCTGAAAATACATTATAAGTAATTATACACTATCGCTAAGAAGATGTAATGGTTATAATCATTACAACTTATTATATTAATAAGTACTTGTGTATTGTTATTTTTCCATTGTTTTGCTTTGCCTTGCCTAACGGACTGTAAATGTCCGGTTTCGTACACGGGCTATCTTCATTTACGTAATCATAGCAGTTAGCAAGAGGATTGATGATGGAAATATCAGACCGAATAGCATCTTGTATTATATATCTGTAGAATATTCATGGAAAAGGCTAAGCTCGGTGTTTCTGTGCGTGATAGAACCCGTAGCGATGACATCAGCAGCAGCATCAGAGTAATCGACATAGTCGTAATGATCAGCACCCGGGCAGGGCACATAGCTCGTAGAACTGAGAAGTACTGGAGAAGAAAGGTTCTCAAGTGGCAGCCTCGTATAGGCAAACGCAGTGCAGGACCCTCAATAAGATGGAGCGTCGACCTACAGAATATTGCTAAGAGTATGGATGCAGATGACACTGGACCGTTCTAAGTGAGAATCTTTGGGGGCGCCTATGTACAGCTGTGGTTAGATAGGCAGATGATGATGACATAATATATTTTTTATTATTACCATAATTTATATTGTTTAAGTACAGACCAAATATATATAAATTTTACTCTATAATTATTGTTGTCATTTTAGATCGCGCCGTTTTAGAACGACTATTTCTTTTAGCCGGAGGTTCTGTAGAAGGGACGAAGAAAAGAGTAGATAAGCTTTTGACATGTCGTGGATTGATGTCTGAGCTATTGTTAAACCGATCGTTAGATGAATTTAATGGCATTTTAAAATGTGTGTAAGTAGTTATTCTCTCTTTCTCTTTCAAAATGAGAAATCCACCAATAAAAGTAATGGCATAAGAATATGATAATGACCAACAAATAATTTTGAATGGGTATCAAGATAATTTTTATTTTGTAAATTCCTTAGATTCATAAGCGTGAACACTTTTATAGAATATCTGAGAATAAAATAATGTCATGTCGAGCGATTATGGAATTATATGAATTAATTATTTTCAGAACTTTTTTACCTCTTCCAAAGTTGTGTCCAGTTGACCAATCGAGGATATTGGTGACTAAACTCCTGCATTCTCCCAATGAAATTAATAATTTTACAATGCTAAGCTTCTTCAGGTATTTTATTATGGTAAGTTATTAAGGAATCGATCATCATTCAAATTATTATCGTAGCAATACTTGTTATTTACATTGCCCTTTAGTTTCATGAGTTTTATGGTTTATTAAAAGATACTGTTCCGTTTATATGAAAGCATAACTTCTATTTGTTTTTTTATTTACTTTTCTCTTTCAGACATACATAACGGCCTGTTAAAGTCCCCTGCAGGACGTAGGCCTCTCCCATAGGGAGGATTCGCCATGCTTGGCAGGCGGATTAGGGATCGCAGTACCAGTCCATTCGCACCTTAAACGTTGCTGCCCATTTTCGGTCTGATTAATTTTGGACTGATAATTTTTGAGATGGTGACCCAGCCATCTTCCGGTTGTCATAAGGATATTCAAGGCTGTTTCCCTTAATCGCCTCTTACGACACCCACGGGAAGAAAGGGAGTGGCAATATTCTGTCACCGTTACCACACTGTTCTCTAAACTAGAATATTTGAAATTTTTAGGTGGCTGAATATAGATACGTCTATGATTATGGTATATCTGAAAGACATGTTTTAGATTTGGAAGGCCTTAACTTAAGTTTTTTTACCAAAATTAATCCAATTATTATGAAGAAAGCTGAAACTTTGGGAATTGTAAGTAATTGTCTTTATTATGCACACATTAATCATGAATGTGAGGTAAACATATATATAGATACTGAAACAATATAACGATAGTATCGTTAATAGTGTCTGTCTTCGAAATTGTTTGTTGTGGGTTCGAACCTTAGATATTTGTATGACCTAAATGAATGTTTTAATCCGTGTTGTGAATATCTTTGTGCATGTGTGTTTTTTCTACGATCGTTTTGTGCATCGTCATTGTCCATTTGTAAATCGTCAGTGTATCTAAAGAAAATTTACAAGGCATATATAATCACATTTTCTTAAAGGACGGCCATGGAGCCAAGGTGAAGGGCATACATATATTGAACGCACCGCCTCATGTAGACAAATTAATATCTATATTTAAACAAGTACTTAGTGAAAAAGTAGCAAGTCGAATACAAGTGCATAGTACTTACGACGACTTACACAAACACATACCTAAAGAAGTACTTCCTAAGGAATACGGTGGAAATGACAAATGCTTCTCAGATCTAGCTGGTGAGTAAACATACGTATTATATGGAGTGTTCCGACTGATGTATGCTTAAATTTTGTTTAATGCGCTCCCGGTCGAATCTTTTGTCTTTTATAAATCATGAAACTTAAGTGTAAAAATAACAAGGGTCTATTATTAAAGAGAAGAAGGGTCTATAATTAGAAAGAAGTATGACTGCCTATTGGCAGTCATACTTCAACAATAATTTAGTTATATAATAGAAAAAGTACACTATCTTTTAATCCAGTATAAAAAAAATAAAAAAGGATTATTTATTTAGCTTAATATGGGCTTGGCTATTGGAATTCTAGTAATCTTGGTTGATCACAACTCTAGTGACAGTAAGAGACCCGAGTTACGCGCGACAACTTATATACGAATTATATCGTAGTTGTTTCTTTATAGCAGTGCATATTGTTTTTCCAATTCTATACTATTTAAATTATTTCAGCGCTATGGAATGACACACTAAAAACAGAAGAAGCAAGGAAAATTATAAACGAATATGACAAAATGGTAAGCGATGAGACTAAACGTGATTCTTCGAGATTCAACGAAGAAATTCTGGGCATGCCTGGATCTTTTAGGATGTTAAATGTAGATTAAATATACATATTAATAGTTATACATTTTTTGTGCGAATTCAGGTATTGTCTATTAATTTCTACATTATCAGGTTATATTCCGAAAAAATATGAACATGAAGTTCTGATTTTATAATATTAGTATGAAATGAACTGTGAAAATAATTATGTTTCATTTATTCAATCTTAAAGTTGTTAATTTATTTTGTATTCAATTACATACATGCTTAAAGTCGTATAATTTACTGGTATATTATATTGACTATAAATAATAATAAATAAATAAATATCTTCACGCAATTCCCAATAGAGTACCATAAAACTAGCAGCAAACCATAGAATGTATACCTAGATATAATGCATTATGTGCAAAATTAATGAGTTAGAGACGATGGTATTCATGTTAATATTTCCCAATGTTTAAAAAAATATCTTCACGCAATTCCCAATACAGGGGTAGACAGGGGTCTAGTCTAGACAATTAAGTTCCTTCGACCCACCTTCCACCGAAGATATTTTCGGGACAACGTGACAGGTGGTGAGCCCGTCGCCGTCTCAATGTCCAAGCCAACGATAAATTCGGCCATAAGTTTTTGAGAAAACCCATTGGTACGAGCCTGCCATCTGGGGATCGGATTCGGGTCTCATGACTCGAAATTCCGACTACTCAACCACTCAGCTATCGTGACTTATACTCGTATATTGACAATGCAATTTAAATTTATTTAAACCAATAAATTATATCTTAAATCATTATATTAAATGATGGTTGTTTGTTGGGTTGAAAGGATTTAATTGTCTAGACCTAGTCTACACCGTTATGGGAAATTACGTGAAGGTATAAAAAATATAAGAGATGCACACTTGTTGACGTTATAGTCTTTAAATATCCGACTAAACAGTCTCAATGTCCAGGCCCACGATAAATTTGTACATAAGTTTTTGAAAAAACCCATTGGTACGAGCCTGCCATCTGGGGATCGAACTCGGGTCTCTTGACTCGAAATTCCGACCACCCATCCACTCAGCTATCATGATAGTCTTCTAATAACTTTTTTTTTTATCTTCACGCACAACTCGTGACGGGGTAACCAGAGAGAACAGATCGCCAAGTGTCACGACCCCTACATACTTCTTTCGCTTCTTTCAGATTCATCATCTTCTTCATACATGCACGTCTAGGTATCCGAGTACTCTTGACCCTCCCATCTTCGAGCAATTTGCTCACATGGTCTTCGAAAGTTAGTCTCGGTCTACCTCGACACCTTTTAATATTAACTTTCGCGCTATAAATTTTCTTCACCATTCGGTCTTCCGTCATTCGCTCAACGTGCCCAAACCATCGAAGCATGCCCTTATCCATTTTTGAGACAAGGTCATCTTTCAAACCTGCCATATTGCGAATCTCTTCGTTTCGCTTTCGGTCGGCCATGGTAAGGCCGCACATTTTACGAAGAGATCGCATCTCCACTGCATTCAACCTGCTTTTATGCTTCTTCTGGCATACCCAGGTTTCGCTGCCATATAACAAAGTCGGTACCAACACTGCGTTATGTATTGCTAGGCGTGCACTTTTCACAACGCCTTGCCTTTTGATTAACGCAGTCAGGGCACCATTGACTTTGTTCCCGGCAGCGACACGCCTGTCCACATCTAAATCACGTCTTCCATCCCGGCTAAACGCACTCCCCAAGTATACAATTTCATTCACCTGTTCTAGACATTTCTGATTTACCCAAATTTTGCACTTCGTTCTTTCTTCGTCCCTTTCAAATACCAGAACCTTAGTTTTATTAGCATTCAAACGGAGACCATTAATTTCACATTCTTCTTTCATACACGTGACTAATGCCTGCAGTTCTGCCTCTGATGGTGCAATAAGCACTGCATCATCAGCATATAGCAGTCAATTTACTTTTATGTCACCCAATTTCACACCCAAACAGCTATCTTTCAGCTTCTGTAAACAGCTGTCGAGATACAGTATGAACAGCCAGGAAGACATGACACAACCCTGTTTTACGCCCGTTTGGACGCTAAGCATGGGTGACAGGTCATGCCCTACCCGCACACAGGTTTTACAGTCACAGTAAAGTGACTGCACAGCCCTTAGCAATCGACCATCCACACCATACCCCGGCAACAGTTCCCACATTTTCTTCCTTACAACCTTATCAAATGCTTTCTCAAGATCCACAAAAGCACAGAAAATCTTCTGGTTAGCAGCCAGAAGGTTCTCCGCGATCATGCGGAGAGAAAACATTTGATCCGTGCATCCTCTTCCAGGTCTAAATCCGCATTGTGCCTCCCATAGAAATCTTTCCGATTTATTTTGCATCCTACGTGTCAAAACCTTCGAGTAAACTTTGCTTGCTAAACTGGTCAAGCTGATCGCCCGATAGCACCCGCAGTCATAATGTGAACCTTTACCTTTATATAAAGGCATAATGACCGCGGATTGCCAATCATCCGGAACAGCTCCCGTTCGCCAGCACAAATTGCACAGCAGATGAAAGCTGTCCCAGACGCGTGGCCCACCATACTTGACCATTTCCGCAGTAACTCTGTCTAGTCCCGCAGCCTTACCACATTTCAAACTTCTAATCGCACATTCAATCTCTTTCATACTGATGACCTCAGTGTCATCGAGGTCCGAGTCTGGCGTACCAGTCACGGCGTCACCCCCAGATCCCTCACTAAGATCATCACACGCATACATCTCTCTATAAAATTCGCTCCATCGCTGCATGACGTTCGATTTTTCTGAGAGGACGTCATTGGTTCCCGAAAGCACTTTATTCATTCTTAAGGCTGTCGCACCACTCCGGGTCCTTCCAACCTCTTTCCAGAAGAGTTTGGAGTTCTCCTTGAAGTTGTGCGACAACCTTTCATCCGCTTCCATTCTACTCCTTTCACGCACTTCCTCAATCAATGCTTTCGTGAGAACTTTCTGCACTTTATATCTTTCTTTCCTCTTCTCTCTCATATCCTTATCATTACTAGAGGCCAAGTAGTCTAACCATGCTATCTTCTTCTTATTTACAGCTTCTTTTACTTCGTCATTCCACCATGCATCACCCTTTTTACTACTACCTCTTTTCTCAGTTCCACACACGTCTTCCGCTGCACTAACCATTCCATCTCTAACCTTTGCATCTCTAAGGCTCTGCCATATTTCTTCCACACATTCTTTCCTGACATGTCTTTTCTTTTCAGCTTTTCGGCTACCCTTGCTTGATATTTATACCTAGTGTCCGCTTCCTGAAGCTTCCAGCTTCGGATGCTACCGACCGACTGTGGTTCTGGTATCGCCGTCCGGTGGCGCCAACCCGCGAACAGACCCCTAAATCTAGTAATCACTAGATAGTGATCCGTTCCCAGATCAGCACCCCGGAACACTCGCGTATCCATCACCTGTTTTCGCAGTCGGTCATCCACCAGGAATAAATCGATCATACTTCTCTCATTCTCTCTTGTTCTAGTATACATATGGATTTTCTTGTGACTAAACATAGTGTTTGTCACAAGAAGACTCTTTTCCTTGCATACAACCAGTATAAGCTTGCCAGCATCGTTAACCCTTTTATCACCAAACATTCCAAGCACCGACTCGTACCCTG
The DNA here is from genome assembly GCA_029286605.1 of Sericinus montela. Taxonomy (NCBI): domain Eukaryota; kingdom Metazoa; phylum Arthropoda; class Insecta; order Lepidoptera; family Papilionidae; genus Sericinus; species Sericinus montela. The sequence continues at coordinate 7,637,666 of JAGSMR010000024.1, forward strand.
GCCGAGCGGTACCAACCCATCCATTCAAATCACCACATACAACAATTCTTTCGTTTCCTCTAACCAAGTCTAGAACTTCTCTCACATTCTCCCAAAACTCCTCCAGCTCAGCTCTGGACGACGAAGCCACCGGCGCATAAACAGCCAAAAGGAATAACTTCGTCAGTCCCAATTTAAAGCGAACCCAGAGAAGTCTCGAGTTCACAACCTTATATTCAGTCATAACATCGACCAACCGAGACGACAGCAGCACCCCCACTCCCTGGCAGGCGCTCTCGCTCTCCGGGACTCCGGACCATAGAGCTAACGCCCCGCCAGGGAGCTTTTCAGTACCGCTGCCCTTCCGCTTGGTCTCCGACAAACACACGACATCTAATTCTCTTTCTTTCATTATTTCAATCAACTCATTCGTCTTATCTCTCATGCCTCCTCTAACATTCCACGTGCCAACTCTGCACTCGGTCCTCCACCTTCTGCCGTGTCGGGCTGTGCGTGACGGGTGGCGGTCCCCATCGCCGCTTTGCTCGCTGCATTCCACACCAACGGGGACGAACTGGTGTGCTTCGCCTTGGGGGGACGCCCTAACCCTTGTTGGCATGGGTGCGCAGCTGTGTAGAATTGCAGCCCTGAAAAGGGCTGGCAGGGGTTGCGACGAGCACGCTTCTACAATGACCCCAATCTAATAACTTGGTTATTTAATTTTAAATTATATATTTTTTTTTATTTTATCGTATTTACGTATGGGATTCGTAGCACTGTGTAAGGGAAAACGGATATTCTTTATGAAAGATAATATTATTTAGAAATATTAAAATTACTCTAAAGCCCTAAAAAACAAAAAACCAAGACTATGTGGTTTTTTTTTGTTACAATTTTTCTATTTAATTTTCAAGAAATACCATAATTCTATCACATAAATTATAATGATTATGGACTTTAAAAAAACTTATAGCTTCCCTCAACTACTCGGACGCCATTTAGCGTGCATGCTCTTCGACAAAGAATCAAAAGTACCCCGCCAGTAGGGCGGTAGCAGTAAGGTAGTAGCATAGGCTACTTCTATGTTAGAAGAATAATTAGGACTTTATAGACAAACCGGGCATGCGATGCCGCAAGCGAAAACTAGAGCTTTTATAATTTTGAGGTAACACCAAACGTCCTCTTTTTGTATTCCTCTAGAAAATTCTTTAATCCTAATCTGGATTAATACAATCCGTCCATGTGAGAACAAAGGCAGCGTCGACTCTGCATAAATATATGCAAATTTTTTGTAATATAAAGTACAGATAGAACTTTAAAATATAAAACGACACTACAAATAGCAAGAATAAACAACTGCCCATACTTAAAAATCATACTTTCGCAAATTAAAGACAAATCGACTATTCTGGTTGGAAGACCCTGTCAGCTGTAACACAGTATATACTAGTACAGCTGTCAACGCTAACCTATTTACTTGTAATATTTACAATTAAATAAATAATCCTTATTGTTATTTTAAAATCCATTAAGCAGTAGGCACACGAGCATGCCATAGAAATAGGCACATATACATTCAAAAATCATTCTCCATGAAGAATATTGGTACTCGATTGATGAAAAAAGCAAACTCTTTTTTTATATTTACTAGTTCAGTGTACAATAAAGCATATTTTAGTCAGTCATTCATTCAAATCTTACATTCTCCATCCTGTAGCGTATAAAGTTTATATATCTCTTATAGAGACATGATTCAAATCCCTTACGGACGTTTTTACTGAAATAAAAGAGTCGGTGAATGAAAAAATAACAGCAAAAAAAAACTTTCACATGTAGGCGCAGACTACGAGTACTCATAATATCAAAAGCACAACAATAACGCAACCATTAAAAGCGTCTGTGTCTAGACGTCTTTTTTTTTAACAATGACTCTTGTGGCGAAAACCTTCGTGCTTCAGCGACACTAACCAGGATATCAAGAACTCCGTACTCGTTCAAAACTTTTCCGCTTTTAGTGTAATGTGGTTGATTATAGGTTAATTTATTATGGTTGATTGTAAGAACATCGAATTATAAAACCTCGTCTAGAAAAAAAAATTTTTTTTTAATAGAGAAGGGAGGCAAACGAGCAAGTGGCTCACGTGATGGTAAGTGATTACCGCAATTATTTATAAATGTAAGTACAAATCAAGGAAGTGATAAACAAATATATTTGTTTATGTAGCCAAACAGTACTTTAGCTCTACAAGTAAAGTACTGTTTTTTCTTTTAAATCCTACACGACCAAAGTACACAAAATCCTCCCAGCTGTAGGTTTTGATTTCCACAGAAAAAGAAAGTTCAGAGAAATCGAGGTTATAATATCCAATAGACATCTTTTCACCTAAAGAACTCAAAATACTGACAGTTACACTCACGGGTTTATAAGAGAGGGGGTCTAAAACAGTAAAGTTAGCAATCATAATATTTTTGTTTATCGATATGACATTATTACAAATTTGAAAGGGTTGACTCGGACAAATGAATGTCACAAGCTACCACTCCTAACAAATAACCTAACGATGGAGATTAAAGAACACTTGAATGTCTCATTAATTCAGCAGAGGGGACTTTGAAAAGACGAAAAATATATAAACGTAGGGAACAAAGGGCGACGGCGGAATGAATGTGTTAAGCCAAGCCCTGATAAGTGTGGCGGGAAAGGCATCCGAGATGGTTTGTACAGTCAGCATAACGCAAAGTTGAACGTCTACTGGATTTTTAATTACTATTAGTTTAATTATCTTACTAAACGCCATGTAAAAGTGCACTGTAGGATATAGGCATTTCTGTATTTAAATATTTGCCACAATCGCTGCGCTTTCTATCAGGCACACCGTAAGCTGCTACCCATTTATGGTCTGCTTTTGGCCCGGTATTTTTCCATTAAAGTATTAAAAGATTTTCCCGCATTTGGCACTGACGATATCGAAAGAAAGAAATGGTTGGTATATTCCTATGTAGATGCTAAAATAGCTAAACATTAATATACTTTCAGCTCATTTATATGACAGCTAAAGAAAAAAAAAACACCCAATTTCACAAATAATGCGCATTTATCTATTAAACATTTAGACGCATTACCCACTGAAACGTTGCGCTAGTCTAAACTTTATACAATATTGGTGCATATACACTCAAAGTGGAAATTTAAAAGAAAACTTTGACTATAATTATAATTACACAATCTGAATACATGTACAATAATTACAAGAGACTGAAGAGCACAAATTTACCAATACATCTGTACCGCGGATTACTTATTCAAGGCACGGTACACTCCCGAGGTTCGTTCACATCATGACAGACATGTGTACTTTGTGGCTATTTACATGGACTTTCGGATGCGTTTCACATTAAGCAGTTGGTAGCACGCGGAGCGTTGCATGCCAACGTGATAGGGGTAATGAACCGTTTTGTGTAGATATTGTTGGATACTCGCTGGGACAAGGGTTACATTTAGCTTTTATGCCAAAAAAAAATTAACAAAAAAATCTATTTAGTAATAAAATTTAGTAATAATTATCAACCACTTTCTGGTTCTGACTACTTTAAAAGTAACTAAAAAAAGTGAGTAACTTTCGAAGACCGTGTAAGCAAATTGCATAAAGAGGGGAGGGTGAAGAGTTATGGGTTAACTAATTTTCTAAAATTATCTATTTGAAACCGAAAGAGGTATGTACGGATGAAAGAAGCGAAAATGGTATGTAAGGAGGAAATTATTTATATTACTTAAAACGTGCTAATATTACATAATTTTTTTAAGAATAAAATATGGCAAAAGAACGTATGCTTTGGGAGTATCTTTCGTCAGTTACTTCTCCGTTAGGGGAATTACAAAACGGTGGTGGATTTGCATTTTCAAATCCACATGCTGGACGAAATAGGCTGATATTACACTACAACAGGAGAGAAATACTGCATACGACATCCGTGTGAGGTCGGGGCGGATAGCTAGCAATATAATTGCATTCGGAGCGATATGATTATGTCTGTTTATTTAGGAGCGAGAGATTAGTCCTATACAGATAGGGCGATACGGATGCTCAACAGTCATATCGCTCTGGTCATGTTTGGACGGATGTTGTGCTTTCGACATGATAAAGTATAAAACTTTATTTAAAAATGTCACGTTTTGATAACTGAAATCATATCAGTGAGGAAGCGGATTTTTTTTTGTTTTTACGCTTTTTTTGTTGTTGTTCGACATTTAAATTTTTGTTTTTAGCAGAAGAGTCACGATAGCCGGATAGTCGGAATTCCGAGTTGAGAGACCCCGAGTTCAGTCCGTAGGTTCGTACCAATGGGTTTTTTCTAAAACTTATGTACGAATTATATCGTTGGCTTGGACATTAAGACGGCGACGGGCTCATCACCTGTTTGGGACTACCCAATAAAACAAAAACAATAAACAAAAACATATCTTCGGTGGAAGGTGGGTGGAAATGACTTAATTGACTACACCTACCCCTGTATTGGGAATGGCATGCAGATTTCTTTTATTAGCAGAGGAGTATGTCCAACTCGAATAAGAAAACATTATAACCAAAGTTATTACAATACATAAGGCTATGTACAATACAATGTGTAAAGGTCTTACGAGTATGAGCGTAAGACAGTCACCCCCTCACTAGTCGTGATTGTAGTAAGAGGTGACTAAGGGAAACAGCCTTGAATTGCGTTTTGGAAATCCACATATGACAAGATAACCTATAAAAATTACAAGAACAAAGTGTATAAGTCACGATAGCCGAGTTGTTGGGTGGTCGGAATTTCAAGTCGAGAGACCCGAGTTCGATCCCCAGGTGGCAGTACCAATGAGTTTTTCAAAAACTTATGTACGAATTTCATCGTTGGCTTGGACATAAAGACGGCGACGGGCTCACCACCTGTCACGTTGTCCCGAAAATATCTTCGGTGGAAGGTGGGTCAAAAAGGGACTTAATTGTCTAGACTTGACCTCTGTCTACCCCTGTACTGGGAACTGCGTGAAGATATTTTTTTGAAGTGTAAATGAACGGTGACGAGCAGCGTCTTCTATGATGTGAGGTACCTACTGCGATTACCGTCACATTGTCAAGCGTGCCGTGTTTATGGTAAAAAAAAGAAAGAACTGATAGAGATCTTTGAAGTTTTACGTACAAAAGTGTCTGTGGTACATTCCGTTTGTTTCCGATTTCATAACACATGTTTATGCATTAGTTAGTGCTATAGCTGCTTACTTTGGAATGGAGCACTGTATGTGATCTTGTACCTATAGATAGGGTCAAGATCACATACATTGCTGTATTCTGTATCTATTTATTATTAATTTATATACATGTGTACATAATGAAAGTATACATATTATAATATATAAAAGGTATAAATACAATAAAAGAGCGTTTTCGCTTCATTAAGCGAATGACTCAATTTCATCCCAGACTGGCATTGGTCGAAATTGTTAAATAGCAATTTTATGTGCTGAATTTATCATGAACTTGAGGGTGACCGTGCGATAGAATGTCACCTCCCCCGTTTCTTATCGTAGGCAACATAAGAGGCGACTAAGGGGAAAGGCTTAAACTTTTTACTTAACGGACTGTATAACTCCACTGCATGGCATAGACCTCACTCGTAAAGGAGGGTTGCCATAATCGCCACGCTGATAGACTGAGACGCTGTTACCCGTCGTCGGTCTAGCAACCCAGCAAGCCTTGTCTTCGAAAGCAGGGTCACAACCAACGTTGCTATCAGATCGTTTAAATATAGTTGCGAAAATATTTTTCATGTATTCAGTGTGATAAACATGTATGGTACTTCATTCAATTAGTTTCCGATTCCTTTATGTAATTTCACTAAGTAAAGATAGAATGTAATTCGATGGTGTTAGATGGTGGAGTAGTAATATCAAAAAAAATTAATAAACATTTTAACAACAGTGTTTGTTACTATGATTTTGAGACCGTTTGCCAATCATAGTTCTTATAGCAAATTCATTTTTATGGAGACCTCAAGAGGAAGTGGTTTAAAGAGGCCTTTAAGTGAAGCAAGTGTTTTAACTATTGCCGTATGCTTTCAGCGTAAGAAAAGTCCACCGCCCCTCCCCATTCTTCCCATGGGTGTTGTAAGTGAAATATGTGGCGACAGATGTCGCGATAACCATTTCGTAATATACCAGACCAAAATAGAGCACATATGTGATGGGCAGAAGCGTCTTAGGTGCGGTGCAACTGTAACTGCAATCGCTTATTCGAAAATTGAACATTAACAACGATTACACAACGTTTGTTACGGGGAAAAAATAAAAATTACTATATTTTGCAAATTCAAATTTATTATATAAATTTCTATGAAATGAATTGATAATCGTAATTCGAATCAAAAGGCCAGTGTTGAAAATTGCGTTTAATTTATATGGTTTCATATCTTTGCGCAAAGACAGCGACAAGCTCACCGCCGGCCACGGAGTCTTAAATAAACTACGTTGAAATGTGGCTCGAAAAAAATTAGTTCAGAGACTGATATAGTAGTCACACCATAGTATTTGAAATTCGATCGTAAGCTTGTTTTTACCAATACTAAGAGTAAACTAAAAGTCCGGTACATAGATGGCGCTGTGCAGAATTTGAATCGCGCAATGGTTTAACTGTATAGGAGAAGTATAGACATGAAGTTGTTTTCTAGTCGATACCAATGGGTTTTAACTTATGAATTTTTGATAATGCCTTTCTCAGTAAAGTGAGTAAGGCTAAGTATTTTAGCAAAGTTGATACAAATTAAACATTGTCAAAGAAGGAATTCTAGACGTAAGTAGTTTTACAAGAAGAAATAAATTCCTCTTTTCCTGATCTGAAATGAGGTGATTACACAGACAGAATGATGACATATGTCAGTCAGTCATACCCAAACTTATCAGTCCATTATTATAAAAGTAAAAAAATATTAGTAATTAGGTACTAGTACTATGGAGCAAAACGCCAAACTTACACTCAACCCGATGGTAAGATGCATCTACTGTAGTCGATGTATACCTGCAACCAACTTGTAACAAAGAAGGTTACAGATGGTTTGGAATTCCTCATTTCCTACAACCCGTCCATACAATTCAAACCGGAAATCGAGAGTTTTTTTGCTGCTACTAAATTTAAGTTTGTTTCTCGATGGATGTGTACCTAATACAGACCCAGACGATTCCTAATGAAATGAATGGTATCGCCTTGACATATATAACAATCAATTAACATTTTTTAATCTTCAGCTATTCTTAATAATTATCATAATATAGATCTAAGTTATCTAGATTCTTGGAAAGAAAAGAAATAAAACGCCAGTCAATTTCCAGTCATTAGTGAGCTTGCGGTTGAGCTTTGAGCTCCCACTTGCATTTTAAAGCCTTTAAAAAGGAACGGACACAGCACTCCAATTAGAAAGGATTAATGAACGTCAGCTCTCTGCGATGGGGTTGCTTTTATATCATACGATAAACATATCTTTATAATCAGTTACAACTAAATTTAATTTAACCAACTGTTACTGGTGGCTTTGCACGTATTATGTTTAATAACAATAAAAAATATCCTATATTCTTAAAAATAAAAAAAAATAAATATCTTCACGCAATTCCCAATACAGGGGTAGACAGAGGTCAAGTCTAGACAATTAAGTCTCTTTGACCCACCTTCCACCGAAGATATTTTCGGGACAACGTGACAGGTGGTGAGCCCGTCACCGCCTTTATGTCCAAGCCAATGATAAAATGCGTACATAAGTTTTTTGAAAAACTCATTGGTACTGCCACCTGGGGATCGAACTCGGGTCTCTCGACTCGAAATTCCGACCACCCAACAACTCGGCTATCGTGACTTTGATTTTGACTTTGAATTGATAGATTCAAGCAAAATATCAAAAGCCATGAATTATATAATCTTAATTCTTATACGGATGCATTTCGCATACACAAAGCATGACCTTACTCTATGGTATTGATCTCCTTGTGGTTAATGCGGTTTTACTTTTATATCGGGCGTGGATAAAAATATAGAAGTTTTATATTTAATATTTAAGCCCCATACATCATTATATATATTTTCATCTTCACGCAATTCCCACTAACAAATTTAATAGTAATATCGTAAAAACTATAAGTTAATTTAAGAATTGTAATTTGGTGAAAAATAATGAAATAATAAATAAATAAAATTAAATATTTCCCAATACAGAATGAGTCAGAGGTCTAAACAATTTAATCCTTCCGATGCATTTTTCATCAAAGCTTATTTTGGGACGACTTCACGGGTGATGAGCCTCTCGCCGTCTTTATGTCCCAACCTACGCTATTTAAAAAACTCTTTGGTACGAGCCAGCGTTCTGGGGATCGAACACGGTGTCTCTTGACTAGAATTGCGATATAACATATAATATACAAGTTTTTAAGCGAGTAAAGTAATGATTGTAACAGGTGGTGGACTTCTTACCGTTCTAGGAGTCATTCTAAATGTTACCCATTTTGTCGTCAAATAGTAGTTTAGCAACTATAACGTGCCAGTTTGAAAGGTATAGTGAGCCGGTAGAATTCCACTGCCCGTAATTACGGGCAATGATGCAATTTATGTTAGTCCTGGGAGTTCACAACACCTAGGTAACCATTTTCGCTTGAAAATGTCCAGGACAACTAGTAGTAGCTACTTACCAATAGGTGTACCGTCTTAATTCGAAAGTGAGTTTGTTTGTTACGTTATTACGGCTACTGCTGGACCGATTTAGATTAATTCAGGTGTAGGAATAAAATCTTTGTGGGAGGCCTATGTTCAGTAGTGGACTTTTGATAGGCTGTAATGAAGAAGAAGAAGAATGTGTAGGAATAGACTGAATCCTGGATACGGTAGCTTGCAAAAAACTTGAACCTAACGTATAAAATACGCGTCACTATCCCAATGACTATCCCCGTCCAAACTGCGAAACGCGCATCCCTAGTTGGAGCCCACTTTTCGACTATGTCGTCATAGCAACAGTAATGGCGCTGACGTGATTACGTTATTCAGATTGAATTGGTTGCCGTCGTTAACACGAATGCTAAATATTGATCACGTGTGTACGTTGTACTTAATTTTGTTCACGTACGGTACATCACTATGGCAGAGTTAATCCCGTTCATAGTTCACCCAACCATTCCTTATAGAGTATCCGGCGCTCGTTAGCTATCGGAAACAGATTCCTTATTCGTAGTCCGACATTACAATTGCTAATAGCGACAGGCCTGGGATTGATAGTGGACAAAACAACACGATCTATACGCTCTCTTGTGCATACGTGTGTTTGAAAATAATTTATTATAAGACCTAATTCATCATCGGAGAGTATTTTTTACTATGTTGGCAATGTTTATAGACTCCTGACACATGAAGTTCATGATTTTCATGAAATAGGAGGAGAAGTGTTAAAAAAAATAATAACTAAATAACCTTCGCACAAAAATATTTGTTAACGCTTTACTAGTTTAAAGTGGACGAAGCGAAAAAAGTATGTAAGGATCGTAGCAAGTGGAAAGAAGTGGTCTCTGCCTACCCCTACAGGAAGAGGCGCGATGATATGTATGTATGTATGTTACTAGTTTAGAGGCGTGGGCACTGGAGCGTAGGATAGGAGGTCGGCGTGATAAGCGGTGAGCCTGTCGCCTTCTTGATGCCTAAGCCCCCGACTGCAATCGTAATAAACAACTTTAAAATGTTCATTTAAAACCTAAATGGTAACACATAAGAAGCTGTGCATCTTCAGTTTACGAAGCGTAGTATAGACGACATCGCTTTCATGATTAAAGGAGACGTTCTTGGTTGTAGCCAAGCGCCAGCCTCCGTGAAATAGGTCATAACACTTGAATGTCTGTAGCATAAGCGTTCTACGAGATATCTTTTGTATATAGGCATCAATATCAAACTCGTTTTTTCACTGGTAGACCGTGTTATTCATTCGATAAAAATATAAAAATAAGCTTTTAAGCTATCAACGGTTTTCCGCTGTTGAACGGTGAGGAGTTCTTTTGTCCGGAATCATTTAAAAAAAAAATATCTTCACGCAATTCCCAATACAGGGGTAGACAGAGGTCGAGTCTAGACAATTAAGTCCCTTCGACCCACCTTTCACCGTAGATATTTTCGAGACAAAGTGACAGGTGGTGAGCCCGTCGCCGCCTTTATATCCAAGCCAACGATATTCGTACATAAGTTTATGAAAACCCATTGGTACGAGCCTACCAACTGGGGATCGAAATTCCGACCACCCAACCACTCGGCTATCGTGACTTATTAAATCTTCTTATGCTGGAATCATTTTTAAAAAAAATATAAATAAGAGAGGTTTCCTCTTATTTGTCTGTCTGAATAATTGTCACAAATTAATGTAAAAAAATATAAAAATAAGCTTTTAAGCTATCAACGGTTTTCCGCTGTTGAACGGTGAGGAGTTCTTTTGTCCGGAATCATTTAAAAAAAAAATATCTTCACGCAATTCCCAATACAGGGGTAGACAGAGGTCGAGTCTAGACAATTAAGTCCCTTCGACCCACCTTTCACCGAAGATATTTTCGGGACAAAGTGACAGGTGGTGAGCCCGTCGCCGCCTTTATATCCAAGCCAACGATATTCGTACATAAGTTTTTGAAAAACCCATTGGTACGAGCCTACCAACTGGGGATCGATCTTGGGTCTATTGACTCGAAATTCCGACCACCCAACCACTCGGCTATCGTGACTTATTAAATCTTCTTATGCTGGAATCATTTTTGATACTCTAATCATGTACATGTAATATGATCATGCCATAAAAAATGCATTTTATTCGGATTTAATACAGCACGTCAAATTTTAAACTTAGCATTTAATGAAAAATTTACGAAATGAACTGACACGGGCGGGATTTAATAACAAAAATTCCAGCATAAGAAGATACAGCTATATTTCAGCCAGCAAGATAATACCTAAACAACACCTAAACTACATTGCAAGTTAAATTAAAAGCTTGAATTAAAACCAGTGTTACCAAAAGGTAAACGAAACATGAGACGTACTATTCTACTGTTTGGTATAGTTGGAACAATTCTCCCATCTTCTGTCTTTCCTTGGGTGTCGTAAGCAATCATGATTATCAATTTGTCAAGCGAATTAATCATGTTGAAAAATACCAGTCCTAAATTAAGAAAAGCATTAACTAGCAGCAACATCTATAGTGCGGGGTGCCTAGCACTGCGTCATCCAATCCGATAGTACGATGTTCTTATTAGATGAGTGGCGTCCTCAAGGGATTTCTTGAATGGGTAAATGCAGAAAACTAATTTTTCATCTGTTTCGGTTTCTGGACTCGAAATCCGATCACTAAACCACCCGGCTATCGTGACTATTATAAGTAATGCGATATAATTACCGACGTTAACAGACGATTCTTCGAGGCAGCCTATCATTGATACGCGTTAAAAACAAACGAATCGGAATAGCGCATGCGGTGGAACGGGTTGACGGGGCTGGATATCATTCTTAACTGTGGGAACCGGTATTTTGCTTTTAGGGCATGCCCACAATATCGTTAGCTAACCGCTGTCACTCTAAAATGTGGTAATATTCCACTAAACAAGGGTCTAGAATAAAAGTTCCGATAGTCGCCAAGGAGACTGGGTGTGGTAGTAGCGTATGGCTTGTCTTCATATCTCTATATCGATCTGTAAATGAACTATTCAATAATAAATAAGCATAGGCATTATTCGCATTATAACGCACTCAGTTATCAAATTCATTTATCGAATGGACTTTCGATCTTACAAAGAACCCCAAGTATAATTATTATAAAACATTTTATTGTCTATCTGTCTGTTAAAGGCGGCGACGGGCTCACCACCTGTCACGTTGTCCCGAAAATATCTTCGGTGAAAGGTGGGTCGAAGGGACTTAATTGTCTAGACTCGACCTCTGTCTACCCCTGTATTGGGAATTTTATTGTCTGAACTACCGAAACGACATATTTGTAACACTAGACTGATCGTAGTGGGTTGCTTGTGGCTTGCGGCTTGCCCCCCTCTGTTCCTTTAACTAACGTATATCTTTATTATAACATTAATTGATGTGCTATTTACCAAACACTTAGTATAGTAAGGAATAAGTTTATGTTCATTTAGTCATACTATTGCCATTATTACACGTTAGTGTGATGAAAATTTTACAAAGCAGATGTTCTGAACGTATGTCGCTATACGTCAGACAGAGCTAAATGTATGTACGAAACCAATATGATTAACAGAAATTAACAATTCTTTCCATTCAATACCAATGCTCTGAACAAACCACGCGAAAATTAAATTTTATTTTGAACAAAATAGTTAATTCGTCGCTTTATTTCCTATTTAAAGGCTTTAAAAAATTGTTATAATTTAAAAAGATTTCTATATGCCTAATTTATATTCTATATACCTATAAATGCATCATGCACATAGATTCGACCATTTTTAAATATTCCACTAAACAAGGGTCTAGAATAAAAGTTCCGATAGTCGCCAAGGAGACTGGGTGTGGTAGTAGCGTATGGCTTGTTTTCATATCTCTATATCGATCTGTAAATGAACTATTCAATAATAAATAAGCATAGGCATTATTCGCATTATAACGCACTCAGTTATCAAATTCATTTATCGAATGGACTTTCGATCTTACAAAGAACCCCAAGTATAATTATTATAAAACATTTTATTGTCTGTCTGTCTGTTAAAGGCGGCGACGGGCTCACCACCTGTCACGTTGTCCCGAAAATATCTTCGGTGAAAGGTGGGTCGAAGGGACTTAATTGTCTAGACTCGACCTATGTCTACCCCTGTATTGGGAATTTTATTGTCTGAACTACCGAAACGACATATTTCTAACACTAGACTGATCGTAGTGGGTTGCTTGTGGCTTGCGGCTTGCCCCCTCTGTTCCTTTAACTAACGAATATCTTTATTATAACATTAATTGATGTGCTATTTACCAAACACTTAGTATAGTAAGGAATAAGTTTATGTTCATTTATTCATACTATTGCCATTATTACACATTAGTGTGATGAAAATTTTACAAAGCAGATGTTCTGAACGTATGTCGCTATACGTCAGACAGAGCTAAATGTATGTACGAAACCAATATGATTAACAGAAATTAACAATTCTTTCCATTCAATACCAATGCTCTGAACAAACCACGCGAAAATTAAATTTTATTTTGAACAAAATAGTTAATTCGTCGCTTTATTTCCTATTTAAAGGCTTTAAAAAATTGTTATAATTTAAAAAGATTTCTATATGCCTAATTTATATTCTATATACCTATAAATGCATCATGCACATAGATTCGACCATTTTTTTAAATATTCACTTTGATATGATCGCAGCTGGTATATTAAAATCAAAACAGGAGCAACAACAAAATTATAACAAAAACCCAATGCGATTTATAAATAGTATTTCAAACATTTCGAGTTTAATTTCTAAAACACTAAAAATGTCGCTGCCGGGAACAAAGTCAATGGTGCCCTGACTGCGTTAATCAAAAGGCAAGGCGTTGTGAAAAGTGCACGCCTTGCAATACATAACGCAGTGTTGGTACCGACTTTGTTATATGGCAGCGAAACCTGGGTATGCCAGAAGAAGCATAAAAGCAGGTTGAATGCAGTGGAGATGCGATCTCTTCGTAAAATGTGCGGCCTTACCATGGCCGACCGAAAGCGAAACGAAGAGATTCGCAATATGGCAGGTTTGAAAGATGACCTTGTCTCAAAAATGGATAAGGGCGTGCTTCGATGGTTTGGGCACGTTGAGCGAATGAGTGAAGACCGAATGGTGAAGAAAATATATAGCGCGAAAGTTAATATTAAAAGGTGTCGAGGTAGACCGAGACTAACTTTCGAAGACCATGTGAGCAAATTGCTCGAAGATGGGAGGGTCAAGAGTACTCGGATACCTAGACGTGCATGTATGAAGAAGATGATGAATCTGAAAGAAGCGAAAGAAGTATGTAGGGATCGTGACACTTGGCGATCTGTTCTCTCTGGCTACCCCGTCAGGGATTGTGCGTGAAGATAAATAAATATAACTAAAAATAAAAGCAAATATCTATTTGTTGAATATTTATATTTGTACTCGACTGTAGTTGTTTAGAGATATTTCTCATATCCATTCGCTTTTCCTAGAACTGTCGTAGACTCAAGACAAGTTTAAGTCCTTTCAACCCATCTTTTACAAATGCTTATGAGAAACAACGTGATAGGTGGTGAGCTCATCGACGACTTTGTGTCCAAGTCAACGGTACAATATACTTACATATATATGAACAACCATGACTAGAGTACAAACATTCATATTCGCCACACAAATGTTTGACCAGCTAGATTAGAAGCCACAACTCTTATCTTTGGGGCAGCACTCACCAACGACATCATTAGGCTGAGAATTCTAAATCCTGAGCGGTCAGACTGTGCCGTGTGATATCGACGTAGTTTTCTTCCCAAGCGGCTAAGAGAAAAATTGGCTACCGAAGGTTGTCGGGATAAGCATCACAAAATACCAAAAATAAAGCAATTCGATGACGGAAGGACTCGTCTTAAGAGCGGTTTTTACTAGTATAGCGATCACCATTCCGCTTGCAGAGCATGGCGTTATTGGCAATTATGTAATAATGTACATATATATATATATATATATTTATTTATTTATTTATTTCTCTAATTGCGTAACGCACAATAGTTATAAGGTCTTGTAAATAGTAGACAGATAGATCATTTTGGCCCCTGACGGGCTCAGCATTTATCACCATCCAGTAACTAAAACACTGGGAATCCTACTTCAAGAATGGATGATGTGACCAGTTGTTGAATACGTTATTAATATTACAATGATATTTAAATATTAACAGAACATTACAACAGTTATAAAAGCCTACGAGTAATGTTAAAAATAATAGGTTTTATAAAATTTTTTCCGATAAGCTCGTCATGCAGACCTAAAGTGGAACTTCCTGTCTGTTTATTATTGTATGGTGATACAAAACCATACTAAATAAATACATACACATTACAGTCATTGTTCCTATTCCAAAGTAAGTAACAAAAGACTGTGTTATGGGATCGAAAATAACGAAGGTTTCATAAACTCCCAGACACGAGGCAACCTACGAAAAGTGGTTTTCTACATTAAACTGCCTGGGAATCGATCTCGCGCATTTCAGATGGCGGCATCATGAAAACCGTTGTGTTCGCCACTCGTCCTAGGTGGTCGTCATATTATTTATTCGAAAAGCTTTCATATTCATCACACAAATGTTTGACCAGCTAGATTAGAAGCCACAACTCTTATCTTTGGGGCAGCACTCACCAACGACATCATTAGGCTGAGAATTCTAAATCCTGAGCGTTCAGACTGTGCCGTGTGATATCGACGTAGTTTTCTTCCCATGAGTGTCGAGTTTTCTTCCCAAGCGGCTAAGAGAAAAATTGGCTACCGAAGGTTGTCGGGATAAGCATCACAAAATACCAAAAATAAAGCAATTCGATGACGGAAGGACTCGTCTTAAGAACGGTTTTTACTAGTATAGCGATCACCATTCCGCTTGCAGAGCATGGCGTTATTGGCAATTATGTAATAATGTACATATATATATATATATATATATATATATATATATATATATATATATATATATATATATATATATATATATATATACATATATATATATATATATATATATATATATATATATATATATATATATATATATATATATATATATATATATATATATATATATATACATATATATATATATATATATATATATATATGCGGATGGCGCATTTTTACAAATAAATTTTAAATATAAATTTCAATTTTTTTTTAATCATTTATACGTATATTTTTAACAATGGTCTATGGCAGAAGTCTTCTACTAAGCAAGTAAATTTTTCGATAGGTATAAATTATAAATTTCAAAATGTAATTAATTACTCGTAATTAGTTTTGTTAGTAAATATATGAATTTTGAAATTCGCTAAAACTAGAAAACCCACACACACCCACAGAGGCGTCGCCTGCTCGCCGGCTAGTCAAGTTGTGGAAGAAATTAATATTCGATATTGCATTTAAATATCCTTGCGCCATATGCTATCCATATGCTACTGGGATAGACATAGGTCCAAACAATTAAGCCCAAACAATTAACCTTTTACCAAATAAATATTTTGGGACAACGTCACTGGTGTGTGTTGCAGTCTTTATGACCAAGCCAACGATATAAAGCGTACTTAAGTTTTGAAAAAATGAAAACCATTGGTATCGAACCGAGCCTACCACATAGGTATCGAACGCGGGACCCTCGACTCGAATTCCGATCACCCAAGCGCGATTAACAAAGTCGCAACTAATTAAAAAATATCAATAAAACATCGGGAATAAAACGAATCACTGAAACATCGATATCTTAAATGTATGAGAACGTCACTAAAACAGTCTCTGTCGTAACGCTTCATGACTCGACGACATATAGGAGGCGATTATTTCACGCCCTCGGACGGAATGGCCACGCTTGACATACTGCACAGCTAACTACTAACTATAATCATAAAGTGCCTACTCTCTAACTAACTCGTATTTATCCAATAATATTACCAAATCATTGCCAAATTTAAGACATTATTCAGATTCAGTCCTTTTTATCGTGATCATAAAGATGCCCCTCCTTAATTAAATGAGCGCAATGTGATTTGAATAAAGACTAGTTCTTTCAAAAGGAAGATTTCAGATAGCAGTTACGAATGCTCCTTCGTCTAGAGGTCTTGTCTGTGACATGTGATGTTGTTATAAAAATTATATGTAAGTTCGAGCAGGAGATTCGTCTCTTTTTTTAACAGTGATGGGTCTCAAATAAATCCGTTATTATCACGAGACTTATTTAATTGGATATGCGTCTATTACCTTCCTCAAATGAATTACTTTGCATGCGTTAGTGGCTGCAGTAGCCAGCATAGTGTATCATCATCAAATCAGTTGAAGATCACCAAATCTGTATCTAGACTAACACCGTAGACATCATCTTAGAATATACATTTGAGGACCTCAGTGGAAGAGTTGCAAACATTCTGGTGGCGTCAGCTCTGAGGTAGATTGAAACCAAATTCGGCAATGACATAAACTCAAATGTAAAAGTTCGGAGCTCCACGGCCCAAATAGGTCCCAACGAATTACGTGTTACTTACGAGTAACTATTGGTAATATTTACACAACCAGTCGTATGGTTCACAGGTGCCCGACATCGATCTAGCTTCGGCGCAGCTATCGGACGCTGTTGCAACGTTTTGTCATCTGTGGTCAGAAATTAATTTGACGAATTACTTTGTCGCTTTCTTCAGAGTCCAAAGTCAGTTCTTTAAAATATTAAGGTAAAAACGATTTCATAATATACAATACTTGATTTTCGCTCGGGATCAATCGGGTTACGTTTATCAATACATTAAATAAAATTTAAGTGAAATGAAATTCCAAATTAACAACAGCTTTTCTTACTGAAATGACGTTGACAGAATTCTTCTTAGATTCCTTTGTTATACAAAGAAATAGGAATAACTTTTCGCCAAATGCATATAAAAATAAACTAAATTTCCCGCGCAAAAAAAAAAATACTAATTTTATAAACACGCTGACACAGCGAAGCTTAACTTGATTTAAATTTAGCTAGTAAAAAATAATACTTCGACCTAACGACATAAAATCAAATGTATTTAAAGATTTTTCTGAAAAATTAAATCAGTAGCGACACACTTTTTACATTCCATTGATATTTAAAAAATATATATAACTATGTTTTTGACAAATTACGTGTGGTAGAAACATTTTAAATATGTGACATTGCATTACGTGTCCCATTTGTGCATTTGATGTAAACGTCGTAAAGCTTATGCGATAAGATCGGAGAGACCCCAGGTGCAACGATGACGACGCGAAAGACGAAGACTTGTATGTAACATATATATAATAATCAGCTGATACTATAGCACATGACTATGCATATGACAAATGTTGTATACAATACATAGATGAAATAGCTACACTACATACATGTGAATTAATCAATAAGTACATACATATATATCGGCCTATTAAAGTCCACTGCAGGACATAGGCCTCTCCCATAGGGAGGATTTGCCATAATCGTCACGCTTGGCAAGCGGATTGGCGAACGCAGTACCAGACCACTCGCAGCTCAGACGCTGCTGCCCATCTTCGGTCTGATATTTTTTGAGATGGTTATCCCGCCATCTATCGGTTGCTATAACGATATAAAAGGCTGTTTCCCTTAGTCCGCGGAATGAAAGGGAGTGGTAATATTCTTACGACTTTACCACACGGAACCAATAAGAACATCTTAATCTATTTTTACAAAACTAATAATAACTTTTTTAAATTAGTAAGATACGACAATCTCCGGAAGTAAAATAAATAAATAAATAAATATCTTCACGCAATTCCGAATACAGGGGTAGACAGAGGTCTAGTCTAAACAATTAAGTCCCTTCGACCCACCTTCCACCGAAGATATTTTCGGGACAACGTGACAGGTGGTGAGCCCGTCGCCGTCTTTATGTCCAAGTCAACAATATAATTCGTACGTAAGTTTGTGAAAAATCCATTGGTACGAGCCTGCCACCTGGGGATCAAACTCGGGTATCTTGACACGAAACTCCGACCACCCAACCACTCGGCTATCGTGACTCCGGAAGAAGATTTACAATTCAATTTTTTTTTTCATTAACCTGAAATTACGTTGTCGCTGAGTCTATTGGCTGTGACTAATAATAAATCAGTTGTGTATTGCAGCGTAGACAAAACGTTATGTTACCATTAAGAGACAATATTATAAACAGTAAACCATTTCATATGGATCGTTTTAACACGGATATTGACAAAATTCGTATGTATATAAATAGCATGTTTTTGGTAAAACTTGAAGACTAGTAGAAAATTCTACGCGAACTAAGTACGCGATAGTAATACGCAATATCATAAATATATAACAGCTAGTAAACAAATGTTTATGTATGATCAAAATATTTATTCTTGTAACACAAACGGCCGGCTGGTCGTATTTTGAAAGAAAGATAATAAATACATATGTAGATAGGGACAATTTCACATACATTGCTCCGATTCCAAGAAGCTAAAGCACTTGAGGTATGGGAATCGGAAACAACGAAGGTACCACAACCAGCCAGACCCGAGAAAATTTAGAAAAAACGGATTTTCTACAATGACCTGATCGGGAATCACTCCCGGAACCTCGAGATAGCGTCAACCTGAAAAATTGATGTTTACGCCACTCGTCCAAGGAGGTTGTCTAGTATTTTGAGTGAAATTCTGTGGTAGATCCTGGATTTACTGATAGCAGACTTTGATCCCTACAAACTTTGCTGTTCTGTTAACTGTTTACTGGTGTTGACATAAATAAAATAATTGAAAGTTTTTAAGAACAATAATACCGTAACCGATATTTGTTTTAAGAAATTGTTTTTTTAAGCCACCAATAACAATTCGAACGAATGCACAATTTAAGTGTCTATTTACTTTTATAATATTAACTTTTTCGAACTTTCAGTTCCTAAAATGCTTTTAATTTTCAATAAAATAATAACTTGTAATAACGGTACAGTACAGTAAACAAGTCAATTGTTATTATTTAAACGTTAAGTATCGATTTAAAACTGTTAAGAGGACTATTTGCAATTAGCATACTTATTTCCGTATTCCGTATGTTTAATACAGGAACAGTAAACAAAATTAACTGCAGTTTTAATTAGGTCGTATAATACAGTAGGTGTATCGTTGTTTTAGCCCATTAAACTGAAAGTTTCGAGTTTAAATCGCAAGCAAAATAATTATAACGAAGCGTGAAACTAAAGATAACCACAAAGATACGTACTGCCTCTAAATATTACCTGGCGTAACGGAAAATTAATTATTATATTGAGGCTCCGTTGCGTCCCATATCTCTAACACTCCATCTGAGCCCTCTTCCGATCGTATCGCATAAACGGTAGGTACTTCAGATACAGTGAAATAAGGACGAGGAAGGATCATTACGAGGAGGCAGGAAGATATCTATAGAATGAATAGGAAGATTGAGGAAGATATTAGCCCGAGAATTATCATATCGAAAAAAAAAACCTTTAGTATTTACGTTACAAAGAAAATAACACCGGAATTATTTCCATTATACCTAATACGAATCAACCCAGTTGTGATGCAGTGTATAGTTGTATAAATAGCCATTGCCAAGCCATTTAATACCAAAAAAGAAATATTTAACGGCTGACGCCTTACACCCAAAGGATGGAGATTATTCATAGATTTATTTAAGGCAAGTCTCACTGTAGCTTGAAAAATCATTGAAAGCATCATATCATTTTGTATTCCAATGCAATATTTGTTTCAGATTCCTAAGTTCAATTATTTTTGGGATCCATTGATAGTAGAATACGACTGCGATTAAATAAATGTCTTCACGCAATTCCCAATACAGGGGTAGACAGCGGTCTAGTCTAGACAATTAAGTCCCTTTGACCCACCTTCCACCGAAGATATTTTCGGGACAACGGGACAGGTGGTGAGCCTGTCGCAGTCTTTGTGTCCAAGCCAACGATGTAATTCGTACATAAGTTTTTGAAAAACTCATTGGTACTGCCACCTGGGGATCGAACTCGGGTGTCTTGACTCGAAATTCCGACCACCCAACCATTCGGCTATCGTGACTTAAACTGCGACTGCGATTGCTAAATTTATACATGAAAATTCAGCTTCCGTACACGTTCGTGTCGTGCTATGTCTAGACAAAGTTACATTTCTATAAAAGAGTGTTTCGATTTAGTTTTTATTACAAATTATTCCCTGAACTAGAAATTCTAAGTAGAACAGGACAAAGGTATTAAATGACCTTTAACACCTTTGTCCTATTCTGTGAAATTGAGTGACGTGTTTTCTCGGTGAACCTATGTTCACAAGAAAACTTTTATATATCAGATTCAATCACAAAAATGGGGAGAGAGAACAACAAAGCGTGGGGAGTTTCGTAAGTGTGTGTAACTGATCAGTTAAAACTGACACCAATATAATCTGCGAGGTATTACAGGTACTATGATGTATCTAATCAAATCAATATTTAAAAATAAACAAAACCGTAGATCCCAAGCATAACGCACGATAACCACACACGAAACGAAGGCACAAAACAGATAGCGTCCGTCAAAGAGAGCGGTCACTGACCTAGCGCAAGCAATGCGCTACTCAAAAGCTAATAGCGTCTGCTAATAGCTCCAGCACTAAATAAACTGTTTAACAATCATCAGTCTATTCGGCGTCCTATCAACACTGTCTTGGTTTATTTTTTTTATTGGGGTACTAACACAGTTGATAGTAACTAGCCAGTTTTTTCTTGAGAGACAACAAAAAGCAAATTTGTCACGGCCGAGTGGATAAAGGTGTTGTAACGAGCGATAATACGATGTAAGGTCGTAATATAACAATTCTGAATTCTGATTATGACTGTGATTAAACTTGTGAAAGCATCTTTCGAATGGCTTTCTCTTTCCTGATTTTAATTGATAATTAGTTATAATGGGACCTGTAATTTTAATGATATGGAAAAAGTCAACAGACGAGCGCACAGCCCAACACTGCGCCGAAAAGACACGCGCATTCATAGTTTATTAAAAATAAAGATGCTAATACATCCTAGCCAGCTCTGAAGTCCCGGATTAAATCCCCGGACGGGTCAATATAGATTTTTTTTAGTTAGTGGTAAATTCGGAGTTTCTGATTCCATGACACGGGTGCTTTAGCTACTTACTTTTGGATCAGAGCTATTATGTGATGTTGTCCTTATTCATGTATGTATTTAAGTAATAAGACAAGGAGAATTATTTCGTTAATAAAGACATAATATGTGGGAAGTGTATAATTAATGTATTTCGAATAACCCGAATCGGCACTTAGCGAGAATTCTATTCATTTGTTGTAATGTCGAAACCGTGTTCCTAACTCTACCTACGTAAATTCAGAGTTAATCTATACATGTAAATAAAATTGGAGTGTCTGTTTGTAATATTGAAATAACCGTTTTCTGGCTAAATGTATATGAATATGTACAGTACATACACCAAAATAAAATTTTTTATAATTTTTCAATTTTTCTGTTTGTTCCGGAACGGCCGATTTTTACAGGACTTTCACTCACAGATAACTAATGTTACAAGGAGTAACATATGCTACTTTTACTTTTAAAAACATAATTAGGGTTCCGCATATAGATTGTCACTTAAAGATTCGATCAGTACTTACATGAAGTAGGCCAGATTTCTCAGTCTTGCTTTATTGTAACGGCAAAAATTTAATACGGCTTTTGACTTTTCCCCGCGTAGTTCTGGTAAGAGGTCACTGAGGAAAAAAAATAATTATGATTATCATTTGTTCGCATAAATATAGTACAATACTAAGCCTTGTAATCCGCATGGCATTCCATGGGCAATACCTAAAGATGGTATAACTATCAATAAAAATTATGCAGATCAGTGATGGTTAGTAACGCCTAAGTTTAAAATATTAGAATTTTTTTTTATTTTATTACAAAAGGATTGTTACAATAAAATTTCAATGGTTTTCTACCAATTCTAGCTGCTTCCATAGATTATCGTAGCAAGGCGAAAATGCGTATATTAAACTATACTAATAAAAAATTAAGCTATACTAATATACTTATGTTATGAAAGTTTGTATTTCGTTACTTTTCATAGTTTTCCTCGCCAAAAATCCGAATGGATCTTCATATTTTTAAGGTAAATAACAATAATGCAACAGTAAATAACTTTTTTGACGATTTCTCGAAAGTGACACTAGAACGGTTTCACGAGTAAATGCTAATAGATTTAAAACTTACGGATGACTCAGTTTCTTAAGAAACAAACATAGACATATACAACTAGTCATATACAGCTGTAACTAGTAAGTAATATGTACATCCTGTTTTAAACAAAAGAGAGAAAGACGATTAAAGCATCGTTACAAGTATATTATGCAGAATTATCTTTACGAAAACTCTCACTTAAAGTCTTAACTGACCTCACACTACCATTATTATATATATAATATAAGTGTTTATACACTACATATTATATATCTCATCACCGTCCAAGACGCAGGGAATCTTACTTTGGATAAAGTCATGTGTGTTCGAAAATAATAATACTGGTGTGACTGTTTTCGGGTTTTGTTATTCAACCATTTTTTACCAGATCTTATGTGATTTTAATAACTTTGGATGTGTAGTAAGTTAAACATGATACGAAACTATTAAGAAATTAGTTTAGTTGTCAGGATGTTAGACAAAAACTAAAACCCCACGGTTTTCCATTTTCACAATAATAATATTAAATATCTTCACGCAACTCCCAATACAGGGGTAGACAGAGGTCTAGTCTAGACAATTAAGTCCTTTTGACCCACCTTCCACCGAAGATATTTTTGGGACAACGTGACAGGTGATGAGCCGTCGCCGTCTTTATGTCTAAGCCAACGATATTATTCGTATATAAGAGATAAAAACCCATTGGTACGAGCATACCACCTGGGGATCGTACTCGGGTCTCTGACTCGAAATTCCGACCACCCAACCACTCGGCTATCGTGACTATCGAGGCTATTTTCACCGTACATCGCATATTATAAGGTCACAAATTAGCATCTGGAAGTGTCGCCAAATGTGCCAAGAATTAGTCTAGATCATATATAAACTAATAGTGTTTAATTTTAGATAACAGAGAATAACCTGTAAACCTGTTAGAAGTTAGAATAACCATTAAACTTTTATACTTGTAACAATATAACCTCATTGCGCACTTGCTCAGATTACTAGTAATGTCAATCGAAGAGAACGCCTCTCGATAGACCTATTATCATTTCTATTGGTGTACGAGACGAATTGGTGTCTGTTTATTCATGCGTCGTTCCACAGAGTGCAATGATAAAATCCGTTATTATTTTCACAGATAACAAATCGTCAGATAAGTAGAGAAATAGGTTAGAAACAAAACGTATAAGTACAGTGTACAGAGTTCAAAGCAGGTTGTGACTCTTGCTATTGCGTAAATGTATATAGTGAGCTAGGCTTGGCTAGTAAAGAGAGTGTGTGTGTGTGTGAGAGAGAAATTCTTCGCTAAAATATTGAGAGTTTATTCGCTATAACAATACACATCACACGCTAAAACTAATGAAACAAAGAGTAAGCAAATGTAACATATTCGTTATAGCTATATATTGTATCAGCGAAAAAAATGAGACCTACAGCACTTCTGCCCCAACCAACAGAGGCAAGTCGTATTTAGAATTTGACATCAACTTGTCTTTAACATTGTTTCTGTAATTCGAGCAAATAACGTATGCAACTCGCTATATACAAAGACCTCAATAAGCAAGGCTTAATTACAAAATTAGGCCGGATGGATAAACAGGTAGAACTAAATGTTTGCTAAAAAAATGAAATTATAGTATCGTGAAAATAAAAATATTCATTAATCATATAAATTTCCAAAGACATTCCTTTATTTATAAAGATCTAAAAAAAATTATCAAGACCATAGAAAAAATGAAAGAAACATAGAAATTCCTACAACAATTTTTATAATTTATTTCAATATATTATTTACGCAGAGCGATTCTAAAAACTTGACAAACAATAATCGATATGATCAACATTCGTAGAGTATTTCCACGAGATTAATCGCGATATAGAGCCTTCGATTGAGCACAACTGAACGAGGTATAATCAGTACTCACGACAACGGCTAGCTGTAACTATACTTTTTTTAAAGCTCGAATTATGTCTTCGGTCTCAATCGATTTTGAATTATCACCTTGAGATCAAATACGTGAATACGTTTTGCTGGAAAGTATCTTTCGAGCTTCATTATCTTTCAATCATCAGAGATATTTGGTGGTATAATTTTTAGTATAGTGTAGATTGGGGTAAACATAATCGCCATGCCTGGCAATTTACAGCCAGGGAAAATTCGCTACATAATACGAGAAGTTCTTTTTTCTAAGGTGGTTGTTTCTCTTTTTGTTTTTTTCCCAAAATCCTCTGTCTCCTATGTTTTGGGAAAGTGGTGAAGATATTTATTTGTTTTATTATTGTATGCAGGAATATGTTTTAATGTTAAATACGTCTTACGGCTTGCAAGGGAAGAAACCGGGATCGTTTTATTATCACAATATGCCACATGGCAAGAGAAATCTGTCAGGAGGACAAGAGCGTCAGCGCATTAAGTAACAAAAATCGGATGGTCATTCAGCAAATTTAGAAACACAGTCAATGAGAAAGAAAAGAAAGAAAGAAACATTTATTGCACATAATACACCACGAACATAGTAAATTGAAGAGAAAATTAACAATGAGAAAAAAAATACCAAACTTATAGACGAAACTAAAGTAATGACAATACCTATAAATAAAACATAAAAATGACACGAAACTGAATAAAACTTGAAATTGAGAAACAAAATATTACTAAGCCTAAAAAGTCACGATAGCCGAGTGGTTGGGTGGTCGGAATTTCGAGTCAATAGACCCGAGTTCGATCCCCAGTTGGTAGGCTCGTACCAAAGAGTTTTTCAAAAACTTATGTACGAATATCGTTGGCTTGAACATAAAGACGGCGACGGGCTCACCACCTGTCACGTTGTCCCGAAAATATCTTCGGTGGAAGGTGGGTTGAAGGGACTTAATTGTCTAGACTTGACCTCTGTCTACCTCTGTATTGGGAAATGCGTGAAGATATTTATTTATTTAAAATATTACTACAGATGCTTTCAAAACGCATAAGTACTCGTACAGATATGTACGGACGTTAAACGCAAGACCCGCAATTCGACTTCTATTCAGAAGTTAAACTGAACACCGACATGATACACAATACACACTCATAACAGAAAACAAACAAGATTCTACTAAAGCAAACTTAAAATGACACTAGTGCAGTTAACATTTAAAAGGAACACGGCGCGTGACGTGACCGTTGCGTAATATTAGTGTTTGAGGAATCGACCTTACACGTCGCTAACAAATCACTAGAATAAAAACGGTAAATAAAAAAGGAACTTAAATAATAAATAAATAAATATCATCACGCAATTCCCAATACAGGGGTAGACAGAGGTCTAGTCTAGATAATTAAGTCCCTTCGACCCACCTTCTACCGAAACTATTTTCGGGATAACGTGACAGGTGGTAAGCCTGTCGCCGTCTTTATGTCCAAGCCAACGATATAATTCGTACATAAGTTTTTCAAAAACCCATTGGTACGAGCCTGCCACCTGGGGATGAACTCGGGTCTCGACTAGAAATTCCGACCACCCAATAACTCGGCTATCGTGACTTATAAAAAGAAACGTAAAGTTCCAATTTGCATATTTCACAAATTTATGCATATCATTCGAGCCGATATATTTCGCTAGGTTCACAACGTGTTGGTGAACAATATACTCTAAAAGGATTTGATAGAGGATTGAAATCTATACCCCCAAGGGATGCCTAAATTACTTCCACATTTTGCCTGTCCATAAATAAACAAGTATAAAGAACATATAAAATCAATAAAATATTTGTAATTTTATGTCCCTCACTGGAACTGATTTAAATATTTTCAACCCTCTTTATAACGGAGGAAATTAAATTGGAAATCTAATATGGACAATTCAGGTCGGGCGTTGGTCGAAACCTTATAACATAGTTGCAGAGCTAATAATCTTTTAATACCTACAGATGATCCGTTGCAGATTAATAGCTTGTTAAAATCATACACTAAACCCGACTGTGATGAATTCGTTTCCATAAACGTAGAAAATTAGTAAAACGCAGTGATAACTTCACGTCTTTATGCCCAATGTTGAAATGAATTTATAGCTCCGAAAAGCCCTAAATTTTGTTCCAACCAAAATATATTTTGTTACTGTATTAACAAAAGATCATGCAGCATAGAACAAAACCGTTAGAATAGTTACATAATGCAAGAGCGAAAGATGGCGATGGCAAAACAAAACGCCATACAACTAGGGCATGGACGTTCCGCGCATATCTTTTTCAAGCAGCATTAGTCAATAGCGGCCAATTGTTCTGTCAAGGGGCGTCAATCAGCCGTGAGGACGAGCGGGCGGACAGACTATAGCGATTATTGTTGGTATCTGACAACACATAGTAAGGTAAACAAATGCTTTATTGGTGGTAAACAATATATCGTTCATCTTTGTAGTGCTTCCAAATACAAATTATAGTTGTATCATTACAAAGTGAACATAACATTAACAACAATTACAGCAGCAATTCGTAAGAGCTCGTACTACTGGGCAGACGATCATCAATTACAATATCAGTATCTATCATTAATTACAAATTTGCCTTCGTTCAATATTTGGAGTTGTCGTGTTTTTAACCAACTGACATCATTGTACAACAATACAATGTCACTACTTTGATTTTGTTAGCTTAATAAATAAAAAAAAAAACACTGGGTAGATAAATATATAGACAATTAAGTCCGCATGTACACCTTTCACCGAAGCCTATTGAGACAACGCGACAGGTGGTAAGCTCATTGACGTTTTAGCGTAGAAGCTATCGGTACAATATACTTACATATATATTTACATAGATAAATATTCATATAAACATATAAACATCAATTACTCCAGCACAATCATATCTATCATCAAGTTTGTCTCGGGAACAGATTTAATATATAAATAAATAACGAAATTATTATTACTTATGTATACTTGCATTTACAATGTCGATTATTAATTTATTAAATATCATTCAACATTCAACTACGACACTTACGTCACAATTTGTTACTTGAAATGTCTGCTCACACCAAATGATCAAATATTCGGTTAGTTTCTATAAAAAGAACACGAGACGAGTCACGATTTTGCATTCTATATTGTATCCGACGAAATTCACTTCGTTACCTAACCACTGAAAGCTTGTCGATGTCTAAGAAAATCTTGAAGCTTTATTTGTACAATTGTGATATACCTACCAAACAGACATAATGACGTTTCGAACAGAACGAAGCCCAGACAGTATGATGACGCTAAAGTTTACATGCAATTTATCTTTGTAAATAAAATATGTATGTACATATATTGAACCACTAGTTTGGAGTTTTTTTTTGAAGTTTATGGCCTGGTATTCAGACCTTTAGGCCACGTTAGTTTGTGGTTTTCTCTTAAATAAGCTTAAAACTAGGTCAAAAAGACTTCTTTGTCTAGACCTCTGCCAATTACCAATACTGGGGTAGTATTGGGAAATTGCTAAAGAGTAAATCCTAGATATTTAGATGCTTCCTAATCCTTACTAATCTTCCTCTTCTTCCTTAAAGCCTATCAAAAATCCGCTGCTGAACATAGGCCGCCCCTAAAGATTTCCACAGAGAACAGTCTGAGCCACCATCATCCGCTGACTCCCCACAAAAACGTGCAGGTCGTCACTACATTTTGTGGAGAGTCCTACACGACTTTTTCTTTCTGCCAGCTAAGTGGCCGGCCCTTGTTACTTCAACATATTGATCCTTAAGGCGTAGCTTACGACGTTGGTTACCTTAGTTCCTTACCTTAGGCAACGAAAACGTGCGGTTTTAATCACGCCGATAGATACGAGTATCATATCAAGAAGAAAATTACAAAAATTGTTTGATTTTATCGTACCTCATATAACTATTTATTCTTTATTTTCTCGAATAAATAGATAAATTTTATAATAGTTAAATATTCGCGAGGCACAGTCATTAGAAATATTTAAAAAAGTAGTAAAAGGACATTATTTATCTCAATCTCTGGAGCAGCGTTGAGACGGATTGCTGTTACATATTTCTGCGAGGATTTAACTATATTTTTTTACTATGTTTATGCGTATGTATGTATAAATAAATAATAAATAAATATCTTCACGCAATTCCCAATACAGGGGTAGACAGAGGTCAAGTCTAGACGATTAAGTCCCTTTGACCCACCTTCCACCGAAGATATTTTCGGGACAACGTGACAGGTGGTGAGCCCGTCGCCGCCTTTATGTCCAAGCCAACGATGAAATTCGTACATAAGTTTTTTTGAAAAACTCATTGGTACTGCCACCTGGGGATCGAACTCGGGTCTCTCGACTCGAAATTCCGACCACCCAACAACTCGGCTATCGTATGTATGTATGTATATATATATATATATATATATATATATATATATATATATATATATATATATATATATATATATATATATATATATATATGTATGTGTGTGTGTATGTGTGTATATATATATATATATATGTGTGTATATATATATATATATATATATATATATATATATATATATACATATATGTATATATGTATATGTGTGTGTATATGTGTGTGTATATGTATGTATATGTATATGTATATATATGTATATATTTATCGTTTATACTAAATATTATCATGTTGAGTACATATATAGATTGGAAAAATAAATTGCACCACCTACCTTTTTGTCTGTGTCACATCTCTTTACGCCGTTGGTTGCCTGGAAGAGATCGCTATGTAGCGATAAGGCCGCCAAATTGTACAATCTACTTACTTCAATGTTCAATTGTTTTCTTGTATTTTTTGTGGTGTACAATAAAAGCATTCATTCATTCATTCATTCATTCATTCATAAATTAAATAGGTGCTCTATCCGAGAAATGCAGCCAACATGTTGGTTGAAACTTATACACGTTTCGAAGAGATCAAGCGAAAAAAAGAAAAACAAAAGCTAACATAAATCTTTCGATACCGAAAATACACGCCGCCGCGCACCACTAATCAAAGTAGTTATAGAGCAACGAACTTGGAGACACGCTTCACGGGAAGCTCCTCTCGGTTCTTGATATGAAAAGTTTCAAGTAACCGCCATCGGGGATGGCTTTATGCAGACTACGTTAAGTGGGTGACTCGCAACTTATTTCGCTTCGAGATGAGAAAGCGCTGAGTAAAATCGAGAGGCTGAAGGTATTACGTAACACAACGAAGGACAGCGCTACTTGCTGAGCAGGTTGTTATCGGTATACCGTAGAACTAATTGCGGAAATATCGTAGAAGATAGGCCGATCCAGATTGCTAACTTAACAAAACTTGATAGCAGCTTAGTGAGCTTTTAAACAGTTTCGCTTTTTTAGTATTGAATAAAATCGGAAAACTTATTATTCCATGCAGCGGTAATAACCTAACATATGGGTCATTTAAGCACGTAAAATGCACGGTTCTTCTAAATGAGATCTCCCACACACTTTTTTATATTTTTTTTCATACTATAATGACTCCTAAGAAGGAAATATCCCCTTTTTTCGCCTTGAAATTATGGGATACCGCAAAATTACAGATATAGCACAGAGACAAGCAGAAACGCTTGTTACATAAGTGATCATAAGTCATCAAAATTAAACATATATAAACAAATAAAGTAGGGTAAGTATGATTTACCCTTAAAGATGGCCGAAAAACTTTACTTTCAAATGACGCAAAAACACGAAGCGATGTGTACGACCCATTTATACATACAAATAAACATACATACATTGATTTTAAAACTTGGCAACTTATTCAAGGTACATAGAGATTGAAGGATACGAGATTTTATTAAAAGTTTTGGCTTTGAAGATTATGTAAGAACAGCTAAATCACGCTTAGTGCGGGATGAACGGGATGATGCTACATAGTGATACAGAGAAATTTTGTTGTAAAAGCGTTAAGGAATCTCAGCTTAGTTGCTATCAGTATTTGTACTGATAGCAACTAAGCTGACCCTGCCTTCGAAGGTAAGGGTTGCGGATTCGAATAGAGGCAAAAATTTTAGTTAATATACAAGTTTGTATTGAGTCATGGACATTTAAATGTATTTATAAATATTTATCTATATTAATATATTTGTATGTAAATATATTTCACCGTTAACTTGTGCATTGAGACGGCAATAAGCACACCATATTTCACGTGGTGGAAAGTGGGTCGAAAACACTTTGGTTTTTAGATCTTTGCCTGCACTATAAAAGATATAAAAAAGAGTTTTAAGAACTTGTCAGACACTTCTACAATATTTAAGCAAATAAAATATACAGCCTTTATAAGCGGAACATATCGATAATAATAATAACAAACATACCGCGTGTGAAGAAAACGTAGAGTTACCGCAAAATTGGTAACACTATCTTACGGACGCAGATACAAACCGCGGGCTAAACACATTCGTAATTTAACATGTATTACTCTCGGCAAAGATGTGAGACGTGGTCGACGTGCGGCTGCCGAGATTAGCTCCAGCGATGAATCACACGTTCATAAGGCAGTTGACTGACTATTGCCTAGCTATTGACTATTGCTATAAATATACTCAGGTTATATTTCAGTAGGGAAATATAATTATAAAATCAGGATGTAGGTGTGCGGTGATATAAACGCACATAAAACACCATACAAATTTGATAACTATGCAGTTTTAATAGGTAATATTTAGGTGTGGTTACGGCGTAATAATATACTACCCCCTTTCCTCCTTTGACCTTTCCCGATTAAGGAAAAAATCTTCAATATATACATAAATCGTGAATAGATCGCGATATATATCTAGATAGATATCGGGATAATCATCTTGAAAAGTACTAAATCGAAATTCAGCTTTAAGATGTCATTGTGCTGCGATCGCAAATCCACTTGCGAAGCGTGGCGATTATGATAAACCCTCCCACATGGGAGAATACTACGTCATTCAGTGGACTTTTGCAGGCCGTTATGATCATAATACATCTAGATTAGTTACTATTTTTATCGGGGTTTCCATGCCCCTCAGAAGTAATAAAGCATCGGTAAATATTATGTTTCACTTACCTGAACCAGAGAAAAAAAAGGCTTTAAGTCAAATTCGCAGGTATTTACCCAATAACTCTTCATTCAGTCGTGTGTAGACAACCTAAGCGCTGTTGCACTCACATCGACACGGCGATGTCTTCCTAAGAGTTGTTTTTATTGTGTCTGAGCGGATGTGATTTTGGCTGTGAGGTAATGAACGCCCTGCACATACGTGTGTGCTTAATTTATTTTCATTTAGAAAAAGTAAATTCGCTTGATTGTATGAAAATACGAAGCACAAACGTTAGTTAGCCAAGTGGTTTGATGATCGGTCTTCTTCTCAAAATACCGATGGGTATTTATGTAGTGGAAAAATGTCCCTCCGAAAAAGTTTTCGAATGTACTGAGACTAAACTTAGAAACAAAGACGGCGAAATGTCTTATTACATTCTTATCTCCCAAATTACATTAAAAAAATAAGCATGCAACATAAAATATTGCACTCTTATTTAATATTGTAAAAAGACATCACCCAATATATTGTGAGTCACGATAAGACAAATATAAAGTATAACAGATCTAAGTGGCAGGAAAGGGACAGCAAAATGTAAAATGATTGATGGATGGATTAAAGAACTGCACAGAATGTTACATCAGATTAGGAAAATCATTATTCAATTTCAATTTATTATTTATTCAATTTATTATTTAATCAAAAAAGGACAATTTAAATGCTGCTAAAAAAACATAGAAAGTCATAACAGTGGCGGCCATAGCGGGGGGCAAGCAGGGCCACCGCCCGAGGCCTCGCAATTGCAAGAGCCTCGCGAACACGCGCCAAGTGCCTCTCAAAGGCTAATCCTATCTAAAAGTCGCCGTTTAGATGGAATTGCACCTTAAATGAGCCTGCCTGCCTGCTACAAAATTACAATTATAAAATTCGTCAAAAATCGCTTCTAATTTTTTTTCTAGTCTAATTATTAATGCAGAACGATAACATCTATTACAACGTAGACGGCAAGATCAATTACAATTTTTTATTGAAACTACAATTTTCTATTTAACTTTCGCGTGCACAAATTAACTCCGCGCAGATACAATGTATAATTTACGATGCACTTTCATGCAATAGTATTGTTCGGTATATCATACGGGCCTTTTATGCCAATTGTCGTAGTCAACGCACCGTAAACTTTTTATGTAACCACAAGACTGTTTACCGTATGCGCCCGTAGATGGAGATCCTCATTGTTTGTCGTGGTACGGGCATAAAATGTTATTAAATAAAAGGGAATATCGAATAAAATGATAATGTAAAAAATAGACTTTTGAATAACCCCAGTTTTGGGAATTACGAGTTGACATTGATAAACAGACAGAGTAAGGTAACAAAAAAAGAAGTAAATTATTCTGTTCCACTTTATTCTTCATTTTGCTTCATAAAACAGATGATACTTTCTCTTTATTCAAGACTAAATACGAGAATGATGATGTGTGAAAAGTTAAATATAAAAACATAGGTCGCGTGAATAGACATAATCATCTTTATCTTTAAAAAACATGACTTCCAGCACGTGGCTGCCGAACAAACATAGAGGCTCTACATTCCGTCATATGGTCTGAAATTCATTCCACATTTGCCAAACCCAAATTCCCTCAGTTGTGCGATGGCGCGCTGCAAATGGCATTAGATTCTTTCTCTGCTTAGGAATCGTTTGGTATCACAATCTTGTCAATTACCGCCGTCCGGTAACCGATACGTTACCGAGGTCCATATACATCAATAACACCAGAGGATCTGCAGATTCGAAAGAAATTGGGGAGGAAAAGAAGAAACGGGGAAAACGGAAGCGGCCTCCAGTTACACAGCAATCGGATGGAACGTCTAAATACAATATGCCCTTGCTTTACGCCAATTTTGTACAAGACAGCAGAAGCTGCTTAGCTCTACCGCATCTAATTAATTAACTTTCAACAGACTGTCTTCAAAACTTCAATTAAATTTGTGTATGTATGTCCTGCCATATAGCATTGAGTGGACGAGAGCTAGGTCGTTATTCGTTATTCCTTATTGATCACAAATAAATATAGAAAATAAGAGCACTCAGGTGTCAACACTGAAACTCCAAGTTTAAAAACTAAAACTGCAATTAAACTGCAATAGTCCGACAACTAATAATACGAATTCACCATCACAGTTTTTAGTATTATGCACATAAATATAAATATCATTTACATACATACATAAACATATAAATGTTTATGTATGAATTTAAATGATAAATAGATACATAATATGTACACAGAAGTGTTTGGACACTAAGGTGTAGTGTACACATGACACGTTGTTTCAAAAAAGCTTCAGTGAAAAGTGGGTGGAGAACGATCTTGTCCAGACCTCTGCCTACCCCAGTATGGGATATTTACATTATGATATATTGCGGAAGATAAAATATGTACCAATTATATTATTTAACAGTGTAATATGTATCCTTGACGTTCATTGTAAGCGGTTTTATGGAAATACACAAAAGACATTTGCAATTCACAACGCCTAACGCGACGGAGTATACTCCATTGTTCCACCGTTTTAGAAGACATAAAAAGTTTTACATTTGAAAAAAAGGATGCAGTTATTTTCGACGTGACGATTAAAGATAACGTAAACATTGTTGCAAAATCGTGAATAGCTGTTTTATTTCTTGACCACAAGAATATGTTTCGCATTTTTTAGCATCTCATTATAATAAAAAGAATAAATAGTAATAAATAGCGTTTCAATAGCAGGTATAACGTATTACATAATATCGCAAAAGGTGTAAAAGAATCTACAAAATAATATAAAAACAAACTAACGCTTAAATTATTACAACTCAGTTTCTAAAGACGAAACTATCTTTTTACGTTAGAAATATTCAAATATTCTTACTTTTTCTTATAATTCTAATCTCATGGCCGTTACTTTGGATGAAAAAAAATATTGAAAAAAAAAAAACATCTGCTAACATTAACTCCAAACAGAACTGGTGGGAGGAGCAGCGTCTAGTGTACGAAGGATGTGGTTCTGATGATCACCAGTCAGCTTGTCTGGTGTTGCGATTATGGCAAGTCCCCCTTATGGGAGAGACTTTTACAGATCGTTGTATGTAATGTTATGTATATGTGCAGTCATTTGGAAACTAATTTAAATGCCGAACATCAATGAGTTCTGTAACCACCAATCTTTAGTAGACGTTTAGAATTGTTTTTCTGTTGATATGCTTGAAAAAGCACTAATTCACGCACTTTATTAAGCAGATTATTAGTGTTGGCAGAAAATTATCACTGTTGCCAAAAAGGGTAGCGAGCACAAAAAAGAAAAATGAAGTGCAGACGTATATACCGTTTGACATTTCTCAAGTGCGTATTCTAACTGTCAACGAACTGTCCGTTGGCATTTCAAGAAAGTGTTGGCACATCTGCCTAACAAGTGATGTGTTACTGGCTTGTAATGTTATATTGTTTTAAAAATAAATGGGCTTTAATGTTACTATGGTTACATGTGGAACAGCTAGCATGCAATGCGTGTTTAAAACCTTGGTGTACTTTGTTATGCGTAACGAATCCGATCGGTGTATTACATTACAGCTAATGAATTAATGTATGATATTATGTATCGTTATTAGCTGCGAAAGTCATTCGTAATGAACAAAACAACAACATTCTGTATAAAAAGCATAGCAAGTTCTAAAGCAAACAGCCACTTTCCACTATTTGTGGCGCTTTTATGAAGACAAGTTTCATAAATTCTAGCAATCGTTTAGTTGGCATATGCTTTTCATATTTTATTGATTTTTTAAATCTTTAGGGGCTGTTGCCTCCGGGCGGTATGGCAGAAGTGGCAGGTTCGAATCTCGCCCGTGTCAGTTGATTTTTCTAAATTTCTCTTTAGTTTACCAAAAGGTTCAGCATAAATTATATGCTTAAAAATCAATAGTTTTATAAATAAATATCTTCACGCTATTCCCAATATAGGGGTAGACAGAGGTCCAGTCTAGACAATTAAGTCCCTTTGACCCACCTTCCGCGGAAGATATTTTCGGGACAACGTGACAGGTGGTGAGCCCGTCGCCGTCTTTATGTCCAAGCCAACGATGTAATTCGTACAAAGTTTTTGAAAAACTCATTGGTACTGCCACCTGGGGATCGAACTTGGGTATCTTGACTCGAAATTCCGACCACCCAACCACTCGGCTATTGTGACTTATTAGTTTTAAGTTTTCAATTATCTCAGTTGATTGCCAATTTTTTTATCGAATCGAACCATTATTGGAAGTCAGTTATGATGATGAGCTTCGAGTTGTGGTTCAGACGGATGATTCTTTCTGCCTGTATTGGTCCGGTTAATATTTCATTTCATTCCGATAAAATAAATTATTAATGTGACCCAAGAATGTCTTCGGTGGAAGGTGGGTCGAAAGGACTTATTGACTAGACCTCTGTCTACCCCTGTTTTAGGAATGGCGATAAGATATTTTTTATGTTTTCTTGTTTGAAAACCAAAAGAGAGCCATTAAAATTAGTGGCAGTTAACATTTCATTTTAGTCCTTTATATATATCTGTAACTTCTTTCGACCAAGGCGAACAGTCAGCTCATTCTTGCTATTGATTTTCATTAAAGATTAAACGTCCAAAAAATTATAGAACAATGCTCAACAGGTTCTTTTTTTTTATTATCATCCTTATAACACTGCTCCGTTCAATGTTCACTTTCACATTTATCGCAAAGTGTCCAATCATGAAAGTCTCTTACAACTAACAATTGCCGCACTTGGGTTTAGTGAAGTTGTGATAGAAACCAATACATTTATTAATTGCGGTTCTCCTTTTTAAAAAAAATTGAAACTAAAAAAAAATTTCTTAGTTAAACGTTTTCTTCGGTAACACATGCCTCAAGACAATAGATAAGTTCTGAAACGATAAATATACAAGCCTTTTGTTTATTTTGAATACGTCAGTTAAATATAATTTAAATCATTGTGAGTCACGATAGCCCAGTGGTTGGGTGATCGGAACTTCGAGTCAAGAGACCCGAGTTAGATCCCCAGGTGGCAGGCTCGTGCTAATGAGTTTTTAAAAAACTTATGTACGAATTATATCGTTGGCTTGGACATAAAGATTGCTACCATTTATGTTTAGACTGTTTGTCATATTATATTTCTGTTTTTATGGTGTGCAATAAAGTGTACTCTCTCTCTCTCTCTAATAAAGACGGCGACTGGCTCACCACGTTGTTCCCAAAAATATCTTCGGTGGAAGGTGGGTCGAAGGGACTTAATTGTCCAGACTAGACCTATGTCTACCCCTGTATTGGGAATTGCGTGAAGATATTTTTTTTTTAAAACATTGGACAATATCAACATGAATACCATCCCCTCTAACTCATTAATTTTGTACATACTGCTGTATTATATCTAGGTATACATTCTATGGTTTGCTGCTGGTTTTTAGTACTCTATACTGTGTAGAGTTTAAATAGAATTTCGCGTACCTATTTATTTTTTACATTGACAGTTATTTTTTAAATCTCTCGTTTTACTTACGCCTCGTTAAGAGCGTTGCCACGGTGAGGCACATCGTGAGTTCGAATCTCGCCTGTGTCAGATGATTAATATTAATATTTCTTAATTACATGCTTTAAAATCTAATAAAAATTGTCTGTAACATTTCAATCCTAAGACATAAGAACAAAGCTATTATGTTAGTAAGTCAAGGCTGAGCGGTCAGGGCGCTGTGTCCCCCAAGCGGCCACAGAGTTATAAACGACGGAAGCAAACTGTCAGTAGGTATTGCTAGGAAGTACTTTATCCCGTCATGTGTCATAACTTGAAAACAATTGAGACTGTCATTGTTATGTCATCAGGATTAGTGAAACTAGAAGGACAGTTTGTTGTTGATATGAAATCAAAAAAATGTATTCCAGGAAAAGTATCTTTTGTTCATTAGTGACTGCACACAAGACAATTAAAATCCATTCATCCGTAGATACGTTATAATACATACATACAGACACGCGAACTAAATCGCATAACAATAATAAAACACACAAAAACAAAATAGCGCGGTAATCGAATATAAGCATTCGATAGATTAACCCTTTTAACGCATCAAAAGCAGTAGCTACGGTATAGGTTTAAACGATGTTAGTGTAACAGAGAGAAGCAGAACGATCGGGTAAGATACAGTACGTTGTACCACGCCTCGGATCAAAAGTTATTGCAGAATTTTGTAGGTTATGGGAAAGAAACGCTTTCGCGGTACAATGTGTATTATGCGGTTAACATGGTATTGCTTTTTGTGAGATAGGTACACTTGAGAGTAGGCGATTTCACCGGGTCATTTACTACTGCTGTGGATTCTTGACTGTGAATTAACTAACAAGTCCAATAGGTAAAAGGCGGTAAGTAAAAATTTATATATAAAGTTCAGAATGCGAAATAATAAAAAAAAACACTGTTCGAAAGCAATAATATGTTAAGCTTACAGAAATTAATTAAGTTCTTAGCATATCTGCTACGTCATATTTTCCGGAGAAATTTTCGACTTTTCCTTGGTTCATTAATCTCATGCAAGAAGAAGATCCATATATATGTAGACAGAGGTCCCGACAGTTAAGTATTGTTGATACACCTTCCATCGCAGACATTTTTTTGCACGACGTGACAGGTGGTGAGCCTGTCGCCATTTTTTAGTCCAAGCCAACGATATAAATCGTATAAGTTTTTGAAAAAAACCATTGGTACGAGCCTTGGGGATCGAACTCGGGTCGTGTGACTCGAATTCCAATCACCCAACCACTCGGCTATCGTGACTATTATCATACTCAGGGAGCATGACATCCGCTCTGCACAGTCCAATCAGATTCTTCGCAGATCGAGAGATCGTTGCGTCGCTAATAGTCACGATTTTGATGGATGATATAACTTGAATCACAAAAAGGTCAATGAAATAATACATCAAAATATATCATTGATGAAAGCCTTCTTTTCATTGCAAGAATGCCTGGGGAAAGCCATCCGCGCAGTTGAAATCACGAGCGGAGGAAGCTAAACTTTTTGTAACGTAACGCGCATAACATCTCTCCGATGCAAAGCGTGGAATTCAGAACACCGCTCCGTCACATTGTGTGTACGTGCTATTCAGCGAAGCAAGTTTTCTTTGCTTCCCATCCTCTTGAGGCTAGTATGTGCGATATTCTTTGCATTAAATACGAGCTGCTCGGAGTTACGTACATATATATTTTCTTTATCCGGAACATTCATAGAAATGCTTTATGAAAGTTAATTCTCTTTCTTACTTTATTACCGTACTAAAGTTAAACTGTAACTCTAGCTCAACTGCAAAGTAACGTAATAAGTAAATATAATTTAAAAATACTTGCAATTTTATAAAATTACTAATAATCGTGTTTACCACATCAACTAAGGTTAAAAAATGCAAATGGTTCGCCATAAAAGTCGAATGGCGGGCTCGAACATGCTACATTACGGAATTGGAAAAGAGAAGGAAAATAGGGAAAAGAAGACGATAGGTAGGTAGGACCTAAGGTAGGTCCGGTGAGTGGTAAGCAAAGGAAACGCAGAAGCACGGGGTGCCTCAACTTCACACCGGTATTCTGTAAGGTTGTGGTTCCCAGCTGGCTCATTTATGAAACAGTAGAAGAAGGGACTAAGAGTAAAGCCTTGTTAAGAAAGTAATTTACCTGAAATCGACTAGCCAAAAAAAGTACAATTAAGAAATAAATTTCGGGTCGAAAATCAAAAATGCGCAAAGTCCCGTACGTATGACATTTGAGCTATATTTTAGTTATCTGTTTGCAGACATGCAGATCTATTTATTTACACTATGGTACAAAACGACTATATTTACATGAACCTCTCCATTGAGTGTTTTAATAAACTAAAACGACTTGAGCGTTGTGTAAACATTGGGAATGTAAATAAGATAAAAATACCACGAAGAGCTCATTTCAAAACATTCAATGTGATTTACGAGGGTTCCGTAAATAAATAAAGCGTAAAACAACGACTGGCATTTTACCGAATGCTTTTTTTTATTTGTGGAAAACCAATCTTCATTTGTATTTAAATTAAAGTAATTAATTTTTAAAAACTTGCAATATTTAATGGAATGTTTTACGAACTCTCTATAACTTTTTAACGACTTCATACGCGTGGCATTATCGATTTTAGAATTTTATAACAAAAAAGTAGGACATCCCTTTAGCTGTTATGATGTTAAAAAACAGAAACAGACAATGAGTTACTTTCACCTTTAAAATATCAGTATAAATGAACAGCCTCACGTAATTCAAATATTAGATAATTTGTAATATCGAATATTAGATAATTTACGCTTTCGGTCGCCATCGATACACGAAATATGTCCGTCCCACTTTTCAACTTTTTTTATTATTGTTGAAAAGTTTCTCCGACGATTTCTTATAGATTCACTATTTCAAACACGAGAGATGACTCCCCGGACACTATTACATTTCATAACTCATTTTTTGTTAGTTAATTGACTCGGGCGTTACTTTGCGGAAATTCATTGTAAAGTTGTTATTGAAAAAGTTACTTCGCAACATTATCATACATCATTTTTTGTTAACTACCTGTGTCGCGGAGTTTCACTCGAAGTCAAATTCCAATTAGAAATGTGTAAACGTAAACGAAGAAAGAATGAGGATGTTTCCGATAGTTCCAGTGGATTTTCGAAGAATATTTTTTCGTATAATCCTTGTCACGACAAGTAAGAAAAGAACAAAAATCAGCTAAAAGGCAATTGATTTTAAATATAAATTGAAATGTTTAAGATTAACAAGCTAAGGTGATAAAAAAGTAAGTACTCAGGTAACATATGCCAACACCACGACATGTTTCACCTGAAAACAAGGCATTATCAAGCGAGTAGACTGTACGATATACAACCGCGGAGACAATTATAATTAATTAATTAAATTATTATATCAATTAATTTCCGCTAAGCAACGCAGTCTATTTAGAATCCTAACAGCTATAATGTTGGCCTAATTGTTAAATGGTATCATAGTAAGCACTCGCTAATATTCTTTCGAAATAAAAGCTCTAATTAATTATTAATAATAAAAGAGCATGTCATGTGGCATATCTCCTTTGGCATAAATAGAACATTATAATACCGGCCAGTACAAAATAAATAAAATATATCTAACTCCGCAGCCCGTATTGACGCAGCGTACATTTTCCCAGCTCAGCAGCAGCAGCAGCAAAGGGACTTAATTGTCTAGACTAGACCTCTGTCTACCCCTGTATTGGAATTGCGTGAAAATATTTATATTGATATTTTTTATTTATTTATTTATGATAGTTACTATTTATTTCTGCTACCCAGTTACCTAGACAAAGGGTATCGTAGTTCTTTCTAAAATAATTATTGCTCATCTCTTCATAGAATTGTAAGATTCAAGCATATTCAGTTACATTACCTAATAAGAGAACGGATTTTTAAGTGATCCTAATCTACTCGGATGTTCAAAAAATAAATGCATCAGATAATTGAGTTTAGACTAATTTTTTTTCAATGGTACGTAGAGAAGAAATGTATCCCAGCTCCACTTTCTCATGGAATACTTGAGTTTTGCCTGGCAGTGGGCATTTACTGTATACTACTTTACATATCCTATTTTAATGATATTGAAGGCTCTGATATGCGGTTATGGCGTAACATAACACTCCCTTTACTAACACTCTCGGTAAGAGTGCGACTAGTAGAAAATATTGAAATTACCATTGGCGACCGACAGATGGCGGGATAACCATCTGGAAAATTACCAAAACAAAATTAATTAGACCGGTAACGGGTATAGCAGCTAAGGCGCAAGATGTCTGATACTGCGATCGCCAATCCTCTTGCAAAGCGTTGCGATTATGGAAAATCCTCTTTTATGTGAGGCCTATGTACTGCAGCCGTTGTGAGTAACATTGTAGTTACTAAAACAGATTTATGGAGATTATTGACCTTTCATGGTCAAAAAACTTAATAAATCTTGTAAACAGTTAACTTACTTAATCTTTAGGGACGTCACAAATAATATGTAGTTGTGTTTTAAATTATAAATAGATATGATGACATATTCATAGATATTTTTACGATGGTCACGAAATGCTGACGAAACAGTTAGGAATTGAGTCCGTACTTTTAAAATTTTATGTATTTAATATAAACAGTTTTATGCTAATAAGTTAGGCGATATCCAACAAACGGCATTAGAACTGCATAATAAAATGTGATGAAGAACTGGGTCACAAACAAACAGACGAGTGTTTGCGCAATACGACTCTAATTATAATTATAATGTTTATGCAGATAACGGGAAGTTGCAATTTGTAAAATTACTTTTTATGGTACAATAAGCAAAACGGTCGACCGCCAGTCTTATTTTAATTACCCAAAAGCACATTAAAAATTTTAGAGATATAAACGAATTTGCAATGTATAATGATTAATTTTGATTTCTAAAACTGACTAAATTTTTCCTGCGACTTCGTCCGCATTATATACGGTAACTATGTACTTTTATAAAAGCCATCATAGCTCCGCTGATATACAATGAATTTACAATTAGCACTCAGGGGTTATTAAAGTTTTATAAGATTTTACAAAACCACCTTTTTTAGTCACCAGTCACTTTAAAGTCGGGAAAATATTATTGGCTACGGACAGATGGCGGTTTAAGTATCTCAAAAAATGACCAGATTATGTGATAGTTACTATTTATGATAATTATCATGATAGCCGAATAGTTGGGTGGTCGGAAGTTCGATCCCCAGATGGTAGGCTCGTACCAATTGGTTTTCAAAAAACTTATGTATGAATTTTATCGTTGGCTTGGACAAAAAGACGGCAACGGGCTCACCACCTGCCACGTTGTCCGGCAATTATCTTTGGTGAAAGGTGGGTCAAAGGGACTTAAGTGTCTAGATTGTTTATTGATATTTTTATTTTTTATTTATTTATGATAGTTACTATTTATTTCTGCTACCCAGTTACCTAGACAAAGAGTGTCGTAGTTCGTTCTAAAATAATTATTGCTCATCTCTTCATAGAATTGTAATATTCAAGCATATTCAGTTACATTACCTAATAAGAGAACGGATTTTTAAGTGATCCTAATCTACTCGGATGTTCAAAAAATAAATGCATCAGATAATTGAGTTTAGACTACTTAATATATAGAGAAGAAATGTATATGTTTTCATAGCTTACTTTCTCTATAACGCTGCTTCTAATTGAGTTACGCGATTCGTTTTGGTCTAAGAACACACACTGGAACGAGCTCATATATTTGCCCAATTAAATTGATTGTATTAGAAACAAGATACATATGAACATTCGAATAGAGTTTCAATGTCGCGGAGCAGCAGTGTCCTTTAGCCCTCAAAAACATCGAAGAAAGAATGATAGCAATAAGCTAAATCACTCCTACTTCCTATCATTCACAATCGAGTCCTTACATAATACGAGAATCGTTTGTAAAATATCATATATGAAAGCGCCTGTAACGTATTTCCAACGTGGCCCGGAAAGAAGTGTAGGATGTTTGACTGGGAGTTCCAAGTGGGCCAAGGTCGCCCGGGCTGAAACGACGGGCATCCTACGGATTGCGACATGAGCTCGCCTCGTAGTTCGAATGTTACATGAATCTACATATTTTACATTTTCATTTAATTAATCAAAATCTATTAACTACTACTAATTTATAACTTTAAGTATTTCCAAAGCAGAGATATAGACAATATACTTATTTTTTAAATCTTTAAGCATTCCTAAAGCAATTGACACAGACATAGACAATTTAGTAGTCCTTTCGATCTAGATTTAATAAGAGCTTATAAATACATTATATAAAA
Organism: Sericinus montela; assembly: GCA_029286605.1. Classification (NCBI taxonomy): domain Eukaryota; kingdom Metazoa; phylum Arthropoda; class Insecta; order Lepidoptera; family Papilionidae; genus Sericinus; species Sericinus montela. Next base: position 7,681,559 of record JAGSMR010000024.1, read on the forward strand.
ATTTACAACTCTACTGTTCTTATATTTTTATGAGAGAGGTCTATGACCTGCATTGGACTTTAACAGGCCATTAAGTAAGTTAATTCAATAAAACTTATCCGATGAATAAAACAATAAGTTCTAGCTGGCAGACAAATATGATTATCTTAAGGCGTTTTTGTATTCTTACTGTTTTCTATGCCTATGCGTAGCTCGAATTACACCATGATTGGCAGTTTAAAGTGATCAAACATTCATCAAGAACAAATATCATTGATTTTAATACCTTACTACACCTTACCCTGCTTGGAATTTCACGTTCCTATGAGAACTTCAGGAAAATTCATCAATACCATTCGAGTTTTGCCGAAACAAACATACGAAAGCTGATTTTTTATGTAGAAAGAAAATTACCTTCTTTGTAATCAATAGGAAGTCTTATTTTCTATAGTCTTTATTAACATCAAAAAGTCACGATAGCCGAGTTGTTGGGTGGTCGGAATTTCGAGTCGAGAGACCCGAGTTCGATCCCCAGTTGGCAGTACCAATGAGTTTTTCAAAAACTTATGTACGAATTTCATCGTTGGCTTGGGCATAAAGGCGGCGACGGGCTCACCACCTGTCATGTTGTCCCGAAAATATCTTCGGTGGAAGGTGGGTCAAAGGGACTTAATTGTCTAGACTTGACCTCTGTCTACCCCTGTATTGGGAATTGCGTGAAGATATTTTTTTTATATATTTAAATCTATTAACAGAATAGACTAAACGTTTCAAATTTGACCGTAAACAGCACGTTCATGTTGGGATAACGTAAATGAGTGTCTTATCAATCTCAATAAATAAAGGAAAGATTATTATGCACATGCGTCCATAGACCATATAATGTAATGTTATTCGCGTTATTCCCAATATTGTGATAGACAAACAAAAATTTCACACCATTTCCAAAACAGGGGTATACAAAGGTCTAGCTAGACAATTAAGTCGTTTAGACCAACCTTCCACCGAAGATATTTTTGGGAGCTCAATGTCCAAGCCAACGATATTATTTGTACATAAGTTTTTGAAAAAACCTATTGGTACGAGCCTGGTTCGATTCCCAGGTGGGATCTTAATTCGAATTTCGATAACCCAACCACTCGGCAATCGTGACTTCAGTTAAAATATGTATGTGATTCTAAAATAAAAATTATGATTATTTATAAATCTATTGGAAGCGTCTATCTCTTTCTGTTACAATGCCTGCAATTCCCGCCTTTCGCGAAGAAAATATTATATCCGCAATTCAGGTCAAGGATGAGGCCGTAGCGATGTTACGAAATTCAGAATGAAAATTTAATTGAAACTAAAAATACTGTGTGGTATTATTGTGATTAATAACACGTTATTGTATAACGTTATGAACGCAGATGTTGGTTTATTAGGCAAACACCGGATGTGATAGTTAACACATTATGAATATTTTAATCGAATAATATCGACTACATTTAAATAACATAAACAATAAACGAAGAGCCGTGCACATTTATGAGTCGTATATCTTAATCATATTTAAACGAAGCTTAGCTTCGAAGGCAGGGCTATGAAACTGTCATCAAAAGTGTTTTAAAGATGAAATTGAAAATCAAACAAGCATTAAAGACAAGAATGGCTGTCGGCTAATGATGGTATAACGAAATCAACCGAAAAAATTTAAGAAAACCGGTGACGAGCTACAGCATCAGAGATGCAAAGTTGCAAAGATAATACGTCTGGTTGTGTGATCGACAACCCGATTCCCGAGCGTTATGGCAAATCCACCTTAGACCACCTTAGACAGTTATGGCAAATCCACCTTAGGGTAGATGCTTACCAAGACAAGAGAGAGGACAGATCCCACTCGGAGACAGGGCCATCATGGCCCAGTTGTGCCTCGTTACAGCCCTCTTAACAATGGTGTCCTCCTACCCGAAACGAGGCTTCAAGGGTCGCGGGCGCTTGAGGCATAAGCTCCGAGTGCTCATTAAAGAGACTCTGAGGAGAAGAGTGCCTCGACGTGGTCCGAGCCACACCATCAGCGTTGAGCCCTCCTCAACGCTGATGGTGACCACTGTGGGGTTTTAGTCGATGAGAGTCCAACATAACCAAGCTCTATTCCAGGAGGCTAGGTATCTATATAGGATTTCCCCATGTTAAAAGTAAAAAAAAAAAACGAAAAAGATGCTTACATCCTACGTTGGACTTTAAAGCTTAGGCTAGTAAAATTTAATGAGATTGTCTCATTATATCATAATAATGTAATGAGACAATCTAAGAGAGACTCATTCCTAGCTTGGTGAAATCTATGGTCTAGATTTTGATGTTGAAGGTGTGAGCATGAAAGAGATAATAGTAAATGCATAGGGATAACATCACATACTTCGCTTTGATCCCAAAGTAAGAAGCATACATGTTATGGAATTTGAAACAAAAAAGGTTAAGTTAAAAGATTAAAGGTTAAAACACAAGCACCTATATTCAAGAAAATATGGAAAAGGTGGTTTTCAACAATTTCCCTTCCACGAATTAATCAAAACCCAAAAATCAAACCAAATCAAATGAAAAAATGGAACAAGCCTACCACCTCGGGATTGGACTGGCACAGAAATATGAAAAGTTCCCAAACATTTTTGAAATATTTTCATTGAACATATTCAGAAGTAAAATTTAGCTAAGCTGTAATGATGATGGTGAATGTAATCATTTTGACATAATTTTGTATTAAGATCTCATTTATATATTATTAAAAATTATTAAACTGTACCATGATATTTCTAATTGAGCCTACCAAAAGCACTGAATTTTATTTATCATAATAAAACAGTAGACATGCCTTCTCATTTTTTGAAAATGTGTATAAACACATTTGAAATGAGACATATTATATAAGATTAAAATCTTATACACATTTCTATTTTAATTTTTTTATGTAGTTTCAAAAGCTTAATGCATTTGGTTATAGGAAACAATAATGTTTACCGAAAAATGTAACGCTGGCTACTGTCTGTTCCAAAATATTATCCTTTTCAATTTATGGTAACATATAAAATGAATGAGCTTGACGATATGCTTGGATATTGAATTCCTTTAATTATAACAGGATCCAATGATGTTAGTAGCACCTAGGCATCTTTGCACAGACAGGAGACAGATTACCAAAAACATTTTTTTCTAATGAACCAAACTGTATAAAGTATTAATGATTTACATTAGCATACATATATAAGATTTTTTGACAAAGTTTCTGCTAATAGATTTGTGTACAGTAGATAAAGATTACATACAATCTATTCCAAAAAATAATGCATACACACCAGCTACACAGTAAGTATTATAGAAAGTATAATTCATAATTTAAATAATAAATTGTGGCAATCTATGTATGTAACTATCTAAAAACTTTCAGAATTATAAACAAATACAGATAGGCTTGAAAAGTTTTTTCTGTATATTTTTGTCATGATTAGATTGAAGTACAAAAAAACAATTTTCTAGCACTGGCATTATAAACTTAATAAACCACTTACCAATAAATAGATAAGTCACTTGCACCGGCCCGCTGATCACAGACGCAAAACTCTAACACAATCACTCGCGAAATAACTATCCACATAAACAAATATATATCAACATAACACAAAAAACCCAACGGTCCCTTCAAAACCAGTTACCAAGGCAGAGCCACCAACAGTTACGTTTCGCCCACTTGTTGCAAAATTAACAACAAAAAGACTTCGAAAAAGGTGAGATTATTACAAATCGATTTTTATAATTATTTCATAGAGTTATAAACGTTTATTATAAACACAGTAATTCACGATAACTACATAAGCACTTTAGCATCATAAAAAAGAACAAGTATGTTCATAGTTTTGGAATAAATTTGTTTGTAATAAAAACATAATCTATATGTCAGTATAATTTACCCAAAAATTAATGCGCGCGTGCGCTAACACTTATCTAACAGCACGGCATACACCCTTCACACCCAAAATAATTTTCAAACTGAAGCATAGATAAATAAGTAATGCTAAAGAAAAAGACATACCCTATTAAAGGGTTACCCACTCAAATTATTTTCCCATGTTAAAATCACCACAATTACCCTTATATAATTGAAACCTCCCAAAATAACAGATTACATTTTGTTATTTATATTTAATTCTTAACTTAATGCTACATATCTGCATGTGTATTTGTTTTGTAAGATAAACATGATATCAAGACGAAGCACCATCGAGCGAAAGATGAATCATTTAATTTTATGTGTAAAATTGATTCAGTGATGAAAATTGCACGAGATAAATAAAGGCCGAAGCAAATTTCTTCAAATAAAGTTTTTTTTAATTCCTTTGTGTTTTATCTAATTTTTATACATGTATAAACGAAGAAATTTTATAACCAATATTTTTTTTAAGAAATCTGATTCGGCTTCAAACTTAAGAATTTTACTTTTATTAGGTATATAATTTTTTTCTACCTAAATTTAGGAAGATAATCGATAGTTTACATCTCTGTCAGATTGTTCTCTTTGAATTTATCCATAGAATATGTAAAAAGATATTCTATCTATGGAACTAACTGTTAGTAGCCTTCAGTGTTGCCAACCCAGTCTTAAAAAATAAATTAAATAAAAAATGTTTTTAAAAGAAAAACGGAAATCTTTCTTTTTTTGTTAGAAATTAATATTTGAGTGACAAAAAATGGCAGTTAGACTTAAAAATTTTCACACACGAAGTATGAAATAAATATTTACCATTCTATTTCCATCTTTCTGTTTTACCTCCTCCAAAAGTCCTGTAGTCGAGATAATAGATTTCCACATTTTAGTTCAATCGACCTTCTCCACTTTCTTCTTCTTTTTACAAATACATAGATTATTCTTTTTAAAAATAGTTTCATTCAATAAAATTAAAATATATTGCATAATTATTTTACGAAACACGATGTAATTAGCTACAGCTACATGATCGTAAGTCCTCTTGGATATTTTTCTTACGTCACAAATTATTAGAGACTGGAATATGTAATACTTAACCTCTTACACGGGACTTCATCTGCAATAATGGTGATCCTGACGTGATCTCTCCGACATCCGACGCTGAATACTAAAGGTGAACTTTAGTGCATAACCTCACTACATTGATCTATACCACGCAACTTTGCTTATCGAAGTTCTCCAATATCGACGTCTCATCTTCCTATTTTCAAATTTAGGAAATCTGTGATCATTTTTACCGATCTTGCGGGTACAATTTTATTTATACTATAAACATAGAATTTTTTCTTTCGTTGGATTATGGTCACTCTTGTTAGAATATTATAAGATAGAAAATATTTTTTCTTGGTGGTAGCACCATATATGTCTCTCTCTCACACCTAACACTACTCTTTGACTCTTTACTCTTACTCTTACTTTGTCCAATTCACTAAGTGCTAAGCCGTGCAAAGGAAAGAGGTACATTTCCCGTGGATCTTCACTTAAAAAAGGACCTAAGAAATAATGGACTCGCGAATTGTACAAGAAAAAAATTAAAAATATTTTTAATTGTCCAACGGCAGTTAATGCCTAGAGGCATTGTGTCTCTAGTGGTGTACCTTATGTTGAGAATCAACTCAGTTATTTAAAATAAAAATCATAAAGTTCTAAAAAGGAAAAAGTTTTAAATAATAGAATAATCTTCACGCACTTCCCAATACAGGGGTAGACAGAGGTCGAGTCTAGACAATTAAGTCCCTTCGACCCACCTCCCACCGAAGATATTTTCGGGACAACGTGACAGATGGTGAGCCCGTCGCCGTCTTCATGTCCAAGCCAACGATATTCGTACATAAGTTTTTGAAAAACCCATTGGTACGAGCCTATCAACTGGGGATCGAACTCGGGTCTATTGACTCGAAATTCCGACCACCCAACCTCTCGGCTATCGTAACACTTGTTTGTATCATCTTCTTCTTTACAGTCTATCGAGAGTCAATTACAGAACATAGGCCTTCCCAAAGCTTTCCGCAACGAACGGTCCCCAGCCACCTGCATCCATCGACTTTTACAAGTCGTCACTTCATCTCGTAGGGGGTCATCCTACACTGCGTTTGCCTATACGAGGTTGCCACTCGAGAACCTTTTTTCCCCAATGGTTGTCAGTTCATCGAGCTATGTGAACGGACCATTCTCACTTCAGCGCGCTGATCCTAACGGCTATGTAAGTTACCTTAGTTCTGCTGTTTGTGTCTATGAATGTATGTGGATAATGCTGATGATAAAATCCTCTGCACTCCTTGGCCGCAAGCTGATGCGTCCCCCGCCAGAGTCGCGGTAGATAGGGAGCATGGTGAACCGCAATACCTATACCCCTCTTGCGCCGCGACCCACTTTCATCTCGGCTGTAAGAAAAGGAGAGTGGTGCAAAAGCAACTACGCAAACACTGCCTCCACAGCACACCATCACGCATCCGAAGTGGGCTGACGAAGCTCATTTGAAGCGGCCTCCACGGGCCGGCCATTCCCCGGAGTCAGGCCGGCCATGTAGGTTCCTCTTGTTTACCGTGGGTATCGAAAGCACGGTTACTAAGCCTCACAGCCACGAGAAGGCGGGAACCAGTTAGGGAGGCCGATATAATAATTAACTGACCGTAATTTTAATATAATATAAATTTATGAGCCCTTTGCGCCGATTGGTCACAAAGTCTGACTGAATTTTATGTAAAAAAGAAATCGGCTATGAATTCACCCTGATACTGAAATTTGTATTTCAGATACGCATGGACATACGGATCATCGGATCGATAACATAGAAAATTTAAAAGCAATAATCCTGAAAGATTTACGAAGTGTCCTACTAAATTTGTGAATTATATGTTATTTTTACTACATTTTAGTCAAGTTTTCTAATTCTTTCTCAAAGGCCGGCAACGCATCCGCTATTCCTCCGGTATTGCAGATGTTCATGGGCGGCGGTAATCACTTACCATCACGTGTGCCACCTGCTCGTTTGCCTCCCTCATCTAAATAAAAAAAAAAAATAATTCATCCGTAAATATCGTTGTACTTGACAAGGTCACCGTGGAAGTATTCTTACCTCCGAGGTTCGCCACAGCACCGAAGAGGTCACGGATTCGACTGCCACCGGCATGATTAGATTTATCAAATTTCTCATTGTAATATATAAATCCCTCCATTCTTTAAACGGGTGAAAATTCACAAGAATAGCCTTTTTATATCTCTAATAAATTAGCTATGTTATAGATGGAATATTCCACAAAGTATTGTTGAAGTTCGGATATATTCCGAAACGCTTCGAAATTTACACCCACGGGAATAAATAGGCTCCATATTTCTTAGATGGATACCACCACGGCAATCTGTTAACGACAAAATGTGATAGAAAGGAATTGTTTTGGGGGAACCAAATTACCCTGAGTGACAAATTCAATGTAAAATTCCTGGATTTTTTCTGTTATAGAAGATTTGTATTTAGGTAATGACGAAACAAAAAAAGCAGCTAAATCGTTTTAAGCAGTTCACAAGTGATGGTCCCGCATACATGTGCCAACTCATTTTCATTTATATCGATGTTATCTCTTGTACTTAGATTATAATTATAATCAATAAATTATTTTCCGTCAAATGTCAATAAATTATTTATTAAATAAAGTATTTTCAATAAAAACAAGGATGATCTTTCAGGCTAGCCCCTCAGTATCTTTATCCTAATGGATAATAGACGGGCTAGCAGAGAAATCAGAACGCCAAGACATCTTTACACCATAATTTTTACGTACTTCTTTCGCTTCAGTAACATTCATCATTATCTTCACGCCATTTCCCAATACTGGAGTAGACAGCGGATATTTAACAACTAAATAAATCAACATAAAATTTTACTCATGTCAGATTTTTTTATGTTACTAGGTAGGACACCGTTCTTTCTATTTACTGTTATTTGCACAAAACGTGAGCACATAAATGTGATGTGCTGTTACATAGGCTATTGCATATTTGTAAAGGCCAATGAGAACACGACATAACCATCGTGTTGGCGTTGTCAAATAAATAGGAAATTCGAAAACCGATTTAAAAATAAAGAAAAAATTTACATCATGTGTCTATCAAAAAAGAGTAAAATTTTGTTATTGTAGATTTAACCACTAATACCTTTCAAATTGTCGTTATTATATTTACAGTTTTACCGTTACTTTTTCATTTAAAAATTTAGTGACTATTATATTAGTTCGCTTCTTAACTGAAGATAATTATTTGTATATGTGAAATGTCACATTGAATGAACTTCGAGGTGGATCGTTACTCGTCTGCTTGGGCGCGTATAGCCCTTTGTGCGGATCTCACATGGGCCTCAGAACCACCAGATGATTTTATTGTATCTAATCAGGTATATCACTGATTTACTACTACTGTTTCTAATTATAATTCAATTAGAAATAAAATTAATATCTTCAAGCATATTCCCAATATTGTCCTTTCAAATAACTCCTTTCGACACTCCTTTCGTCGAAGACTAGTATACAGGTGGTGAGCCTAACTCCGTTCTAGTCAAGTATAGTATAAATCTATTATGAAAGTAATTTTAAACGTGTATAAGTATAATAATAATTATTATATAATATTTATTTTCAGCGCCTTTGGGCACAACATTGCCGTATTTCACAAGTTCTTCAAGACACATCAGTAGAACCGTCACAAATTTTACAATCCGCTAATCAAAACGAACTAACAGGTCTGACAATGTTCAACTAAATACATTTTATAATAATTACTGGAACCGATATTTTATTAATTTTTTTAGATTCTCACGTTGCTACGGTACAAGAAAATGGAAACAATAGTCATCGGCGTAGTGTCAAAGATGTGATACCAGAGTCAAGATTGGCTCAATTCTATGGAAACTTCTATTATGACGAAGTTAGGTTAATATTTGATTTGTAGAATTTTTTATGTAATTTTATTAATAGCTTATAATCTACACTTACCAGGTTCTTTCCTTTTTTCGTGGATGGTCATAAAAAGCGAATGGAAGAAAAGCCTTGAAAATTTATAGATGTTTTCGTACTATTGCTGTACCGTGGCAAATGTAAATTAATAATATTTAAATGAGGTACATGAAAGGGAAATACATATCAACAAAACTGTAAATTATTAAAAATCGAAAGCCAACCCACAGTCCTTAGCTTAACAAACTACCAATTAAGCTATCAAATCCATTTAATTTTAATTGAATCAAAAATCAATACATGAATACACACTTATTTTCAGAACACATAATTACAATAAACTGTAATTGTTCATTTAGTTCCTTCCTTTCTTTGCCTCCGTTATAGCTGCCTATATAGATCTTCAAGATTTTTCTTATGCTTTATTACTTTTTCAAGATATAGAATTAACTGTGTAGTTTGTAAGGAATAGAACGCAAGAATAATAACGGTTTTTAAGTAAATTTTACTTAGAGCTGACATTTGTATTTGTCACCCTTTTTGATTTATTTTGTTTCCAGGTGCGGTAGTAGTAGGTAGTTCTTTACTTACATATTACATACAAACACAATAGTCTATAAAATAACACAGCATGACACATGGCTCTCCCGTAAAGGAGGGTATGGCATAGAGATGTTTGGTAATTGCAATGCCAGACACCTAGCACCCTAGACGCCCATCAGCGGTCAGCTAAATTTTGGTCGGGTATCTATCCCGTTATCTGTCCGGTAGTCAGGTGTTTTCAAGGTTTTTTCCCTTAGTCGCCATTTAATCACACTGCTACAAATAATAGTTATACTAATCTAACATATTAATATTTCTACATTCTCTTAATTAAGGTGTCAGATTTGAACAGTCAACAGTGAATATATATATACATATATATATATATATATATATATATATATATATATATATATATATATATATATATATATATATATATATATATATATATATATATATATATATATATATATATATATATATATATATATATATATATATATATATATATATGTATATATATATATATATATATATATATATATATATATATATATATATATATATATATATATATATATATATATATATATATATACATATATATATATATATTACCTTTCACATTCTCTCCACCTTTCTCTATGCTGGTTCACCGCGAGCCAGTTATTTAAAACGGCGTCAAGTTCGTCCTTCCATCGCCATCAGGGTCATCCACGTCGATTTCTGTTTCTTGGAAGCATCCACTCGGTGCTGATTTTTTACCCATAACGATTTTGGCCATCATCAGACACGACATACTTATAGAGGCATTTGTAGATTGGGAATTTTTCATTAATTCGTCATTATGAACTATCTCTAGCTTCTTACAGTGGTAGAGCCACGCATCAGCTTTTGTTGTTGCATGAATGGGCCGGCTCGACCGGAGAAGTACCAGGACCTCACAGAATACCGGCGTGAAGTAGAAGTCTAAAAAATTTCTGCGTTTCGTCTGGTGAGTGCAGGTAACCGGTGACCCCCCCCCCTACCCAAAATTGTGGGGGGGGGGAGCACTCTAAGGCCGGCAACGCATCTGTTATGCCTCTGGTATTGCGGGTTGCATGGGCGGCGGTAATCACTTACCATCACGTGAGCCACCTGCTCGTTTGCCTCCCTTTCCTATAAAAAAAATAAAAAATAAATAAAGATCAATGGGAAATTTAATCAGAAAGTGTCGACATTGATTATTAATTTCAGAGAAAATTCTTACAAAATCGCGAATGAGAAAATTTCCGGACGAGGTTATAATAGTCAAGGATGTGAAAATTCCGATCTTACAGAATGCTGGATGCTGCCCGAGGTAATTGTCACGAAATAATAACATATCTTTCTGGCCGTCTAAACCTATTTTATAAAGGTATACCTATATCATACAATGATTGGGGTGCCAAAAACAACAAATAATCTTCACATTAGATGAAATTCAGGAGCACCTCTATACCAGCCAGCAACCTCTACAGGGTACTACGCTGTAGTACCTGCAACACTTTAGGTCTATTCCTGCAATAACAAAAGCTACCGTTTGGCTCTACTGCCTACAAATGAAAATTTTTAAAATCACTTTTTTGTTTGCAGGTGGAATATTGGTTCCGGAAACTAGTGGATGATTCTGCCGACCGTATTACGATGCCACGACGTCGGAGACAGAACAGAATTCCAATCGAGGATGATTTGTGCGTTCTATTTATATTTATTTCAATAATTTTGGAAAATTTTGTTTTTCAGCACGCACAAAACTTTTTTATAACTCACGACAATAAACCATTAGGGCTCAATGCTGGCGTGAACGTAATTTCTGCTATTTGATAGGCCTTAAGCGGCGAAGACGTCGTCTTTCACTGCTTGGCGAATAAGGAAGCTCTAAGTTGCACAGCGTGCTATGGAAAGGAGTGCACATGATCGGTGTCTCATTGAGTGATAGAATTCGCAATTACACCCGCAGCAGAACTAAGTTAACCGACAAAGTCGTAAAGATAAAAGCGTTGAAGTGACGATGTTCGGCCCATTGCCACGTACCTCGAAGAGCTGTTATCCTTTGAGGAGAAAAGGTTCTCAATAAACCACCAAACTCGTTTAGACACACGAGTTGTAGAACGACATTAAGATCGGGTGAAGACTTGCAAAATGTTGCTGGCAAATGATGGATGCAGGTGGTCGAAAACCGTTCTTTGTAGAACATTTTAAAGGAGGCCTATATTCAACGGTGGATTCTCGATTGGCTGTAGAGAAAAGCGGATGTGACCAAATAAGCGATAAAATCGTAAAACGCTGACATTAATGCACGTGTTCCACCTGATAAGCTTTTTTTATTTTGTTAATATAATCTCGACCTTTATGTTAAAAATTTAAGTATCCTTTAATTCATTTTTTGAAGCAACAACTTTAACATTTAGCATATTGGTTGGTATGCAGAAATTTATAGTACCTTTTTTTAATTTTACGCATTTCTTCATACTGTGGTAGTCAAGATTTAAAATTTATTCCTTTTCGGACGAATATTATTAGATCTTTCTTTGATCTTTATTTGGAATAGTGTATAAGTACTCAAGCCAAAGAGACTAATCGTACATAATTTTCGAAAAAACTTTGGTACGTACCTTCTTTCTGGGTATCGAACTCGGATCTCCTGATTTGAATTACGATTGCACAGCCGCTCGAATATCGTGTCATTTTTTTGATAGTTTATTAATAGTGATTGCATTATTATTAAAAAGAAACTTGACTAGGATGTTATTTTAAAGATAACGTGGATGGCTAATAAACCCCTCTTATTAATTAGTCCACAGATAGTGTGGTATTTGTATACGTCTTAACAAAACCTTACCTAAGATTCAGATACGAGATAGTGATGTGGCTAACACTTGATTTCTTAAGAGGGCTCATGTACATAAGCAGTACCTAATAAGTAAGGGATAAAAAATCTGACATAATTTTAAGCTTGTTATTTTTTTATCAACAACATGCAGTGATATGTTTTAGTTGTCGCATATGCACTTCACACTGCATGATAAAGGTCTCCCAAAGGATTTCCGTAATGAAGGTGCCATAATCGCCACTCTTGGCTAGCGGTTTGTCGATATGATTAACAACACCTAATACCTTCAACACTTTAGCCCATTACTGGTCCGCTTAACTTTGGTCTGTTAGTTTAGCGATTACCATTTTCAAAGTGTTAATTTTTATTGAAGAATTCACCCTTGTCGCCCGTCAGGACACCCATGGGAAGAAAGGAAAGCAGTAAATTCTTATTATAAATAATAAATACATATATAGACAGGGACAATACTTTGCCCTTATCCCAAAATAAGTAGCTTAAGCACTTGTATTATGGAGTCAGAAACAACGAAGGTGCCAAAAACACCCCGACCCGAGAACATGTAGAAAAAATGTTTTCCATGTCCTCAGACGCAGTCATCTTCTGCCAATATTGTACTGTGAAATACTGCAAATTTTATATTGCACTGTCGTAACGTAAAATGAAATGTGGAAATTAACGGGCACCGATCGGCAGCTAGCGAGCGCTGGGGCCCCAGCGGGGCGGCAGAAGCTACGGGCGAGGAGGCGACATTACAGGCCCGTGTGCGCAGTGTGCGGGCTATCTGGGAAACGTCTGGCAACAGCCGCCCGCAGGCAACACGGGCCCCGAGCCCTCCCCAGCCGTCCCGTAAGATGAGAGCGAGACGGAGGCAGCCGCGTCGGCTAAGCGCTTTCACACCACCGCTGCCGGCATACTGTCTAGATGCACCTGCTCAGCTCTGCTGTGATCCAACTTGTAAAGTAAGCTTTTTAAGTTTAGATTGGATCACGAAAATTGAAAGCGTCACAGCCCATTGTTATTCTCTATTTATCGTTTTGCATAAATATGTAATAAGGGCCTCTAGAAATTTGCAGCAGGACATAAGCCTCTCTTGTACGGAGGATTTACCGTAATCATTATGTTTGGCAAACAGCACCAGACGTCTCTCACTTTAAACGCGATCACGGCACCGATCTTAATAAAGGCCTGGTATTTTTAAGATGATAACCCTGCCACAATGCTTTTCTGTCACTATTACGGGAAAAAAGAGCGAGGGAAAAGTATTTGGTAACGACAGAAGAATAAATCTTTGGTCGTAATTAAACATTATTTTCTCGTACATATTGTTTAAACTTATCCAACTCGCATACAATTTGCTCCTCGAGATATCTTCCACTACCTACTTTAATGTTTTCTCTCAGTTTCAGTTTGAGTCGCCGCGGTCCACACATCTAACGGACTGCCAACGGGCTATGGGTCGGCTATCGGCAAGCGTTCAAGCTATCATGCGGGCAAACGCAGCCCGGTGTCCAATGTATAGAGGAACCAACGTTAGTCGGTATATTCCAACCGGCCAAAGACCACTGCGCTGTCCCGACCGACGTTACGGTATCTGGTGGCCAAGAGACAATTCTTCAAGACCAGACCATCGTATACAAATACCTCAAGTTCAGAACACACCAGACAATAGTAATGTAATAACAGTTAAGAAAGCTGAAAACACAGAAAAAGTTGATGACTCTGAACAAAAAGAGGAAGTCACATCAAAATCCGAACCTGAAACGTCGCCTACGCCAGCGGACAGCGCCACTGATAAATCTGAAAGTCCCAAAGATACACAGACAGATAAGATTGTCAACGATGATCAAGCTCCATCTACTAGCACTGCCGCTATGGACTGTGAATTGAGGAAGAAACGTCTCTACAGCACCGTCTTAAGCACAAGTGCGCCGCCTCCTATCACTCTAACTCCTACCGGTTGCCTTAGGTTATCACAGAAGCTAGTTACACCTGGACTAATAAGGCTCAATCCAAAAGTTATTTTATCGACTAGAATGCGACCACCTAACGTCGAAGTTAAATTCGAGGAATTAGAAAAGGAAGCTTTAGAACAGTATAAAGCATCCGATGAAAGTATAGACACAAAATTCCGAGAGCTAGAAAAGCAAGCCGTGGAACAATACAGCACGAGCAACAGTAACACGAGCTGCAGCAGTGGTAATTCAACTGAGAAGCAACTTAGCAATCCGTCTTTGCCGGAAGCCAATCCGAAGTCAAGGAAGCAAATGTCAAAATTTCACAAGGACACAACAGTAGATAGTGTAGTTATATACTCTCAAAATTTTCCCGACCTCAATGCCAAAAGTCAAACAAACAGTACAATCAATTTAAAAAACTTCCATAACCCCCCAAGGGGGGAGAAAAAGGAAAACCATAGATCCAATAAGAACTCGAGGAGTTTTAAGTGTGAATCTCAGCGAGCCGCGTCCGACACTGATTACGAAGCAAAGCCTAACCATAAAGGAAATCACAAGGGTCCACTCAGATGGACCTTACACGTAATGCCACCAAAGAAAAGACATTTGACTTCATGTGTATCAGACTTCTCTTCTGATGAAGAAATAGAAGAAGCTAGTGGTTCGATAAAAGATGCTGGGCCGTGCATTAAAAACCATGCTACCGGTAAAGTGAAAATGTCTGCTCATGGTGGAGGAGACTTGAAACCCATAATGAGAAAAACCTAGAATAATCTTACATATGAATATTATTTATTAGTACATTTATATCTTTTATATGTCTACACTAATAATGCCGAATCTTCGCGTGCATTTGAAATCATAGTCCAATATATACCACAGGAAATTGTAATAAAATTGTGCCTTAGATTCTTAAGCATCTTTCGCCTTATGATTTTTGATATAATGTGTGGAGTTTTGTGAGATCCAAATAAAAGCTGATCTGTATCGAACTAAGTAAAGGCCAGCCTGAAGGCTACACTTATGTCCTATGAGGTTTACCAATGTGCTTGTTTTACTAGTCATAAATGATTTGTATATACTTTTGTATTTTTGCATTTACTAAGGTCTGAGTAAGATGAGTTTCAAGTCATACAAAAGTATGATAATAAATTCATTAGATGTTCATTCGAAAAATAACTTGTTATAGATGGGCATATTCTCTCTGGTTACCCTGGCGAAGGTAAAAATAAATAAGGATAGTTTAGAATAAAAAAAAAAAAAGGAAAGAAATTAAATTATTCTAAAACAACAAATTTATTATAACTTTGGGATAAACACTTATATATTAATATTTCATAAACTTTATAAGCTCTCTCCAGTCCTGGGATTTCATCACTACATCAACTGTCCAAAAACTTTTCTAAATCTGTTTGATCATCATCTAATTGAATTTGTTCTAGAGTAATTTTCGGAGAAGATGGTGATTCTGAAACATAAGAAAAATTATTGATTCATATGTAAGAAAACCATTGATTTTTAAGTGGCAATGGGCCGGCCACATGTTAATTTGGGGGAAAATGGTTCTCGAGTTGCAACCCCGTATAGGCAACCCCGTATAGGCAAATGCAGTGTCGGACGACCCCCCACAAGATGGAGTGAAGACCTACAAAATGTTGCGGGAGTGGAAGGATGCAGGTTTGAGGACTATTCTTTGTGCCGAATTCTAGGGAAGGCCTATATTTAGCAATGGTCTCTTGATAGGTTGTAAAGAAGAAAAAACCATCCTAGATTAAATATGAGAAGAAGTTTATGAACTCATCTCAGCAATGTAAATTAAAAGTACGTAAAATATCAGCCTTAATGCCCACCACTAGGCAATGATCTTCTTCCATAAGAAAGACAATTTCTTTCTCAAAAATTAATCATCACTTTGACACTTTTGGTAAGGGAACAACCGGGTTGGGGGCCTTTACACATCTTTGAAATAAAATTTTTTATTATTATTATCTCTCAGACATGTAGGTTTTCTGATAAGATTTTCCTTCATTACTTCATTACTTCATCAGCCATTGCCATTTTAAAGGCGTTTCCCTCTGTTGTCTCATGTGACACAATAAAATAGACTGATAATGTATTCCCCTGATACCTCAAGGTAATCTTGAATTGCGTGTATGTTTTGCAGCTTTTCAATCACAAAAAAATTTTTGAAATATAAATATTTTTATATGTAATTAAAAAATTCAGAACCGATTTCAATGTAATACTGTGAAAAACATTTTAAGTATAAACAGAAAAAAATTTTATACAACCTTACACAAAACAACCAAGTAATGATAAAGCCTTAATTTTTAAACATATTTCAGACCTTATAAAGTTAATGACAAAAGACGAAAAAGAATATTTACATGAATATCACATCAGAATATATACAATGGTGGCAACTTGTAAATATAGTCTTCAAGGTAAAACTTACTTATGGGTACACTTCCACTAGACAGATACTTTGCTACATCACTCTCAAAAGCTGCTGCACTATTCTCTCTTTTGCTTTGAAGTTCTGCAAGTTGTCTCCTTTCTCTTTCAATATTTTGTTCAGCATTCTCCTTAGCTAGGTTTGTACGAATTTCTTCTAATGCAGCTGTAATTTTGAAATTTAGGCATGTTTTATTACAATGACATTAAGATATCAACAGTAAAACAAAGGTAACAACCATCTCTCTAACATACATATTCATACGCAGAATTAATGGATGTTTTACATGTTGCAGTATTAATATTTGACTATCAACATACATATCTACACACACACACACATACATTTTCATTGTTTCTGATTGCTTTATATTATAAATAAATAAAAATGCAACCAAGTGCTCTAGCTAGTTACTTTGTAATCAAAACAATATATGCAATGCTGTCCATTTTTAATTATTAATAATTATCGTTAAAAAATAAATATGCTGTTAGTATAATTGGCCTTAAGTCCTGATATGAAACAATGAACCTTCATTATATTGATTTCTTATAAACCAGTAAGATAAGACTGCTAAAGGTTGGTAATTTTGGGAAATTAACCAAAACATACAACAAATTATGACACCCATTAAAACAAATTTATGCATTTGAAACATGATAATAATAGATTGTATATAAAATAATATAAAAATAGAAAAAAAATATATAGATAATTGGAGTAGATACATACCCATTTTTTTTTCCTTGTATAAACTGAGGTGATAATGATGATCCAACTTCCATTTTTCCATATTACACCTCTCAACTAAATCCTCAAATTCAACTAGTTCTTCTTCTACATGCTTTAATAAAGTGTTTACGGTTTTGAGGCCGTCTATGCATTGTGCCACAGATGCTGTTAAATTGGGTAAATGTGACAAAGCCTGGGTCAAATCGTTCACGCTCTGTAACTTTAGTTTTGTGGTGTCGTATAGTTCAGTTATAAGCTTATCAACTTCATCAGCTGCTCTAGCATTTCGATCTGCGTTAGCATGTAATTCTACCCAGTTATCTTGATATTTTTTCAATAATTCACCTCCAGCTCCATAGTTGACTCTACTTTCGTTAGGTTCTTTTTGTTTGTCTTTAAATATATTGGTTACTTTTTGAACTTCCTGTAAAGTTTGCCGCAAATTATTATGTGAACTTAAACCGTCTTGGACAACTGAAATAAAATCTTTGAGATTTCCCAACATTGTTTTGACTTTAAGATTGAAATAAACATTTCATTTTCCACAGCAATAAAGAATATGAACGTAGCACTTTATAATTTGTGGTATAGAGATTAGGGAAAAATGGAGGTAAACAGAATATAATGTAGTAACGCTGGGCTTTAAATAACGTTTAAGATTGGGCAACGCTACTTCGGTGATTCGTCGGCATTGTTAAAAATCGAGGTAACGTTATGCGTGGTATCGTTACTTTTCGGGCCTTGTACCGGTACACTGATTAACGTTATTCATGAAAGTATCGAAAAGTATTGGTAAAGTTGGTATAATGTCCCATGTTTGATGTATAAAAAAAACAGTCCAATTTTTTCGTCGTGAGCGTAATTAGAAAATTGCGGTGTGATAGTTTGTTAGCGTAAGTTATTCTAATTTCCTCACATTTAGAGTAACTATGCATAATGCAAATGCAGTCATAAAAAAAAATTAAAAAATAAATATCTTCACGCAATTCCCAATAAAGGGCTAGACAGAGGTCAAGTCTAGACAATTAAGTCCCTTTGACCTACCTTCCACCGAAGATATTTTCGGGACAACGTGACAGGTGGTGAGCCCGTCGCCGCCTTTATGTCCAAAGCAACGATAAAATTCGTACATAAAGTTTTTGAAAAACTCATTGGTACTGCCACCAGGGGATCGAACTCGGGTCTCTCGACTCGAAATTCCGACCACCCAACAACTCGGCTATCGTGACTATATAATATAATAATTACTATAAATTTATATTTATATGTTGTATGTAAATATTTTTTTATAGATTAAGAGGCTCGATAGCCGAGTGGTTGGGTGATCGGTATTTCGAGTCAAGAAACCCGAGTTCGATCCCCAGGTTGCAGGCTCGTACCAAAGGGTTTTTCAAAAACTTATGTATGAATTATATCGTTGGCTTTGACATAAAGACGGCGACGGGCTCACCACCTATCACGTTGTTTCTCATAAGCATTTGTAAAAGATGGGTTGAAAGGACTTAAACTTGTCTTGAGTCTACGACAGTTCTAGGAAAAGCGAACGGATATGAGAAATATCTCTAAACAACTACAGTCAGAAAAAATTATGTTAATAGTTACAATACTTATTAACTAAAAACTATTATAATCGTAGAGCCCTACTCCTCGTGGCATGAACCAAGAACGCTGGCTGCATTTCCACGTTGAATGGCTAGACTTAACCGTTGAGCGAGAAAAGAACCAGCCCTCTTGTCACCAGCGGCAACGATAAGTCGCGGATACAATTCCTTTAGAAACTGCATCGCGCGGGTACCCCACGGACCGATTGTCTCTACGGCAAATGGAACAAATATATAGTCTCCTTTCAAAGACTCATATTTACGCCATTTACCAGATTCAGCTGCCTCTGATGCCGCCCCGGCCCTTATCGAAGTACCCTTGATATGAGAGGCCGCTAATGTATCGACGTAAGTTGCGCACATGAACACCTGCGCGACCTGGCGTCCTTATCGGACCTCCTGCCGTAAAATACGCAACACCTCTACAATACACCGTAGAAATGAATGAGATGAAATTTTTGATTATGCCGTAAGGTTCGATGGTGAAATTCAATAGTCTTATTTTATTTCCTCGTAGTATATCTTGAGGTCACCTAGACGTGCATGTATGAAGAAGATGATAAATCTGAAAAAAGCTAAAAGGTACGTAAGGATCGTGACACTTGGCAATCTGTTCGCTCTGGCTATCCCATCAGGGTTTGTGCGTGGAGATAAGTAAGTATTTGTTAGTATTATGGTATCACTTATTTGTCGACCTCCGTGTACGTGTGGCGTACACACTATATATATATATATATATATATATATATATATGTATATATATATATATATATATATATATATATATATATATATATATATATATATATATATATATATATATATATATATATATATATATATATATATATATATACATATATATATATATATATATATATATATATATATATATATATATATATATATATATATATATACATATATATAAATATATTTTGAATTTGAGTATTTTTGTGTGGCGAATATGAATGTTTGTACTCTAGTCATGGTTGTTTATATATATGTAAGTATATTGTACCATTCACTTGGATACAAAGTCGGCGATGAGCTCACCACCTATCACGTTGTTTCTCATAAGCATTTGTAAAAGATGGGTTGAAAGGACTTAAACTTGTCTTGAGTCTACGACAGTTCTAGGAAAAGCGAACGGATATGAGAAATATCTCTAAACAACTACAGTCAGAAAAAATTATGTTAATAGTTACAATACTTATTAACTAAAAACTATTATAATCGTAGAGCCCTACTCCTCGTGGCATGAACCAAGAACGCTGGCTGCATTTCCACGTTGAATGGCTAGACTTAACCGTTGAGCGAGAAAAGAACCAGCCCTCTTGTCACCAGCGGCAACGATAAGTCGCGGATACAATTCCTTTAGAAACTGCATCGCGCGGGTACCCCACGGACCGATTGTCTCTACGGCAAATGGAACAAATATATAGTCTCCTTTCAAAGACTCATATTTACGCCATTTACCAGATTCAGCTGCCTCTGATGCCGCCCCGGCCCTTATCGAAGTACCCTTGATATGAGAGGCCGCTAATGTATCGACGCAAGTTGCGTCCCACACAAGAGCTTTGCCTCTCTCCCAAGGGACTAAAGTCAAGCCGTCGGGTCTCTTACCATCCTCCCTAAATATTCTACAAGGCTCTAAAACCGTTGGAATATTTATGGAAACAAGAGCCCTTCGGATGACCTCATTCAAAGAACCGTGACGAGATAGTCTGCCGGCACTTTTTTGGCATGAAAGTCCGTGGAGGCCTTTCAAAGTGAATTTAAAAAAATGGTCGAATCTATGTGCATGATGCATTTATAGGTAATCAAATATATTTATATATATATATATATATATATATATATATATATATATATATATATATATATATATATATATATATATATATATATATATATATATATATATATATATATATATATATATATATATATATATATATATATATATATATATATATATATATATATATATATATATATATATATATATATATATATATATATATATATATATATATATATATATATATCTGTTGGCGGATGTAGATCTTATTTAATAATTTATGTATAAACAGGTCCGTACAAATTAAAAAAATTAAGTACTTCTTACTTCTTAAGAAATTTCTTCCAGTATACCTCTGATAGAACACTAGTTAGAAGGTGGATTGTGGGCAAAATTACATTTTGTAATACATTCTTCATACATAAGTCACGAGACGAGACCCGAGTTCAATTTCCAATTTTCAAGTTCCAGGTGGCAGGATCGCACCAATGGGTTTTTTCAAAAACTTATGTACGATTCTTATCGATGGCTTGGACATACGATTCTTATCGATATTTTGCAAATTTTATATCCACCATATTGGATTTGAAAATTGACTTTAACTTCGTATTTAGCTCCTCCAGAAACCTCGGAAATGACACCCATATCGATGTTTTCGAGCTTTTTACAGGACCAAGACAATTTTTTTTAAAGCGATTGAAGCCTTGGAGAAGCTATCAATAGTCCTTATCCTTATCCCAAAGTTATCAATAGTCCTTATATTCTATCTCATTCTCACTGCTTTTTCATGCTTATTGATTACACATATGTGTAATATTTTAAGAATTAGCCTGTGTTCAAATGCTCTGTAACGTTAGGGAGTTATAATGGTTAGGCATTATAACGCCTCGTGCTTATTACGGGAGTAAAATATGTAACTTTGTTTTATATATCATCGATGGCCGGAGAAAATTGTTATACATAAGTTGTATTAGGTATATTAACGTTCTTACAATTCGTTTGAATAATTTCGGTAAAAATGATAGCATTAAGAATAATGTATTGACGTTTGTTGGCAGCTAGAATCTTGAAAAAGTGTGTATAATCTGAGATTACCAATCAACATAAAATAGTTATTCGAAGCGTTGGAACGGTATACCGCCGTGTAGGTGACGCTGCATGTGCATCAGGAAGTGCGGCGTCCTGCCCTATGCGATGGGCGAGCATGTCGATAAGGAGCTCGATGACATGCTCAGACTTGGCATTATTAAGCCAGTCGCTCACTCAGAGAGGACCACTTCTCTTTTGCCTGTTAACAAATCCATCAGGTGTTTATGCCGATTTTAAGTCCTTGAGGCCAGTTTCTAAAAATACTTTTAAAAATTGGAGATCTGGCAACACTGACTAAATCTGAAAAAATTAAAGTGTACACTATAGTGATTACATACTCTTTGGTATACACTACGAATTCTACCGTTGCGTTTGTTTTGAATTTGAATATTTTTGTTTGTTTTGTGCTTGTTCAAATTAGAACGTTGTTACTTTTTGCATCTTCTGTCTGTCTTCTGGACTCAAATTACATAAATACTGTACTTATATATTGTAAATATTGTGTCCAGAACTAACAATTAACAATGACTGATCATAAACTTTGTAGTGATGAAGTGCCTCAAAAGTTTGCAGAGTGGTTGTTGGCTATGGGATGTCCGGCTGAGAAAGTTCCTACGGCAGATAAAGTAACTTTGTAAGTTTAAAAACTACAGGATTGCGCCAACCACAATAGCACAGTATGTGGGAGATCTAAGTTCGAATCCGGAAACTTAAGTTTGATCCCTTTGAGGAATGACCGTGCCAATGAGTATTTCGACACTAAATTATAATTTTTATCGTTAATCAGGAAGGCTAAAGACTCATCACCTGTGTTTCACTAACCACACATGTCTCAAAAAAACTTATGAAATTGGGTCGAAAATACTAATCTCATTAGATTTCATTTTTTCAATTTGGTATACAATCAGCTTGTATTTTTATGTTTTTGTTGTTATTCGCTTTAAGAGTATTATTTATTTGGAACTTCTGAAGTTAAAAATTATCTTGAAAGTTGTTCCATCAGCCTAATTTTAACTGATTATTTTCAGAATGTGTAGGGGGCAGTACTACATGGTATGGCGTAGTGTTATGGAACATGTGTACCCTAAGAATATTATCAGAGAAAGGAGATTACAAGTGTTCTGCAATGACATCAGCATATGCCAAAAGAAAAATGCTTTTAGCCAGGTGTGTCATTGATTTTCTATATTATTATTCTTCAGAGTAATTAAGCAACATCATATTGGATATATTTGATCACATTTAAAATATACCCACATCATTAGAATAGCAACATAAAGTAGACAAAATCTTTTTTAAATAATTGATATATACATTTTTATAATATACATTTTGCAACTTAATATTATTAAGCACTTATACCACTATACTTTTCAGTAGAACTCAGATGTGGTTGTTCCTGAACAGTTATCTCTGTGGCAAGAGCAGAAAAATTTAAAGGTGAAGGTTTGTGATGCTGAGACCAGATTGAAGCAATCCCAAGACACTCTGAGCCAGTTACTGGATAAGATAACTGCAAAAAGTATGTTTTATATCTCTAACATCTTTATATGTTGAACATTTCTCTCATATAAATGTTCATAGGTTTTCTACAAATATTTCAACTTAGCCCTACTGTTGTTTTTCTACTCCTATATTATAAATTATATTACATACTCCAGTATTTTTTTTAATTTAGTTTATACAATTTATGCCGTAATCATGATATGTGGTACTGGTAGGATTCTGTGGAGTTGATGTTGATGCAAATCAGACATTGTCCCCAATAAAAAAAATTGCCTTTGCCCATTGAATAGGAGTAAAGCTGCAACCTTTTTGACCATGGGTGTGGTATAAGTCAACTAAGAGAAAATACTTAAAATTCCAATATAACCCTAAAAGCAGACCTAAAATTAACAGCGTATCTTAGATACAAGAGATTTCTAGAAGTCTACTGTCAATAGGCTTTGTATCAGCTGTCAAGGATAAGAGATATTATAGTAATATCATGTTGTTTTTGCCTACTAGATATCATATAATTCAAATGGATTGTCCCATATTATTTTTGCTTTTTTTTTATAGAAAAGGTAGGCAAATGAGCAGGTGGCTCATGTGATGGTAAGTGATTACTACCACCCATGAACACCTGGAATACCAGAGGCTTAGCAGATGCGTTGCCTCCCTTAGAGTGCCCCCCTCCCCCAGAATTGAGGGAAGGGGGTGTGTGGGCCACCGGTTACCTGCACTCACCAGACGAAATGCAGAAGTTTGTTAGACTTCTACTTCCCGCCGGTATTCTGTGAGGTCGTGGTACTTCCCCGGTCGAGCCGGCCCATTCATGCATCAACAAAAGCTGATGCGTGGCTCTACCACTGCTTGAGACATATCTCAGTAACAATGGTTCTGCTTTGCAAATATTGTTGTTGAATTAATTTTACTGAGAAATTCAGAGCGTAGTTCTTATAGATTTACTGTCAATTGTAATCGTGTCTTAGTACTTATAGATTTACTGTGATTTATGATCCACTGGGAAAGTTCACAACATGAGAATAATATTCTATTATTATTATGTTACAGTGTCCCAAAGGAACATATTACGTCGGCATATACAAGATCTCCAGCGCCGTGTGTGGCTACTTCAGCAAGTCAGTGAAGAATTGGAATTTAGGAAGAAAAACTTGGAGGAAACTAAAACAATAGCAAACTCTTTGTGCTGCATAACAAATGAAAGTGAGATACAGGTATGTATAGTTTTTAATGAATTTTATTTCTTGACGATGTGAACTTCACTAAGTAATTTGCTTTTACATTGTATACTAGCTGCCCCCTGCAGCTTTGTCCGCAGTTTAACACTTAATGCAGAACCCTAATTATGTTTCTAAAATTAAAGTAGCCTATTTTACTCCTTGTAACATTACCAACATAAGGGAAAGGGCCAGTAAAACAAGAAGAACAATGACAACTACAAGGCATTTATAGGCTGTACAAGCCAGCTCGTGCACTTTTTACTTATCAGCACATTTAGCTTTACAACATGTTAATTAGAATATTGCATGCAGTATGTAACTGGTCATCTATCGCACAATATGCACTCATCTTTCATATCATTAGTAACATAAGTCTTTTATAGTTGTTATTTAAAAAATTACTGTTTACGTGTTTCGCCTCAAAACAAGGCATCAAATGATGATTTGATGCCTTGTTTTGAGGCGAAACACGTGTCGCGTTTTCGGCGGTGGTGTGTGTTACCTGGTTTGAGTGTAGTGGTGGTGGTGCATACAGTGGAATTGGTGCACACATCTGTGGAATTGGTGCACGCATCTGTGGGAGGGAGGGTGGTGCTCTTCTTCTCTTCTGACCAGGTAGCATATACCTTTTTATATTTTCATGCGGAGGGTTGCGAAGTAATTTTTTAAATAACAACTTTACAATGAATTTCCGCAAAGTAACGCCTGAGTCAATTAACTATCATAAGTCTTTTATGTCAAAATAATTACTATTTTATATCAATCTCAAATCTTTCATTCTTATGGAAAAAGGGTTTCCGGATCTTACATAGGCTGTTGAGTATATATTTATGCAGAAATGAATACATTGAAAAAACTGAGTTTTGTTTCGAGTAGTGTAGCGACATCTATACGTCCTACATCGCGTTATCGAAGTTCGCAAAATTGCAAGCATATATATTATTACCAATAGCACACACCAGCGGAGGAGACAACCTCCTCAAGTCACGATCACCCGACCTGACGGGTAGCTACTCTTTTCCTGCATCACATTGTCTGCTTCTATAGACAGATTTTTAAAAGAAATATACTGCTGAATATATTCATAATTGAGAGGAATATCTTATAATCAACTTTCATCCATACTCACATTACTAAGTTAGTACTAACAAGAGCATCTGAACTATTATAACAGATATAACTGTAATAACATATTAGCATAACTTATTTAAGACGGCGACGGGCTCACCACCTGTCACGTTGTCCCAAAATATCTTCGGTGAAAGGTGGGTTGAAGGGACTTAATTGTCTAGACTCGGCCTCTGTCTACCCCTGTATTGGGAATTGCGTGAAGATATTTATATTTTTTTTTTTTTTTTTTATATTTTACTCCTTGTAACATTACCAACATAAGGGAAAGGGCCAGTAAAACAAGAAGAACAATGACAACTACAAGGCATTTATAGGCTGTACAAGCCAGCTTGTGCACTTTTTACTTATCAGCACATTTAGCTTTACAACATGTTAATTAGAATATTGCATGCAGTATGTAACTGGTCATCTATCGCACAATATGCACTCATCTTTCATATCATTAGTAACATAAGTCTTTTATAGTTGTTATTTAAAAAATTACTGTTTACGTGTTTCGCCTCAAAACAAGGCATCAAATGATGATTTGATGCCTTGTTTTGAGGCGAAACACGTGTCGCGTTTTCGGTGGTGGTGTGTGTTACCTGGTTTGAGTGTAGTGGTGGTGGTGCATACAGTGGAATTGGTGCACACATCTGTGGAATTGGTGCACACATCTGTGGAATTGGTGCACGCATCTGTGGGAGGGAGGGTGGTGCTCTTCTTCTCTTCGGACCAGGTAGCATATACCTTTTTATATTTTCATGCGGAGGGTTGCGAAGTAATTTTTTAAATAACAACTTTACAATGAATTTCCGCAAAGTAACGCCTGAGTCAATTAACTATCATAAGTCTTTTATGTCAAAATAATTACTATTTTATATCAATCTCAAATCTTTCATTCTTATGGAAAAAGGGTTTCCGGATCTTACATAGGCTGTTGAGTATATATTTATGCAGAAATGAATACATTGAAAAAACTGAGTTTTGTTTCGAGTAGTGTAGCGACATCTATACGTCCTACATCGCGTTATCGAAGTTCGCAAAATTGCAAGCATATATATTATTACCAATAGCACACACCAGCGGAGGAGACAACCTCCTCAAGTCACGATCACCCGACCTGACGGGTAGCTACTCTTTTCCTGCATCACATTGTCTGCTTCTATAGACAGATTTTTAAAAGAAATATACTGCTGAATATATTCATAATTGAGAGGAATATCTTATAATCAACTTTCATCCATACTCACATTACTAAGTTAGTACTAACAAGAGCATCTGAACTATTATAACAGATATAACTGTAATAACATATTAGCATAACTTATTTAAGACGGCGACGGGCTCACCACCTGTCACGTTGTCCCAAAATATCTTTGGTGGAAGATGGGTCGTAGGGACTTAATTGTCTCGACTTGATCTCTGTCTACCCCTATTTTGGGAATGGCCTGAAAATACTTACAATTTATTTTAAATTGTTTTCTATACAGGCTAAGGTTGATAAATGCGTGGCTGTGTTGCGTCGGCAAAGCAGCCAGGTATCAAGTGCCTCACTGTCTTTTCTCTCCGCCGCGAATCCCGTCGCTAGCTCGTCAGCTGTTTCGACTCACAGCGAAACAAATGATACCGGTATGTATTCTTAAATTATAATTTGTATTTATTCAAAATAGCTAAACACAGGATGCAAGTAAGCAAATCCAAGTAAAAGTAAAGACTTGTGTTAAGTCTATGCATGTTACGTAGTGATAACATTATCTTTTCTCGTTTATCTTTGTGTAACACATTAACATGTTACTCTTTGTAATCAAGTAAGTGTCTAATGACGCGGCTCGAGAAGTATTTTGGCGGTTTTTTGCCTTGGTAAATATGATATACCATGGGATGATAATGTTAATGTGTGAACAAAATCGAGAGTAGAAATTAGTAGTACATATATAATTGTTTGTGTTCAGAAGAGCAGGTGTGGTCGCTGGTGCGCTTCGGCGGCGACGCTGTGTGGCGGCAGCTGCGCGAGCGGCGCGCGGGACTCGCGGCCGCGCTCGCCGCCGCCGACGTGCGCGGCGCGAGCGGGCGCGGCGAGCCCGGCGTGCGCGGGGCGAGGTGAGTGCAGCGCGCGAGGTGAGTGCGGCGCGAGGTGAGTGCAGCGCGCGAGGTGAGTGCAGCGGGCGAGGTGAGTGCGCGGCGAGCCCGGCGTGCGGGGCGAGGTGAGTGCGCAGCGAGCCCGGCATGCGCGGGGCGAGGTGAGTGCGGCGCGGTGAGTGCGGCGCGAGGTGAGTGCAGCGGGCGAGGTGAGTGCAGCGGGCGAGGTGAGTGCGGCGCGAGGTGAGTGCAGCGCGCGAGGTGAGTGCAGCGCGCGAGGTGAGTGCAGCGCGCGAGGTGAGTGCGGCGCGGTGAGTGCGGCGCGAGGTGAGTGCGGCGCGAGGTGAGTGCGCAGCGAGCCCGGCATGCGCGGGGCGAGGTGAGTGCGGCGCGAGGTGAGTGCAGCGGGCGAGGTGAGTGCAGCGGGCGAGGTGAGTGCAGCGCGCGAGGTGAGTGCAGCGGGCGAGGTGAGTGCAGCGCGCGAGGTGAGTGCGGCGCGAGGTGAGTGCAGCGCGAGGTGAGTGCGGCGCGGGTGAGTGCAGCGCGCGAGGTGAGTGCGGCGCGAGGTGAGTGCGCGGCGAGCCCGGCGAGCACGGGGCGAGGTGAGTGCGCGGCGAGCCCGGCGAGCACGGGGCGAGGTGAGTGCAGCGCGCGAGGTGAGTGCGCAGCGAGCCCGGCGTGCGCGGGGCGAGGTGAGAGTGCGCGGCGAGCCCAGCGTGCGCGGGGCGAGGTGAGTGCAGCGGGCGAGGTGAGTGCAGCGCGAGGTGAGTGCGGCGCGAGGTGAGTGCAGCGGGCGAGGTGAGAGGCGCGGCGAGCCCGGCATGCGCGGGGCGAGGTGAGAGTGCGCGGCGAGCCCGGCGAGCACGGGGCGAGGTGAGTGCGCAGCGAGCCCGGCATGCGCGGGGCGAGGTGAGTGCAGCGGGCGAGGTGAGTGCAGCGCGCGAGGTGAGTGCGGCGCGGGTGAGTGCAGCGCGAGGTGAGTGCGGCGCGAGGTGAGTGCGCGGCAGGCCCGGCATGCGCGGGGCGAGGTGAGAGGCGCGGCGAGCCCGGCATGCGCGGGGCGAGGTGAGTGCAGCGGGCGAGGTGAGTGCAGCGCGCGAGGTGAGTGCGCGGCGAGCCTGGCGTGCGCGGGGCGAGGTGAGAGTGCGCGGCGAGCCCGGCGAGCACGGGGCGAGGTGAGTGCAGCGGGCGAGGTGAGTGCGGCGCGGGTGAGTGCAGCGCGCGAGGTGAGGTGCGGCGCGCGAGGTGAGTGCGGCGCGGTGAGTGCGGCGCGCGAGGTGAGTGCAGCGGGCGAGGTGAGTGCAGCGGGCGAGGTGAGTGCGGCGCGCGGTGAGTGCGGCGCGCGGTGAGTGCGGCGCGAGGTGGTGCGGCGCGAGGTGGTGCGGCGCGAGGTGAGTGCAGCGGGCGAGGTGAGTGCAGCGGGCGAGGTGAGTGCGGCGCGAGGTGAGTGCAGCGGGCGAGGTGAGTGCAGCGCGCGAGGTGAGGTGCGCGGCAGGCCCGGCATGCGCGGGGCGAGGTGAGTGCAGCGGGCGAGGTGAGAGTGCGCGGCGAGCCTGGCGTGCGCGGGGCGAGGTGAGTGCGGCGCGAGGTGAGGTGCGGCGCGCGAGGTGAGTGCAGCGCGCGAGGTGAGTGCGGCGCGCGGTGAGTGCGGCGCGGGTGAGTGCAGCGCGCGAGGTGAGGTGCGGCGCGCGGTGAGTGCGGCGCGAGGTGAGTGCGGCGCGAGGTGAGTGCGGCGCGCGAGGTGAGTGCGGCGCGGTGAGTGCGGCGCGGTGAGTGCGGCGCGAGGTGAGTGCAGCGCGCGAGGTGAGTGCAGCGCGCGAGGTGAGTGCGGCGCGGGTGAGTGCAGCGGGCGAGGTGAGTGCAGCGGGCGAGGTGAGTGCGGCGCGGGTGAGTGCAGCGCGCGAGGTGAGTGCGGCGCGGGTGAGTGCAGCGCGAGGTGAGTGCAGCGCGCGAGGTGAGGTGCGGCGCGCGAGGTGGTGCGGCGCGAGGTGGTGCGGCGCGCGAGGTGGTGCGGCGCGAGGTGAGTGCGCGGCAGGCCCGGCGTGCGCGGGGCGAGGTGAGTGCGGCGCGCGGGACTCGCGGCCGCGCTCGCCGCCGCCGACGTGCGCGGCGCGAGCGGGCGCGGCGAGCCCGGCGTGCGCGGGGCGAGGTGAGAGTGCGCGGCGAGCCCGGCATGCGCGGGGCGAGGTGAGGTGCGCGGCGAGCCCGGCGAGCACGGGGCGAGGTGAGTGCGCGGCAGGCCCGGCATGCGCGGGGCGAGGTGAGAGGCGCGGCGAGCCCGGCGTGCGCGGGGCGAGGTGAGTGCAGCGGGCGAGGTGAGGTGCGCGGCGAGCCCAGCGTGCGCGGGGCGAGGTGAGTGCGGCGCGGGTGAGTGCGCGGCGAGCCCGGCGTGCGCGGGGCGAGGTGAGTGCGCAGCGAGCCCGGCGAGCACGGGGCGAGGTGAGGTGCGCGGCGAGCCTGGCGTGCGCGGGGCGAGGTGAGGTGCGCAGCGAGCCCGGCGAGCACGGGGCGAGGTGAGTGCGGCGCGGGTGAGTGCGCGGCGAGCCCGGCGTGCGCGGGGCGAGGTGAGTGCAGCGCGAGGTGAGTGCGCAGCAGGCCCGGCGTGCGCGGGGCGAGGTGAGTGCGGCGCGAGGTGAGGTGCGCGGCGAGCCTGGCGTGCGCGGGGCGAGGTGAGGTGCGCGGCAGGCCCGGCGTGCGCGGGGCGAGGTGAGTGCGGCGCGGGTGAGTGCGCGGCAGGCCCGGCGTGCGCGGGGCGAGGTGAGAGTGCGCAGCAGGCCCGGCGTGCGCGGGGCGGGTGAGGTGCGCGGCAGGCCCGGCATGCGCGGGGCGAGGTGAGTGCGGCGCGAGGTGAGGTGCGCGGCGAGCCCGGCGAGCACGGGGCGAGGTGAGTGCGCGGCGAGCCCGGCGAGCACGGGGCGAGGTGAGTGGCGGCGAGCCCGGCGTGCGCGGGGCGAGGTGAGAGGCGCGGCGAGCCCGGCGAGCACGGGGCGAGGTGAGAGGCGCGGCGAGCCCGGCGTGCGCGGGGTGAGGTGAGAGTGCGGCGAGCCCGGCGAGCACGGGGCGAGGTGAGAGGCGGCGAGCCCGGCGTGCGGGGCGAGGTGGAGAGTGCGCGGCGAGCCCAGCGTGCGCGGGGCGAGGTGAGGTGCGGCGCGCGAGGTGAGTGCGCAGCAGGCCCGGCGTGCGCGGGCGAGCCCGGCGTGCGCAGGGGCGAGGTGAGAGTGCGGCGAGCCCGGCGTGCGCGGGGCGGGTGAGGTGCGCGGCAGGCCCGGCGAGCACGGGGCGAGGTGAGTGCGCGGCGAGCCCGGCGAGCACGGGGCGAGGTGAGTGCGCAGCGAGCCCGGCGAGCACGGGGCGAGGTGAGGAGTGCGCGGCGAGCCCGGCGTGCGCGGGGCGAGGAGAGTGCGCGGCGAGCCCGGCGTGCGGGGCGAGGTGAGGTGCGCGGCGAGCCTGGCGTGCGCGGGGCGAGGTGGAGAGTGCGCGGCGAGCCCGGCGAGCACGGGGCGAGGTGAGTGCGCAGCGAGCCCGGCGTGCGCGGGCGAGCCCGGCGTGCGCGGGGCGAGGTGAGGTGCGGCGCGCGGTGAGTGCGGCGAGCCCGGCATGCGCGGGGCGAGGTGGAGAGTGCGCGGCGAGCCCGGCATGCGCGGGGCGAGGAGAGTGCGCGGCGAGCCCGCGTGCGCGGGGCGAGGAGAGTGCGCGGCGAGCCCGGCATGCGCGGGGCGAGGTGAGAGGCGGCGAGCCCGGCGTGCGCGGGGCGAGGTGAGAGTGCGCGGCGAGCCCGGCGTGCGCGGGGCGAGGTGGAGAGTGCGCGGCGAGCCTGGCGTGCGCGGGGCGAGGTGAGGTGCGCAGCGAGCCCGGCGAGCACGGGGCGAGGTGAGAGTGCGCGGCGAGCCCGGCGTGCGCGGGGCGAGGTGAGAGTGCGCAGCAGGCCCGGCGTGCGCGGGGCGAGGTGAGAGTGCGCGGCGAGCCCGGCATGCGCGGGGCGAGGTGAGTGCGCGGCAGGCCCGGCATGCGCGGGGCGAGGTGAGTGCGCGGCGAGCCCGGCATGCGCGGGGCGAGGTGAGGTGCGCGGCAGGCCCGGCATGCGCGGGGCGAGGTGAGTGCGCGGCAGGCCCGGCATGCGCGGGGCGAGGTGAGAGTGCGCGGCGAGCCCAGCGTGCGCGGGGCGAGGTGAGAGTGCGCGGCGAGCCCGGCGTGCGGGGCGAGGTGAGGTGCGCGGCGAGCCCGGCGAGCACGGGGCGAGGTGAGAGTGCGCGGCGAGCCTGGCGTGCGCGGGGCGAGGAGAGTGCGCGGCGAGCCTGGCGTGCGCGGGGCGAGGTGAGTGCGCGGCGAGCCTGGCGTGCGCGGGGCGAGGTGAGAGTGCGCGGCGAGCCTGGCGTGCGCGGGGCGAGGTGAGTGCGCGGCGAGCCCGGCATGCGCGGGGCGAGGTGAGTGCGCGGCGAGCCTGGCGTGCGCGGGGCGAGGAGAGTGCGCGGCGAGCCCGGCATGCGCGGGGCGAGGTGAGTGCGCGGCGAGCCCGGCGAGCACGGGGCGAGGTGAGAGTGCGCGGCGAGCCCGGCGTGCGCGGGGCGAGGTGAGAGTGCGCGGCGAGCCCGGCGTGCGCGGGGCGAGGTGAGAGTGCGCGGCGAGCCCGGCGTGCGCGGGGCGAGGTGAGAGTGCGCGGCGAGCCCGGCGTGCGCGGGGCGAGGTGAGAGTGCGCGGCGAGCCCGGCGAGCACGGGGCGAGGTGAGAGTGCGCGGCGAGCCCGGCGTGCGCGGGGCGAGGTGAGAGTGCGCGGCGAGCCCGGCGTGCGCGGGGCGAGGTGAGAGTGCGCGGCGAGCCCGGCATGCGCGGGGCGAGGTGAGTGCGCGGCGAGCCTGGCGTGCGCGGGGCGAGGTGAGAGTGCGCGGCGAGCCCGGCGTGCGCGGGGCGAGGTGAGAGTGCGCGGCGAGCCCGGCGTGCGCGGGGCGAGGTGAGAGTGCGCGGCGAGCCCGGCGAGCACAGGGCCTATATGCAACCGTAAAATTTACATGCTATTCTGTAATAAGAACCTATAACTTCAATATGTAACATGTGAATGTCCGTATTTCTTTTTGATAATGTACTGCATGTAAAAACATTAATAATTTTTTTAACAATTCACATTATCCAGACCCAAAGTATCATTCTCTACGTCCATGGTAAGTGAATGGTGATAAGATACACCACACCAACCACATAATACTCCAGTATTGACATGAATATACATGATACCAATGTTCGGGATTCGAATCTGCATGGGTTAGTATCGAAAGCAGTGTTTCTATCAAGTATACTATCAGATGGTCGTAACAGAGTATATCTCATTACTGTTCCAGAGCAACTCCTCAGTCGGTGCTGACGCACACGGCGAGCCTCCACTGCACGTTGGCTCTGGAAGCGATGAAGAATCGCGTTCACATGAAGCAAACGCACAACCGGTTAGCCAGTTTAGTCACGGACCTAAATAACGTATGTATAATTTTTTTATATGAAAAAATATTTCTTTACGCCATTACAATACGGGTGTAGACAGAGGTCTAGACAATTAAGTCGATTCGACGCACGCTTCCACCGAAAAGTCAATCGATAATGAAAAAAAACTCCTTGGGACAAGCGTTGGGATCGCGAACCATCGTCTCTTGACTCGAATTCCGATCACCCAACCGCCTGTCTATCGTGACTATTTAATGAAATGTTGATAATGCATAATGGCCTGTTAAAGTTTACAACTTTAACAGTTAACTGCAATGATATTAAACTTGCAGACTTACCTCCCCAGCGATGCTTGTGAACTCTTGGTCCTGCAGTGCGAGAAGGCGCAGTCCGAAGCGAAGGTGAAGACCTTGCGGGCTTTATTGCAAGAGGTGAGTGCGGCGCGAGGTGAGTGCAGCGCGCGAGGTGAGTGCGGCGCGCGAGGTGAGTGCAGCGCGCGAGGTGAGTGCAGCGCGCGAGGTGAGTGCAGCGCGCGAGGTGAGTGCAGCGCGCGAGGTGAGTGCAGCGCGCGAGGTGAGTGCAGCGCGCGAGGTGAGTGCAGCGCGCGAGGTGAGTGCGGCGCGAGGTGAGTGCGGCGCGAGGTGAGTGCAGCGCGCGAGGTGAGTGCAGCGCGCGAGGTGAGTGCGGCGCGAGGTGAGTGCAGCGCGCGAGGTGAGTGCAGCGCGCGAGGTGAGTGCAGCGCGCGAGGTGAGTGCGGCGCGAGGTGAGTGCAGCGCGCGAGGTGAGTGCAGCGCGCGAGGTGAGTGCAGCGCGCGAGGTGAGTGCAGCGCGCGAGGTGAGTGCGGCGCGAGGTGAGTGCAGCGCGCGAGGTGAGTGCGGCGCGAGGTGAGTGCGGCGCGAGGTGAGTGCGGCGCGAGGTGAGTGCAGCGCGCGAGGTGAGTGCAGCGCGCGAGGTGAGTGCAGCGCGCGAGGTGAGTGCGGCGCGAGGTGAGTGCAGCGCGCGAGGTGAGTGCGGCGCGAGGTGAGTGCAGCGCGCGAGGTGAGTGCGGCGCGAGGTGAGTGCGGCGCGCGAGGTGAGTGCGGCGCGCGAGGTGAGTGCGGCGCGCGAGGTGAGTGCGGCGCGAGGTGAGTGCAGCGCGCGAGGTGAGTGCAGCGCGCGAGGTGAGTGCAGCGCGCGAGGTGAGTGCAGCGCGCGAGGTGAGTGCGGCGCGAGGTGAGTGCAGCGCGCGAGGTGAGTGCAGCGCGCGAGGTGAGTGCGGCGCGAGGTGAGTGCAGCGCGCGAGGTGAGTGCAGCGCGCGAGGTGAGTGCAGCGCGCGAGGTGAGTGCAGCGCGCGAGGTGAGTGCAGCGCGCGAGGTGAGTGCGGCGCGAGGTGAGTGCGGCGCGCGAGGTGAGTGCGGCGCGCGAGGTGAGTGCGGCGCGAGGTGAGTGCGGCGCGCGAGGTGAGTGCGGCGCGCGAGGTGAGTGCGGCGCGCGAGGTGAGTGCGGCGCGCGAGGTGAGTGCGGCGCGCGAGGTGAGTGCGGCGCGAGGTGAGTGCGGCGCGCGAGGTGAGTGCGGCGCGCGAGGTGAGTGCGGCGCGAGGTGAGTGCGGCGCGCGAGGTGAGTGCGGCGCGCGAGGTGAGTGCGGCGCGCGAGGTGAGTGCGGCGCGCGAGGTGAGTGCAGCGCGCGAGGTGAGTGCAGCGCGCGAGGTGAGTGCAGCGCGCGAGGTGAGTGCAGCGCGCGAGGTGAGTGCGGCGCGAGGTGAGTGCAGCGCGCGAGGTGAGTGCAGCGCGCGAGGTGAGTGCGGCGCGAGGTGAGTGCGGCGCGCGAGGTGAGTGCAGCGCGCGAGGTGAGTGCGGCGCGAGGTGAGTGCAGCGCGCGAGGTGAGTGCGGCGCGAGGTGAGTGCGGCGCGCGAGGTGAGTGCAGCGCGCGAGGTGAGTGCAGCGCGCGAGGTGAGTGCAGCGCGCGAGGTGAGTGCGGCGCGAGGTGAGTGCAGCGCGCGAGGTGAGTGCAGCGCGCGAGGTGAGTGCGGCGCGAGGTGAGTGCAGCGCGCGAGGTGAGTGCGGCGCGAGGTGAGTGCGGCGCGAGGTGAGTGCGGCGCGAGGTGAGTGCAGCGCGCGAGGTGAGTGCGGCGCGAGGTGAGTGCAGCGCGCGAGGTGAGTGCAGCGCGCGAGGTGAGTGCAGCGCGCGAGGTGAGTGCAGCGCGCGAGGTGAGTGCAGCGCGCGAGGTGAGTGCGGCGCGCGAGGTGAGTGCGGCGCGAGGTGAGTGCGGCGCGAGGTGAGTGCAGCGCGCGAGGTGAGTGCGGCGCGAGGTGAGTGCGGCGCGAGGTGAGTGCGGCGCGCGAGGTGAGTGCGGCGCGAGGTGAGTGCGGCGCGAGGTGAGTGCGGCGCGAGGTGAGTGCAGCGCGCGAGGTGAGTGCGGCGCGAGGTGAGTGCGGCGCGCGAGGTGAGTGCAGCGCGCGAGGTGAGTGCGGCGCGAGGTGAGTGCAGCGCGCGAGGTGAGTGCGGCGCGAGGTGAGTGCAGCGCGCGAGGTGAGTGCAGCGCGCGAGGTGAGTGCGGCGCGAGGTGAGTGCAGCGCGCGAGGTGAGTGCAGCGCGCGAGGTGAGTGCAGCGCGCGAGGTGAGTGCGGCGCGAGGTGAGTGCGGCGCGAGGTGAGTGCAGCGCGCGAGGTGAGTGCGGCGCGAGGTGAGTGCAGCGCGCGAGGTGAGTGCAGCGCGCGAGGTGAGTGCAGCGCGCGAGGTGAGTGCAGCGCGCGAGGTGAGTGCAGCGCGCGAGGTGAGTGCGGCGCGAGGTGAGTGCAGCGCGCGAGGTGAGTGCAGCGCGCGAGGTGAGTGCGGCGCGAGGTGAGTGCGGCGCGAGGTGAGTGCAGCGCGCGAGGTGAGTGCGGCGCGAGGTGAGTGCAGCGCGCGAGGTGAGTGCAGCGCGCGAGGTGAGTGCAGCGCGCGAGGTGAGTGCGGCGCGAGGTGAGTGCGGCGCGAGGTGAGTGCAGCGCGCGAGGTGAGTGCGGCGCGAGGTGAGTGCGGCGCGCGAGGTGAGTGCAGCGCGCGAGGTGAGTGCGGCGCGAGGTGAGTGCGGCGCGAGGTGAGTGCGGCGCGCGAGGTGAGTGCGGCGCGCGAGGTGAGTGCGGCGCGCGAGGTGAGTGCGGCGCGCGAGGTGAGTGCGGCGCGAGGTGAGTGCGGCGCGAGGTGAGTGCAGCGCGCGAGGTGAGTGCGGCGCGAGGTGAGTGCGGCGCGCGAGGTGAGTGCGGCGCGAGGTGAGTGCAGCGCGCGAGGTGAGTGCGGCGCGAGGTGAGTGCGGCGCGAGGTGAGTGCGGCGCGAGGTGAGTGCAGCGCGCGAGGTGAGTGCGGCGCGAGGTGAGTGCAGCGCGCGAGGTGAGTGCAGCGCGCGAGGTGAGTGCAGCGCGCGAGGTGAGTGCGGCGCGAGGTGATCGGACAAGCGATCGGCCATAGGACAGATCTCTGTAATGGACAAGGCTATTGTAAGAACAATTCATTTTGTGTTTGCTTATATACATAAACTTCGGATAGTCTGTTATGATGATCATGATACCCATCATCATCGTAACAGCCTATCCAAAGTCCACAGCTGAACATATGCCTCCCCCAAAGATTGCCGGTCCTGTATTATCTGCATACATTCCTCTTACTTCTCGCAACATTATGCAGGGCGTCGCTCCATCTTGTGTGTGTGTGTGTGGGGGGGTCCGTCCTATTAACTCGATTTATATTTCTATTTTACCTTCGTGGACGAATGAAAATATTTAATATTTAAATGTGAATAAGTTTCATAATTACATACGTCATTATATTATTGTACGTCAGAATTTACAGTTTTATGTTAATTACCTATAAGTAATTGTAATTTCCATTACTTAAATTTATAATATTAATTATAGTTCATTTATTGCAATTTAAATTATTATAATTATAAAATTGCCTCCACGGACTTTCATGCCAAAAAAGTGCCGGCAGACTATCTCGTCACGGTTCCTTGAATGAAGTCATCCGAAGGGCTCTTGTTTCCATAAATATTCCATCGGTTTTAGAGCCTTGTGGAATATTTAGGGAGGATGGTAAGAGACCCGACGGCTTGACTTTAGTCCCTTGGGTGAGAGGCAAAGCTCTTGTGTGGGACGCAACTTGCGTCGATACATTAGCAGCCTCTCATATCAAGTATTCCCGGCTTATCGTACTTCGATAAGGGCCGGGGCGGCATCAGAGGCAGCTGAATCGGGTAAATGGCGTAAATATGAGTCTTTGAAAGGAGACTATATATTTGTTCCATTTGCCGTAGAGACAATCGGTCCGTGGGGCCCCGCGCGATGCAGTTTCTAAAGGAATTGTATCCGCGACTTATCGTTGCCGCTGGTGACAAGAGGGCTGGTTCTTTTCTCGCTCAACGGTTAAGTCTAGCCATTCAACGTGGAAATGCAGCCAGCGTTCTTGGTACCATGCCACAAGGAATAGGGCTCTACAATTATAATAGTTTTAGTTAATAAGTATTGTAAATATTAACATAATTTTTTCTGTAAATAAATATATATAACTCGTATTAATTTAAATTACAATAATTTCCTTATTTGTGGTTTAGCAAATACTGGATCAAATGTAAAAAATTATCAGGTGGCTTGCTTGTTTGTAACAGAATTAAAAAATTACAACCACTTCCTTTTGTACATAATTCTTAAGTTAGCTGTCCAAAATTACTATATCAAGTGTGCGTTTAATATATTTGGAATTTAATAATTAAAAAGTCACGATAGCCGAGTGGTTGGGTGGTCGGAATTTCGAGTCAAGAAACCCGAGTCTGATCCCCAAGTGGCAGGCTTGTACCAATGGGTTTTTCAAAAACTTATGTACGAATTATATCGTTGGCTTGGACATAAAGGCGGCGACGGGCTCACCACCTGTGGAAGGTGGGTCAAAGGGACTTAATTGTCTAGACTAGACCTCTGTCTACCCCTGTATTGGGAATTGCGTGAAGATATTTATGTATTTTTAATGATTAACTTTCTAGATAACATATAAATGTTATCTATAAAATAACAAATTGAAATTGTTGCAGGAAACTAAGAGAGATGAGTTGAAAAGTATTATATCTTCTTTGACAATGATTGAAAGGAAGATTAATAATGTGAAGGAATGTCTCATTATGGTATTCAATAGTTTCCAGAATGAATCGGTTGAAAATGAAAATAGAGGAAAAGGTATTTGAATACATTTTTATAATTAAGCTATGTTAATTGTCTTAACATTGGTGTAGGATATTAAGATTGTTGATTGGATTGGAAAGGGATGCAGTCTTTCTTTGCATCCTGGCGGGGGCACGTCAGTGTCAGCTCCTTCCATTTGACCGTATCCATCGAAGAGCGGCTGGAATAGTCGACTTCCATATTCTGTCTGATAGGCTAGATCCCTTGACTTTGCGAAGAGATGTTGCATCTCTTTGCATTTTTTACAAGATGTACTTCGGGGAGTGCTCCGAGGAATTGTTCGGATTAATCCCAGCCGCTCAATTTCACCTTACGGCATAGTAAAAAATTCCATCAACACCTTTTTTCGCAGACGTTTTTCGCAGAATTTTCTGCCACGCACTTGCACTTTATGGAAAGTGCTGCCGTCAGCGGTTCTTCTGGACCGATACGACTTAGGGACATTCAAGAAAAGAGGCTATAACTTTCTCAAAGGCAACATATTTGCTATTCCTCTGATAATGCAAATGTTTATGGGCGGTGGTAATCACTTGCCATCACCATTTTCTGTTCTACCTATGGTTAGCTGGTAGAGAATGCAGTATAGAATTAAGCTCGCCTTTTGTAGATTTTGATGCAATAAAGGTGTGGTGTGTCGGAAATATTCACACTTGGTCGCTGCTCTAATAGTCTCGATTTCTTTCTTCCTAAATTTTTTCATTACCCCAGCAACTTACCCAAATCAGAGTGACCCACAAATAAAGGAAACCTTAAATTAACATTTCATTAATTTTTCATTTAATTTAACCCACCTTTAACGTAAGCATTTTTTGGACAACGTGACAGATGGTGAGGCCATAGTAGACGTTAACTTTTAAAAACGTATGAGGGATACTGCATTCTTACCATTGCTGCACCAAGATATGTCCGTCTTTTAACAACCGCTTCTCTCTCGGAACCCAAACCCGTCGCCTTGTAAGGTTGTGACGTGAAGTGACATGTGAAGACTATTGTCGTGAACCAACTCCAGACACGAGCAATTGTATCGTACAATTCAGGAAGAGGTGAAATAAATTATTGATTTGTTGACAGGTATCCAACTAGACTTCCCCAAAGAGTCGATATCAACTCTACGCCAGTTCTATGATGAGAGACGCGAGAAGCGCCGAAACAAACATGATTTGAGCATGGAATTTGATGTATCGGATTACTCGTTCAGTGACGAACACGGTATGTATATAGTAAAATTTAATTATTATTAAAAATATTAGATATCTTCACGCCATTCCTGATACGGAGGTAGACAGAGCTCTAGTCTAGATAATTAAGTCCCTTGGACCTACCTTCCATCGAAGACAACGTGACAGGTGGTGAGCCCGACGCAGTATTTATGTCCAAGCCAACAATGTAAATCATACAAAACTTTTTGAAAAAACCCATTGGTACAAGACATCCACCTGGGGATCGATCTCGGGGTCTCTTGATTCAGCTGTCATGACTTTTGAAATTAATATTAAAGAAAAAAATAAATATTAAAATAACGATAGCCGAGTGGTTGGGTGATCTGGGTTCGAATCGAGAGATTCGAGATTCGTATGCTTGGACGGTGATAGGTTCATCACCTGTCACTTTTTACTGTTGTTTAGATGGGTACTGCGACTATAGATGATCAGGAGTTCAAGAACAAAAGTTATTCACATAATTAATTCACGAAATTATTTATCTGAAATATCCGAGGAATTAAATATGGAATGTGACGACCAAGATGTCTCCAGTTCTGAGGTCACGGGTTCGATTGCCGGTCGGGTCAATGTAGAACAACACTTTTTCTATATTTTCTCGGGTCTGGGTGGTACCTTCGTTATTTCTGATTCCATACCACAAGTGCTTAAGCCGCTGACTTTGGGATCAGAGCACTGTAAGTGATGCATACGGCATCACTTACAGTGCCTGGTTTTGTATGTATTTTTTACATACGCGGTTAATGGGGTCAGAATTTGCAGCTTTATATCCCAACGAGCGAAGTCACCTCCCGTACGAAAGGTTGCCATTCCATTGGTCTCTTAACGGGTCTAGTATCTGCTTTTACTTATTAAAATTTTTTTTTAGATGACAACCCGAGATTTATTGATGAATTGAAAATCTACTTGAAGAAGTTCAACTTGGAAAAAAATAGAAAACTCGTACTTGAAAAGTAAGTGTATAACATTAATAATCTACAGTATTTTACTTGAGCAAAGAATTCATATACTTACCTAATTTATAAAAAAAATAATTTTAATATTTGAATAAATGTATAATAATACTAGCTGACCCAGCAAATGTTGTTTTGCCATATAAAAATAGGGGTTGATCGTAGGGTGGTGAAAATTTTGGGTTTTATGTATTTTTAATGCTATCATAAAAAATATTTAAATATAAAAAAATAGGGTTGAACTCCCCTTAACATTTAGGGGGGTGAAAAATAGATGTTGTCCGATTCTCAGACCTACCCAATATGCACACAAAATTTCATGAGAATCGGTTGAGCCGTTTCGGAGGAGTAAGGTAACTAACATTGTGACACGAGAATTTTATATATAAGATAACATGGATAGGATACTCTGATCCTAAAGTAGATAAAACTCTTGTGTTATGGAATCGGAAATAACGAAGGTTATAACGAAGGTTCGGCCCAAACGCGAGAAAATATAGAAGAAGTGGTTTCTACATTGACCCGTCCGGGAATCGAACTCGAGTCCACAGCTGGCGACACCATGAAAACCGATTCGTGCGCCACTCTTCCACGGAGGTTGTCGAAACATTGACAAACTGTATAGTCCAATCCAAGTTGACTGTGTGTTAAAAAGATTTTAAATATACCAGATCATTACTATTTTTAACTATAATGATCTCTATTTAGAGAAACCGAAGTTACATTTCTTAGCTCTAATTAATTTGACGCATTCATTCAACATAGTAACAAAATAAGTAGTCATGTTTAATCATATCAAATCAAATCATTTCTTCATCGACATAAGAACATACATTCGTTTATCGATAGTACTTTTTTTTTATTTACCACCGTTTCGTAATGAGGTTCCTCTAACGGAGAAGAAACAGGCGAAAGAAACTCCGTAGGTATCCTCTGTTTTTGGTCAATATTTTTAACAATATAATGCATTATATAAATATAATGTGATATTTTCTAGAAATAGCTTGGGAGCGGTCACCTCATTCCCAGGGGTTACTGTCATTAATATATTCAGTAATATTATAATAATCCTGCCTAT
Source organism: Sericinus montela (assembly GCA_029286605.1). Taxonomy (NCBI): domain Eukaryota; kingdom Metazoa; phylum Arthropoda; class Insecta; order Lepidoptera; family Papilionidae; genus Sericinus; species Sericinus montela. The sequence continues at coordinate 7,723,337 of JAGSMR010000024.1, forward strand.
AAAGCTTTTATTTCATAAATTTCTTAAAGCTGTTAATAGACAGGCTTTGCACATTTAATTGTTTTCTTAACAGCGATAAAAAAAGTCACGAGAGAGAGAAAGTACACGGGTTTTTTCAAAACCTATGTACGATTCATATCGTTGGCTTGGACATGAAAGACGGTGACGGGCTCACCACCTGTCACGTTATCCCGAAATTATCTTCGGTGGAAGGTGGGTCGGAGGGACTTTATTGTCTGGACTAGACCTCTGTCTACCCCTGTATTGGGAATTGCGTGAAGATATTTATTTATATTTATTTATTTATTTATTTTACAGCGGTGAAAAGCTCTGGATATTCGAGACGATACAATCGCTGGTAAGCAGACTCCAATCTCGTTGGCTGCGCGACGACGTGTCCTGCTCGCTGCTCGGCTCGTGCGTCGGGCTGGCGCTGCGACGGCTGGCCGCAGACCTGGGAACTAGGGAAATGCTGGAGGGGGTCGGCAGGCAGATAAAAAATGCTCATCCCAACGTTAACATCACTTTTGGTAAGTTATAGCTACACTTATTACCTAAGTAATTATGGCGTCTCCCATAGGGAGGATTTGCTATGATCGTCACGCTTGGCAAGCGGATTGGCGATCGCAGGACCAGACCACTCCCACCTCAGATGCATATACCACCATCAAAACTACGTGTATTGAGTTCCAATATGTTTAGTAATGTGTATATACATACATAACAGCCTACTAAAGTCCACTGCAAGACAGGGAGGATTTGCCATAATCGTCACGCTTGGCAAGCGAATTGGCGATCGCAGTATCAGACACTTCGCATCTCAGACGCTGCTGCCCATCTTAGGTTTGTTTATTTTGGTCTGATATTTTTAGAGATGGTTATCCCGCCGTCAATCAGTAGCCATAACGATGTTCAAGGCTGTTTCCCTTAGTCGCCTCTTACGACACCCACGGGAAGAAAGGGAGTGGCAATATTGTTCCTGCAGTGGACTTTATTAGGCCATTATGTATGTATATAAGTAATTAAGTACTGAAAAAAAAAATCTGTTTTGAATCAGGATCTTAAGAGTGAACAGACATAAAGACTTTCGTCAATGAAATGGGGAGGGAAGGGGAGGAGGAGGAGGTATATATAATGCGATTGCTATGTGGCCGACCCACTGCCACTTCAGCGCGCTGATCTTTACTACTATGTCGGTTGCCTTAGTTCTGCTGCGGATGTCTTCATAGCGGATTTTATCACGCAGAGAAACGCCGAGCATAGCATACTTTTTTAACATAGCATTTCCATAGCATCCTGAGCAATTTTGAGCTTCTTCATTCGGCCAGCAGTTAAAAACCACCTCTCTAATGTCAAGTCACTGTGTTTTAATTAATTTTGCGCAGAGATGTTATTAATATAGATAAGTTTTCTACGTCGCGTTATGTCTACAGCACAGCGACATCTATACGACTTAAGTATAATATAAACAAACAATAATAATCCAATGTAAACATAGATTACACCTGGTCATTGTACATTCGACCCACCAAGGACAAAGTAAAGACTTAACAATTAATTGATAATATAAATGTTTCACTAGTAAACAAATTAACGAGTATTTATTGTATACTAATTAAATGTTTACGTAGAAAATAAAACACTGTTTGAACAGTGTTTTATTTTATAAAAATAGTTGTTCAGTTTAAACTGAACAACTATTTTTATTTATTTCCGTGGAGGAAAATGCTTTATGCAAGCTCGTCTTCTGAACGAATAGTGTAGGACTCATTCGAGTCTCGAAAGAATAAATCCACTATTTTTTAAGACTCCTTCGACAATATATGCAAAACAAAAGAAATCACAATATCGCGATTCACGATTAACTTTGAAGCAGCGAATAACAAAATTTTAAACAATTACAAACTTTTATCATGTGTTTTTAACTAGTAAATCAATGGTCTTTTGATTGTTCCATTTTTAACTATCAATGTCACATCGGACAATGCTTTGTACATACAATGACATACGTGAAGAGCATCATACTTCACTACTCCCTTATCACCCTGTTTAGGATGAGGACGCCGAGATGACCATTCGTACCTACGGTAGAATTTGGTCAGTTATTCCTCCGACCACACGACGTCAGAAATATTTCAATAGTTTTCCGAATGTTTCCATCTTAAAAGAATTAACGTTAGAAGATTCACCGTTTCTATCAAGTTTAGGATTATAAACAATGATTCTCCAATAAGGAAATGCCGGCTTTAGGTAAAGCCGATAAAGATCTTTCGAAAGATCGATTCGAAGCGGCAATAGCCTAATGGCATAGGGTGCGGACTGCAAAACGTATCGTCGCAGGTTCGGTCCCACCATTCGATTATTGTCGTAAATCAACTCCTTAGACAAGTATCGCAGCTTAGTTGGAGTGGTTAACAGGAATACTTAGTAATGTTATTTGGCATTGCTAGTATTTAAAACAAAAATAAAGCAAGCCTCTATTTGTACTAAAACAGTAGACATTTCTTTGAATATCAAAGTAGAATGGCCAACAATCCCTTTCACGTGATATACTTTACTGATTTTACACTTGCCTCCTCCTGAGTTTACACTAGAAGTTATAAGACCGAGAAGGACAAAAGTGCCATTTAACGCAGTTAGTTCCAAGACTTTCTGCTTCCTTCTTCTTTTTATCTTTAGTCTTTCTTTTAAGACATGAGGTACAGCAGTATAATTAATAGCATTATCGCTCCAAATATACAAATAACCCCCCCTCGCAACGTAACCTGCATGCCTCAAAAAATCCATCTGAGGCTCTTCTGCGAACATTTACATGCTGCTTAGTTACATTAACACGTCAGTCACGATAGCGGAGTGGTTGGGTGATCGGAATTCGAGTCAAGAGATCAGAGTTCGATCCCCAGTCGGTGGTAGGCACGTTATTACGATTTGTATCGTTGGCTTCGGACATAAAGACGGGGACAGGCTCACCCACCCGTCATGTTATGCTAAAAAAATATCTTCTGTGAACGTCTTTCAAAAGGACTTTGTTGTCTGGATCTCTGTCTACCGCAGTATTGGAAATAGCTGGGTGTGTTGGATGTTTATTATTTCTTATTATTTACTTTTTTTTACTTTTATGCATGGAGAGGTCGAATATTCCAAAATGCCTTTGTTTATCATATTATAGATAAATATAATAAATAAATATCTTCACGCAATTCCCAATACAGGGGTAGACAGAGGTCAAGTCTAGACAATTAAATCCCTTTGACCCACCTTCCACCGACGATATTTTCGGGACAACGTGACAGGTGGTGAGCCCGTCGCCGCCTTTATGTTCAAGCCAACGATGAAATTCGTACATAAGTTTTTGAAAAACTCATTGGTACTGCCACCTGGGGATCGAACTCGGGTCTCTCGACTCGAAATTCCGACCACCCAGACACTCGGCTATCGTGACTTATGACTATGATCATATTATAGGATCTCCAAAAGTGACAGTTTCTATACCGTGTATTATGCTTGTTACAGATATAACTAATATAACCGAGCGGGAAGCAGTCGTGGTTGACAAAATTAAAAAGCGTATAGGCAGTAACATCGTAACGCTGCGACAAAGTGACAAGAGGCTAGAGTTGGTACAAGAGAACCTGAAGTTTTGGGCCGACAACGAACTGAAGAAATACATCTCCAGTAACAGGACCGTTGATGGGAAAACTTACAAAGACTATGAGGCGTTTTATTTAGAGAATTTAAGTTTAAGTGATTAATAAATAATTCAGTACTTTGTAATTTTAGTGTAATTTTTTTTCTTGTCGCATTTCCTAGGAAAAGATGACGACGGGCTCACCACCTGTCACGTAGTCCCGAAATATTTCATCGGTGGAAGGTGGGTCGAAGGCTTAATTGTCTAGACAAGACCTCTGTCTACCCTTGTATGAACGGAACGGCGTGAAGATATTTTAACAATAATATGTAATAATAATGTTAGATGTAAGGAGAGAAAATAAAAATTCAAAATTATTTTTCTTTTTATGTATTTCCCTGAGACGACATGTTTTTGAGATCTTTCCTTTAGTCTATTTATACCCTAAAATATGTTTTTACCTTGTCGGAAAAATGTTTAGGAACTGCTTGTTTAACTTTTGGACTGAACCTTTTTCAGCCACAGAAGTCAATTCTTTTGATTCATGATCATAAAAAACGCGACGCCGTGAGCGGAATTGTGCATCTTTGCATTAGTTCTGATGCGTGGAGTTCCACGCACCTCTTTTTATTTATTCGGTTGTTTTTCCTTTTTTTTTGAGTTTGTTACTTGAACTATCGAAACCCACCATGAGCAGGTCAGCGTTTACGTCGTTTGGATATGGGAAAAGGTGATATTGGTTAGATATATGTAATAATACACACAATTTTACTGAATCTTTTCATTACCTTTGCAATTATTTATTATTATTTTTTATATTATATTATATTATTATATATTATTATATTATTATATATTATTTTTTTATATTATAAATTTTTTTATATTATACAGGGGAAGACAAAGGTCTTGTCTAGACAATTAGTCCCTTTGACCTACCTTCCACCTAAGATATTTTCGAGACAACGTGACAGCCGGTGAGCCTGTCGCCGGTATTTTTGGTATTTTAATTTGCTATTAAAATGCCAAAAATATTTTTAAATCGATAATATAAGTTTAAGGACACAATAACTCCAAGTATTTATGTTTACTGCTTATTTTGTGCACATGTAAAATTACATCAAATGCGCACGAATCCGTGCAGCGGCCTTCCCGTGTGAACAATTGCTGTCATTAACTAGCCTTTCATGGACAATATTCGTTTGTTCAGCTATTGTGGTCTAGGAACTAGTAGGCTGATTACCATTGCCCCTTGAATCTCATTGCCCATTTTTCACCTATGCAGTAGTTTTTGCCCATCGTGCGCTGATGTTAGAGGAAATTCGTGGACAACATTAAATGGAAAAAAATACATACATAGATAGAGACCAAAGGTAGATGGTGCACCACCTTACCTTTGGTCTGTGTTAAATCTCTTTACGCCTTTGGTCGCCTGGAAGAGATCGCTACGTAGCGATAAGGTCACCAAATTGTACAGTCGACTTACTTTAATGTTTAATAATTGTTTTTCTGTATTATTTTGTAGTGTACAATAAAAGTATTCATTCATAAAATAAAATAGAAAATGAAATAAAATAAAATAGTTCGAAAACTAGTGATACAATTACGATGAAACTATTTATGATCAAATTATATTAATTATCAGTTATTGAACACATTAAGACCTTAACAAGTTGCTAACCCCCTCCAATCGCTTTTAAAAATGTAATTAATGTAATAAATATGTATTATTTTATTATATGCCATCAACTGCTATATTGTAATGAATGTTTTATATGAGAAAAGGTGATAAACGATTAATTAGTTCGTCCAGTAAATAATTTGCGATACTCGTATACTTTGCCGTGTGGTTTCGGCGCAAGCTTATCCTATCCCATTCTTCCCGTAGCTGACGTAAGAGGCGAACAAGATATAAACCTAAAAACTGCAATTGGCTTCTGACAGATGGCGGGATTATCATTTCGAAATACATCAAAATAAAACTGCCTGTATTATAATCGCTAATCCTCTTGCTTAGCGTGGCGTATATGGAAAACCTAAGACGGACGTAAAAGTCCTAAGACATATACAGGCCGTTATTATGATGATGATGTCTAGTATACAACTATATGGAGCTGCTGGCGCATTTCCCAATGCGAGAGTAGACAGAGGTCTAGATAATTCAGTCCTTCCGACCGGCGGTAGAGGCTAGTAGTTAGACGTCGCGGTAAGACAAATGTTTATTGCATTTATTTTGTAAAAGAGTATTACGGTATCCAATAAACTAATTCGGCAGATGCAGATGAGAAGCAGATCGGCAATTGACAGATGGCGTGATAATCACCTCGAAAATACTGACCCAAAATTACGGATATCAGTGACGGGCAGCACCGTCTAAGGCGCGAGCTGCATCTATATGATCCACAATCCATATGCAAAGCGTTTCAATTATTGTCCAATCCTCTTTGTGAGAGAGGCCTATGCATATTCCACCACATTTTTTCTTAATTTATCACGTCAGTCTATGATATGTAATCATGACAACAAATTATTACTACTAATAACTATATATTTTGATGTAATGGCATCGTTACTTAAGATGCCATCGGCTTGAATATAAAAGTATGAAATGTGGAATAGAAATTTAGATAAATCGATTGATTTGTCTTCATAATACATGTAAGGATTATCTGATCGGTTCTGTTTTCTGATTGGCCAGAATTTGTTCCCCAGTGGCAGGCTCGTATCAAAAGCGTTTTTTTTAAAACATACGTTTTACGAATTATATCGTTGACTTGGACATAAAGACGGCGACTGGCTCACCACCTGTCACATTGTGCCAAAAAATGACTGCGGTGGAGGGTGGGACGAAAGGACTTAATTGTGTAGTAGACCTCTAACTGATTTTGTATTAAAGTAGTTATATATTAAATGCGGTCTGGCCTCGTCTATCTGTCGATGAATTTAAAAATAACAACACATAGCGATGAATGTCACTATTACATTTTAATCAAACCACATGTTCGACGCAACAAACAGCTTTTGCACTGCAAAATATTTTTTTCTGTAAGAAAACAAAGCCCTTATCTTTTATATTGAGGGGCAAGGGTTATACTGCAGTTGTGTGGAGAGACAGTTCTTATCACTGTATATTACTTACGAAATATAATTCAATATTTTCAATATCGTCGAGTCTGGATGAGATTGGAGCTTCTTCGACTAATATCTTACGTTCGTGTATTAACGAATATACGAACATGGTGGGCACATTGGAGAGATCATGGTGGTACAATTGTAGACGTATCTCTCCCCAGTTCCACCATAGCACAACGAGTTAAAGCAAAGTTTGGATGGTACTGGAAGAGCTGGATTACATTATTAGATCGCAAAATATATACGCTGGGACATCTTGTCCTTTCCAGAAACGCCGTATACTAGTAGTCATTAAGCACCCAGTCGATAATCAGAAAATGGTATAGGATGAATATAGATGCCTTTGTTGAGGCCTCAATGTCTACTGGTATTTAGTTCTTCCTACTGGAACAATGGTATTCGAAGTAGAGACCACCTGTTTTCGAGACGTCGTGACGCATATCGAAGATGCAAGTATGTCACGAGCCCAGGTTCAATCACGTCGGTGACGTGTTTATCTTGTGGCAACATCTATATCTTCACATTGGAAGCTCGCTAGTAGCGAATTCTGGCAACACATCGACATCCTGCATTGGACTATCGCAGTTCTAACGATTACATGAATATGAAAGATCAAGTCAACCCGACCTGGATAGCTACCCTTAGCCTGCAGCGCATCGTCCATCGAACTCGTACACCTGTGCGCGGATTCGTGGAAAAGCGAAATACACTAGGCACCGCTACTGACTGCTTCGCGATGATACAGAAGACGTGCAGCTGTCTGAATCATACAGAGTAGTAAAATAATCAGGCAATCAGAGAGAAGAGCTTCCAGCTCTCGATCTGGTCAAGTGGCATTCGTAAAAATGTATAAGGTTTAAACTTCTACTATGGAGAATTCCACTTACGGAAAGTCTCCAATCATAATTTCTACAGAGAGAGAGAGAGAGAGATACGGTAACATGACTTATGGCACACTACCTGGAGCCGGTGCCGCAGGTGGAGTTAGCCGTCTTTAAGTTTCGAGCTAAAAAGAATAAGGCTGGGATCTAATTGCATCCCGGGTCATGTGGTTATGAAAGAAAAATTATTTATTCATGAGAACACTCGACTTTTTAAGGATAAACATTGAAATATATTAAAAACAACAGCATTTTGACGAAATTAATTAAAATAAATAAATAAAATAAATACTAATCTGGACAATTAAGTCCCTTTGACCCACCTTTCACGGAAGATATTTTCGGGACAATGTGCCAGGTGGTGAGCCCGTCGCCGTCTTTATGCCCAAGCCAACGTTATAATTCGTACATAAGTTTTAGAAAAATCCATTGGTACGAGCCTGCCACCTGGGGATCGAACTCGGATCTCTGGACTCGAAATTCATTAAAATTAAAAATAATGAAGAGGTAAATAAAAAATGATATAAAAAATATTAACTAAGACAAATACTAATATACACAAAATATTCACAATAATAATAGCTAATCATTAAGTCATAACATTCGTTCCGCAAAACTATTGTATAATTAGAATTTTTTTATTCCGCTTATTATCATTTGTGCTACGTTGCCATGGAAAAGATTCCCACTCAGCTATGAATATGGCTGTTTTACAGACACAGCGATAATTTACAGAGAGACCAGGCATGGACTGAACATTTCGGATCATAAAATTGACCATTAAATTAGGTTTTTTTTTATCTTATTTTTAATCTGGTAAGATTAAATAATTGACTTAATTTTCAAAAACGTATAAAATAGTTTAAAAGAACGGGATTGTATATGTACAAATGCAACATTTTGAGTAAGAAAAAGTAAAATAATTTGGAACTTATAACTGTATTTATCCAACCAAATGACATCGGAAAGTAGGTCTTATTAAACACCAAATACTTAAATGTTTAAATAGTTATTTTCGATATTATTTTATAGGCGCAATGATAAAAAGAAACGGTGGAGTGTGGCTCTGTATGTTTCACATTACTAACAGTACCGACGCAATAATTCAATGGAAAATGTCGCGCCGTGTTCCACAAGGCTATCCTTACGAAGCTGTATGTGAGCTCCCTTCTAGGTACAAACCTAATGCTATGCAGATGACACTAACTATAAGAACTTTGTAGCCTCTCATCTAGGCTCCGTGTCAGTGGCCCAGGCTGACAAGGGCTTGGATGCGTGGTTGATACGGGCTGTCGTTGGTTTCAATGCATCCCTCAACAGGTCATTCGCTGATTATGAGTTGTACTTGGACCGGGTAGCTGACTGCGCTTTAGTGTTGCCTCTGTCGTTCGCTGACCGTTCCGTTCGAATAGAACGCCCACTCCAGCTGGAATCGACCTCTGACTTAAGTAAAAATAAATAAATAAATATCTTCACGAAATTTACAATACAGGGGTAGACAGAGGTCTAGTCTAGACAATTAAGTCTCTTCGACCCACCTTCCACCGAAGATATTTTCGAGACAACGTGACAGGTGGTGAGCCCGGCGCTGTCTTTATGTCCAAGCCAACTGAAATTTGTACATAAGTGTTTTTCAAAAACCTATTGGTACGAGGCTACCACCGGGGATCGAACTCGGGTCTCTTGACTTGAAATTTCGACCACCCAACCACTCGGCTATCGTGACTGACTTAAGTGATTCAGTAAACAGTCCACTGCCGAATTCCTCTGCTATCAGAGGTCTGCATGGCAGAGGAATTCGTTGTAATATATTTGTTTTGGATTGGCGAAACGAGGAAGAGGTCAACAATGTCGAACCATCGTTGCACCGGTTTGACGACATCTCCTGCCATCATGACGATGATGGCACCATGATCATCAGGCAGCCTGGCGTGACGTTGGTGTCACAAGCTGTTTTTGTTGTGTTCTACTGCGGCATAGACAGAATACGCCGAAGTGGTTCGATCCGATTCCAGGATACAATGACGCGAATCTGCGACGTGTCTCGGACCAGTCATCAGGGCTGCTTTTTAGTGGTCGGCAGAAATTGCTCGACCACTGCTTGCAACACAAGACGAAAAACCCAATAGGGATTAATTGGCATGAAAAAAAAATGTTATTTGTAATTGTAAAAATAAAAATCATATTAATGTCCGATATGTCTAACTACTTAAATAAGACTAATTCAGTTCTTATTTTAACACATACAACTTGACTTCTTATCGCTAATACACTCCGGAAGGCCACCATAACCCAGATGAAAGTCAGTAATATTATAGTTTACGCTTGCATGGCCACTGTATTATTACTTAGATCGGGATGCTTAACTGACTATTATTTCCTTTGTAACAAAATCTATGACGTGATGTTAAAGAAAGGTAACTAATTTATATGGAAATAAATAAAGGTGTGTTGTATTTATTTTGGTAGGATAGAAGTTTCGAAGAGCGTTTATATCTCTTATGATAATTCATAAATAATAAATAAATATCTTTACGCAATTCCCAATACAGGTGTAGACAGAGGTCTAGTCTAGATAATTAAGTCCCTTCGACCCACCTTCTACCGAAGACATTTTCGGGACAACGTGACAGGTGGTGAGCCCGTCGCCGTCTTTATATCCAAGCCAACGATATAATTCGTACGTATGTTTTTGAAAAACTCATTGGTACGAGCCTGCCACCTGGGGATCGAACTCGTGTCTCTTGATTCGAAATTCCGACCACCCAACCACTCAACTATCGAGACTTTATGATAATTTCCACGTACAAATAACTAATTGTACTACAATACTATATAAAAATACTAATTGTATACATTTTCTAATACTGTACCGATCTATTTAACCTATCTAAAAGGCATTCATATTCAAGGTTAATGCAATAAATTTGTAGGTGCAGTTTTAGACCTGTTTCGACTCATTTAATTAACGAACTCATAGTAGTTTTTTTTAAAGTGTTTTTGAGTAAGTGATTTATGTAGTTTGGTGTGTTTGATAAAAATATAAATATAAATACTTATAATTAAAAATGTAATATAGTTTATATAAAATGTAAAAAAAAATATCTTCACGCAATTCCCAATACAGGTCTAGTTTAGACAATTAAGTCCCTTTGACCCACCTTCCACCGAAGATATTTTCGGGACTTATTAATATAGTTTACATTGCAGAAATATTTCATAAAATAAATATATAAGTATCTTCTCGCCATTCCCAATACAGGCCTAGACAATTAAGTCGTTTCAAGACCCACCTTCCACCAAAGACATTTTGGGACAACGCGACAGGTGGTGAGCCCGTCGCCTTCTCAATGTACAAGCCAACGATATAATTCGTACGTAAGTTTTAAATAAACCCATTGGTAAGGGCCTGCCACCTGGGGATCGAACTCGGGTCTCGACTCGAAATTCCGACCACCTTACCAATCGGCTACGTGACTCTATAGAAATATTTCATATAAGGTAAATAATAGTGTGAATTGATAGAGTAAAACAAAATAGAAATGGTTGTGGTAAATGGTTAGTATGATGTATATTTATTGAAGGTAAGATACATACATAGAAACATACATCAAAGGACTAGCTTCAGAATTCTGGTACTATTGTATTCAAGATAGCCGAATGGTTGGATGATCGGAATTCGGATCGGAAGAGACCCGTGTTCGATCCGTACTAATGGGTTTTTTCAAAAAACTTATATACGATTATTATCGTTTGCTTGGACATAAAGGCTACGGGATCACCACCTGTCAAGTTGTCCCAAAAAATGTATTTGGTGGAAGGTGAGTAGAAAACTAACCCTAATTCTGTTTACTTAATAAAATAACTTTCATTATCTCCATTCTACTCATGACACAGCGCCTCATTCTGTGAAACAACATAGAATATATATTCCGCAACATAATACAGGACATTTTCATTCTTTTCTTTATTAATTAATTTATTTATTTATTACGGTATAAGGTATCACACTGGATTAGTTCGCGAATATTATGTAAGGAACCATTCACAATAAAATAAATAAAACCTTCACGCATATTCCCAAAGTAACTAAGATAGTCAGAGATCTAGATAATTAGCTCAGAGTACTAAAGCTTATGACTTTTAAACCATTGCAATTCCGTACAGAAGATCTCTATGCTTTGTGTAAAATTTTTCTGTCAGACAATTGTTTATACTGAGGGTCATTTTACGCAAACATATACAGCTCTATTATCACCCCGAACTGGTTAAAAATAAGCGTACAGGCGATCGAGTATGTCAACCAGTAAATTCTAGCCTATCTGTCGCATACGGACATCATTTTTATCTTAGCCATAAACTGTATAAAATGGTTAATAAATTAACTTATATTTACCCACTTACTTCGACAGAATGTATGATTAAAATGAATGAAAGGCTATTCGGTCTGAATGATGAAGAAACTGAAAACCTACTCACTTACCTACAAACTTACACACACACACGCACATGCACTCACTCTCTCGCTCACACACTCACACAGATTTGTGTGATACATACACGCGCGCGCACACAAACATGCGAGTGCACAATTAAACACGCATATGCCACACACGACACGCATTCTTTTATTTATTATTGTTAAAGTAAAACATTTTCGTTAGCGTTAATAGCAACGACACAGTTTTTACTAAGATTGTTGTTAACGTACATTATAAATTTTAAACATATGTTTTATGTTCCAAGTAAATGCATTTTTGCAAAGCAAATGCAGTAAATTTTTATAAGGTACTTCCAGGTGGACAAAGGTGAATCCTTTCACAGAATACTATTTGGAAAAACGTGACTTATCGCACTCTTAGCGTCCAAGCCCACCATATAATATTTTATGTATCCGTATTGACAATATACATGAAGATATTTAAAAAGAAAAGATTGCTAAATACCGCACAACCAGTTAAGGCTCTCTTTTCCTTCTTTCTACTGAATTATGTTTGTAATACTTTAATTTTTGATACATTTTTTGAGCATTTGTGTATCTACATAAATATTTATTTACAGAAAAAATTATGTTAATATTTACAATACTTATTAACTAAAAACTATTATAATCGTAGAGCCCTACTCCTCGTGGCATGGTACCAAGAACGCTGGCTGCATTTCCACGTTGAATGGCTAGACTTAACCGTTGAGCGAGAAAAGAACCAGCCCTCTTGTCACCAGCGGCAACGATAAGTCGCGGATACAATTCCTTTAGAAACTGCATCACGCGGGTACCCCACGGACCGATTGTCTACGGCAAATGGAACAAATATATAGTCTCCTTTCAAAGACTCATATTTACGCCATTTACCCGATTCAGCTGCCTCTGATGCCGCCCAGGCCCTTATCGAAGTACCCTTGATATGAGAGGCCGCTAATGTATCGACGCAAGTTGCGTCCCACACAAGAGCTTTGCCTCTCTCCCAAGGGACTAAAGTCAAGCCGTCGGGTCTCTTACCATCCTCCCTAAATATTCCACAAGGCTCTAAAACCGATGGAATATTTATGGAAACAAGAGCTCTTCGGATGACTCCATTCAAGGAACCGTGACGAGATAGTCTGCCGGCACTTTTTTGGCATTAAAGTCCGTGGAGGCGTAACTCGTCGACGTCGCTGCCACAAGGACATCGATGTGGTTGACAAATCGATGCTCCCAATCGTATTCCTACAGCTATACGTAAACTTTCGTTATCTAGTAATGTACCAAGGTTACTTGATGGTAAAGCATGTAGCCAGTAACTGGATTCCTTTGTCGAAACACCTAGAAAGCGGGCGCGATCTCTGTCACAGTGAAAATTGTTCAGTAAGCATTTCTGCATATTCTGAACCAACGGGATATCCCACCGTTTTTGTGAGTTAGGTTCCAGTGGAATATCCTCGCCGGGACAGAGACGTAACCATGCTTCTCTTGCCTCGGTAGCAAAGGTCAAGTCCAAATCATTCTTAAGAATTTTACATGACAAATCATGAACACTGTGTACGGAGGCAAGGAAAGCCGGCAGCGCAATATTTGAAACCTCTCTTATACCGATACCTCCAAATCTAACAGGTAAAGTAGCTTGAGTCCAGCTAGATGAGACTAAAGATAAATTTAGATTTTTTCCAAAGCTATTTTGAGATTAAGGTCAATTTGTTTTAAAAAATCAGAACATTTCCATGCTGGACTCGAGCGGAGTAAATAAGTAAATTTAGGAACAAGAACGCAATATTTTAAAATAGTAAGCGCTATATGAGAATTTAGAATATACAGTTTATTAACATGTTCTAAAAATTGATCAAATTTTACTTTCAAGAGAGGTTTCATACTCTCTATAAATAACGGCGCTCCAAGGAGGTAAAGAGAATCCGCCTCAGTTACTTTAATTCCAGGAGGCGACGGTAGAAGCAAGGAGTGCCCGCATTGTGAGGCGCCAGGATATCATCAGAAAATAAAATACGCGATGCGTTTTTTAAATCACCATCCATAACTTTAGACTCGACAACTTTCTTTAAATCAAAACTGTGTGGTCTGGAAGCTATGGATGTATCAATCGGTGAATCAAAATTTTGAAAAGAATTGTTTTTAAGCTGGGACGTAATTGACTTACATCCCGTTTTGTCAAAATGAAAATGAAAATATGCAAAGTAAAATAATTTTTGCCAACTAGTTACAGTGTTAAAAGTAAAACAATTTTGAATGGTATTTGATAAAGCTTTAGCTAGCTGCATCCTCGCACCTCTAGGAATTCTCCTAAGTATTGGTACATTACGATGGTAATAATGAATTTGGTCCGAAAAATTTGGAAAATTGGTTTGATTATGACAAGTACGATTTATAATTTATATAAATTGTGACAAGTACGAGTACGTTACTCTACCGGAATAATAACTGAAATTCATAAAGTATTTCTTTGTTTTTTACTATTTACGATTTTCACCCGTAACAAGCTTTTTAAAATTTATTAATTCATTTTCTATAAAGGGTTAAAAATGTACTTTTGAAGGAAGAAGCTTGAAGCTCTTTCATATAATTTACGATATAAGACAAAAAAGCAATAGAAGCGTGTATGCTCTTTGCTATGTACAGATATCGGGGGAAATGTATTGCACTTTATATTTATCACTACAGAATGCTATAAAACTAAAATTGATCGAATTCCCCACCAAGATACGTCGCCATATGCGTCCTATAGAAACGTTTACTCTTTGGGATTAATGTGCAGTTTCTAATCCTAAGATTTGTGACATTAGAAATCGCATCGAAATCCGTTCAATAGACTAAACAAATAAACTGTCCATTTTAATTTGACCCATAGCATCAACCTAGAACAAACAGACAAGAATTCTAAAAATCCGTGTTGTGGATAGGCACATTTTAATGTGTGTAATTCCCAAAGTGGTCTATACCGGACCCTAGGAGTCTATGACAACCTGCAAGGGGTCTACGTCATCGAAAATAAAATTGGGGGTCCATGAAATGAAAATGGGGGTCCACGATAGTGGATCTCAACACATATACTGATAGTACCTATTTACTTACATTATACTATCTTATAATATTAAAACATATATATTATTTATAAAAGTACCTATGAAGTAAAAATTTATTATATATGTTTATAAAATTGTGTAAGTTGTAGGATGTTGGTATTCGCTTTGTGGTCGCAATACATTTTGAACTTGTAAAAACCTGAAAGTCGCAGTCTCAGAGCTTCGCTACCTACGCTTGCACTGACTTGTTCAATTCGTCACTCTATAAATACGAATGTGGGACAAATACGTTTATTCGTTTCCTGAATCTTGAAAAGGAAAGTACTAAGAAAATATCTTAAAAAATATAAACAGATAGTATATCACACAAATTATATTGAGTCAGTGTTATTTTGTTTGAGAGTGCTGGAGAAAAGTAAGTACATTATTTTTTATTAAATTTTAGTTTTGTACTCGTAGTTAGCAAAGATAGATAAATTACGCTAATTACGCTGGATCTTCTGTCTTATTTAAATAATTTAATTTTGCCCACAGATGACTGATGCCATGTCCGAATCTAATCGTAAAAAGAAATGTAGACAGTACAGTGTTGATTATTTGTAATTTGGCCTCATTCCATCATTGCCGGACAAACAATCGCCTATGTGCCTTTTATGCAACAAAGTTTTGGGCAATGACGCTATGAAACTATCTAAACTGCAAGATCACACACAATAAAATAAACAGAGAAACAAGAAAAAAACCAAATATGAGTACAAAGGCACAGCTTATTTCAAATTAAAATTTCTTCTAAGAGGCCTGTTAATCATCTTAGAAGGTGCCACCCTGAGAAAACAGAGAAAGATTTGAAATACTTTCAAACACTCAACGATAAATTTTAGTTCAGGTTTACTGGACAAAATGTTCGCTTCGACGTTACAAAGAAATGATGATGGTTTGCGGGCGTCTTACAATAGCAAAATCCGAAAAACCGCATACTATCGGAGAGAAGTTAATTTCGCCAGCCATTGAAGAGGTTGTAAAAACTATTTTACACAAACCTGCATCTGATATCATTAAAAGAATTCCCTTAAGCAACAATACTGTTGAAAGACGTATTGATGAAATGAGTTCTGATACTGAAAGCTTCTTATGTAATTATTTGCAAACGACCCATTTCTCCATACAACTGGATGAGTCAACTTTACCTGATAATGCAGCATTATTATTGGCATATGTTCGTTTTATAATGAATCAAGAAATCTACGAAGAACTGCTCTTCGCAAGAACTTTGATAACCGACACTAAAGGTGAATCAATATTTCATGTTTTGAAGGATTACTTCATTGAAAAAGCAATTCCTTTATCAAATATAATATCAGTAGCTACTGATGGAGCACCTGCCATGGTTGGACGTTATCGTGGATTCATAAGCTATTTAAACAAAATGTGTCAGGGGTGTTAACAAAAAATCCATCGACAACATTTAGTTGCTAAAAATTTGAGTGATTGTTATCACTTAATTAATTGATTAATCACTTCATTTAGTCATTGATGCAGTAAACCGAATCCGAAGCAACGCGTTGAAGACGCGGTTATTTGCGCAGTTGTGTGAAGAATATGACGAATACTTTCATCAATTACTCCTTCACACTGAAGTACGCTGGCTGTCGAAAGGCTTATGTTTGACAAGATTTTTTGCACTTTTTGAGACTATTTTAGAATTTCTAGATAATAAAGATAAAATTTTAAAAGAAAATTTAATGAAGAGGAAAACAGACATCGTCTATTTAACATATTTGTTTACAAAATTTTATATGGTTTATTTGCAATTACAAGGCGACAGTTTAAATTTGATTGAAACAAAGTCCATCTAATCAGCGTTTTTTGCCAGAGTTAAACTAATAAAATAAATATTGGACGGGGCGAATTTTCTCAGTTCCCCAATTTGTCACAGACAAGCTTTTTTTTATAGAAAAGGGAGGCAAACGAGCAGGTGGCTCACCTGATGGTAAGTGATGAACACCCGCAATACCAGAGGCATAGCAGATTCGTTGCCTCCCTTAGAGTTCCCCCCCCCCCTCCCCAGAATTGGAGGAGGGGGGTGTGTGGGCTACCGGTTACCTGCACTCACCAGACGAAACGCAGAAGTTAGAGTTACTTTACGCCGGTATTCTGTGAGGTCGTGGTACTTCCCCGGTCGAGCCGGCCCACTCATGCAACAACAAAAGCTGATGCGTGGCTCTACCACTGTAAAGTTGCCAAGCTGAAGACGAAGTTTCAACTTACGTTCAACATTTAAATGTCCTCTATTCAGATTTTGAATCTAGGTTTGCGGATATTTTGACTATGGTAATACCACCGTAGATAATTAATCCATATGGTGACAAAGAAGAAACGAATGTCATAATACAAGAGGAACTGACTGAACTAAGTACAAACGAAGAACTTAGGGTTCAGTTTAAAAACGGATAGCAATTCTGGTTGCAAAACAACATACCTGTTACAAATAAAAAAAAACTATAAAATATTTTCACGCAATTCCCAATACAGGGGTCAAGTCTAGACAATTAAGTCCCTTTGACCCACCTTCCACCGAAGATATTTTCGGGACAACGTGACAGGTGGTGAGCCCGTCGCCATCTTTATGTCTAAGCCAACGATGAAATTCGTACATAAGTTTTTGAAAAACTCATTGGTACTCGCCATCTGGGGATCGAACTCGGGTCTCTCGAATCGAAATTCCGACCACCCAACAACTTGACTTCTATCCTTATACCTTATACTTATACCTACGACTTATACCTGTTACTTATCCCGTATTATGGAATATAGCGAGGAAATTTTAATTTCTTTTCCATCGTCATACCTAGTGGAAAGGGGGTTCAGCGCTGTTACCAATCTCCTAACGATAAAAAGAAACAGACCGGACATCATTAGCCGAGGAGAATTTAAGATTAACCCTTACAAAATTGACGCCAAATGTTGATAATTTATTATTAAAGTGTCAGGTTCATCCTTCTCACTAAAATTTTGAGTTATTGCTTATGTTATTTTATTTATAGTTCGTTTTATATTTATTAAATGTTACGTATATTTTACATAACAGATACAAAATTTTATTTTAAGTAGTTTTAATTTAAATTCAATTAATAAATGTATAAATTAACATGTGTTTTTACTTTAAGTTCTTAACACTAAACTCCACTACAGTTCGAAATTTACAGGAAATCAATATCAGGTAAGTAGGGGGTCTACCCAACACGAAAAAATATGGCAAGGGGTCTACGAAAAAAAAGTTTGGGGAACTCTGATCTAGACAATGAATTCCTTTTCGTTCCATTTTCCATTGAAGTTTACTTGGTACAACGTGACAGGTGTTAATCATTCAGACATCGTGTGCCACCAGACTGGTAATTCTAGAGATTATCGATTTGATACCATAATAATTATTATTACCCATACGTAAAAACAAAAAAAAACAAAGCTATATAATTTTAATATATATATATATTTATATATATATATATATATATATATATATATATATATATATATATATATATATATATATATATATATATATATATATATATATATATATATATATATATATATATATATATATATATATATATATATATATATATATATATATATATATATATATATATATATATATATATATATATATATATATACATATATATATATATATATATATATATATATATATATATATATATATATATATATATATATATATATTTATATATATATATACATATATATATATACATATATATATATATTTATATATATATATATATATAGTGACTGTATATTGTTTCGAGGGCGTGTGACTGCCAAATGGAACTCCGTAGGCGACATACATCTATTCTAATCATTTCAGAGAGATTAGTATAGATGTATGTCTGAAAGATTTTAAAAATACAAAATAAACATCTCAATGCACAGGGTTTGAAATACTTTTATTTGTTAAAGTAGTCTCTGGTCCCTTCTATACATCTTCTATTCTAATCTCTCTCAAATTCGAGGGTCGTGCATTTCTTTTTTATAGAAGAGAGAGGCAAAGGAGCAGGTGGCTCACGTGATGGTAAGAGATTACCGCCGCCCATGAACACCCGGAATACCATAGGCATAGCAGATGCGTTGCCGGCCTTATAGTGCCCAGAGTTGGGGGTGAGGGGGGTTGGGCCTCCGGTTACCTGCACTCACCAGACGAAACGCAGAAGTTAGACTTCTACTTTACGCCGGTATTCTGTGAGGTCGTGGTACTTCCCCGGTCGAGCCGGCCCATTCATGCAACAACAAAAGCTGATGCGTGGCTCTACCACAGTTAAATAACATGTACATACATGTAATGGAACGTCGGTTGCTAGATCAAGACTAATTTTTGCACTTACCTACAGTATTAATAATATACGTAACATGTTCCCTTAAAGAAAAAACAAAAGAGCTATTGGAATGTTCATGTTTAAGTTTTTATACACTTTTATCTTAATATACATATATGTAAAAAACAAATGCAGTAGACTATGAGGGATAATGATATTCATGATACATAACAGATTTTAGTTTGATGAGTAATTATGTGCAATATACTCATGTACAATGTTGTAATAATTTTATTTTTCAACACATGCTTTAATATATCTTAAATATGCGTATTTTTATGTAATATACTCTTATTTTAAATATTGTTTTTTCCAATTCCCTTGAGACGTTCGATAGCCAATTTGTCCAGTCTCGAACACAGACGTCGTGTGGCCAGTTTCTCGGTGTTCTACAGGTTACATTTTGGAGAGTGTGCGAAGGAATTACATGAGTTAATTCCCCCTTTCCATCATCGGACAACAAGACGCAAGGGTTTCCATCTTTTTGTTGTGGATGTACCCTGCATTCGGACGAAACGTTTTGCTTCATCGTTCATAATGCGTACAGTAAAGGACTGGAATAATTTGCCTGCATCAGTGTTTCCGTCCGATTACAATGTGGGTGTCTTCAAGAGAAGAGTGAATAGGCTTTTTCTAAGCTAGTGGGCCTACCAACAAAAACTACATCGCCACTTACCATCAGGTGGGATTGTAGTTAAACGCCAGCTTATAATGTTAAAAAAAAGCCTTCTCCTTTACGCGCCCCTTCTCTTTGAAACTTAAATTCCAATCTTTTATTATTATTTTCACCGCTCTGCACCTCGGTTCCGTTATTTCTGCTATAATATATAATCTTACTATCATTCTCCTTCTCCTTCATGGATGAAAAAGATGTAGCCTGGATATGTGATTCCGTAGAAGAATTATATTTTGCAGGCCCAGTTATAAGTACTTTCTT
Source organism: Sericinus montela (assembly GCA_029286605.1). Taxonomy (NCBI): domain Eukaryota; kingdom Metazoa; phylum Arthropoda; class Insecta; order Lepidoptera; family Papilionidae; genus Sericinus; species Sericinus montela. Next base: position 7,743,824 of record JAGSMR010000024.1, read on the forward strand.
TAATTGCCGTAGATTGCGTCTTAATAATTTACCATATTTATCGGAAAGCAAGTAGGATCGTGATTGATTTGCCTTCGAGTGGATAACATAACAGTACTGAGAGTTTTTAGAAAATAAAAAACGGCTCAATAGACAATGTTTCCATTACTTTTGTTTTAGAGTAGTCTCCGTTCCTCCCTATAGATCTTCGCATTCCATCGTCGAGTCACTAAGAAACAATTCTTTTTTTGGAGCTCTACGGCATTTGAATTTTAATTTGATTGAATTAATGCGAAGGCACTGACCACATCTTCAGTACTCGTAAAGCGAATACGTCGAACTTATTTTTGGTACAAAAACAGCTTCGGTGGAAGGTGGGTCGAAAGGACTTAATTGCCTAGACTAGACCTATGTTTACCGTGTATTGGGAAAGACGTGAAGATATTTATTTGTTTATCTTTTGTTCTTGGGAATAAGAAAACCACAGGGCGCCAGATCGGGTCTATATTGTGACAAATTATCTCTACAACTGCCATAGTCAAATATTCAGTTTTGTTTTATGGGGGGAATAAGGTGAAGTGTCGTCGTGATGGAACAGGGGGCATCGAGGGCTCTGCTGTCGAACATTTTCCAAGATAACAGTAAACATACCAGTCTGCAGTTACAGTCCTTCCATCTTTCAACATTACCGCGAAATGGCCTTTCCGATCAAAGGATAAGGCAATCAGCTTTTGTCCTGATCTTCTTCCTTTCTTTACCTTAGTTAGTGGTCCTGTTACATACCACCATCAAAACTACGCATATTAATTAAGTTCCTATATATTTAGTAAAACCTACTTACATAAATAACGGCCTATTAAAGTCCACTGCAGGACATAGGCTTCTCCCATAGGTAAGATTTGCCGTAATCGCTACGCTTAGTGATCGATACGCAGACAACTCGCACCTTCGAAGCTGCTGCCCATCTTCGGTCTGATTATTAAGGCCTCTTACGACACCCACGGGAAGAAAGGGAGTGGCAATATTCTTACACGGTTACCACACGGCATATTTTAGTAATATCAATAAATAAATAAATATCTTCACGCCATTCCCTATACAGCAGTAGACAATTAAGTCCTTTCGACCCTCCTTCCTCCGGAGACATTTTTTGGAACGAGAAAGGTGGTGAGCCCTTCGCCGTCTTTATGTCTAAGCCAGCGATATAAATTGTACATATACGCATTCCGATCACCCAACCACTCGGCTTTTGTGATTAATATTTAATGGTTTATATTGTAACGAAAAATTGTATGTCTAACTTAATTCAAATAATTATAATATGACTTATAAATAACTGAAGATATTCTACATAGATAGATAATTATAAATCAATAATAGAATTGTATATATTGTTGTTATGACGGTCTATAATGACAAAATGGCTGTGGATAAAATGCTAGAAGAACTTCTTGCGAAAATTATCATTACAGACGACGTTAATCTTTTATTTTGTTATCTTGTCTTGTATATTGATTAATGAATATAGATATTTAAATATAATAATTTTCCTTTCATCATATATACATCTGTAAGAGTTCCTCAAAAGAATACACCCACTTAGCAGAATTATTTTTGGATTCGGTATCGTAGCGGTATATCCAGCTTTCATCACCATCATCACTTCATCATCAATTCGAGTCACCAGCGTTGAACTTTTCTAACATTTTAACATCACATTACATTTTTTTTTACATTACATTGCTCTTATGCCAAAATAGCTCAAGCATTTGTTACAGAATCAGAAACAACGAAGGTTATAAGTGTCAATTTGTGCAGGCACGTTTCTTGATTGTTTTTTTATATCTTTAAATGATGTGTAGATGAATAATGATAGAGAAGGTGTATGGAATCTGATCATTAACTAGCTATCAAGATTGTTAGCCAATTTAGTGTTTATAATCGCTATACCTTAAAACACTTCACTGACACTATCTTACGAACAATTTTTCGTTTTATAACATAACTTTGACAAATAATGACTAATGACTAATGCTTGTTTTTTTCTAAGCATGTAATTATACTTTCAAAAATAACGTAGTCTTTTGAGGGATACAAAAATACGAAGAATGGCTTCAACGTGGGGGGCCTCCTAGCACTCAGCCGACCCTCCCCGCCCACTAACTGCCTTGCCGGGTTGGGGTATCTCGAGTGGAGAGCAATAAATAGGTAGTGGGCCTTGTCGATCGATATAAATTTTGGTATAAAGTTCTAACATAGCTATTGTATTTCGACTACCTTTCCGCCTGCAGCTACCCCCGACTGGAATACTAAAAATGACAGAAACCTCCTTACTATCATACATATGTACAATCTTAAAAATGATGATAGTACATAACTTTATTTTAGAGAGGACTTGCGTAAAATCCGTTCTAAATCACGAAATAAGTGTATAGTTTTAGAGCATTTGTGATTACTGTTATTTGCTTTTTATTACCAAGTCATCATAGCTTATAAAAGTCAACTACAGGACTTTGGCCTCTGCAGAATAGGAGGGTAGGCCCATAGTTGCCACGCTTGGCAAGCGGATTGGCAATCGCGTACCTGGTATCTGGTTCCTTGCACCTCAGACGCTGCTGCCAGTTACCTGTCTGCTGAATTTTGTTCTAGTACTAATCGCGATGTTTATCCTGCCATCGTATTATATATATACATATGTAAATACTATGCTGATTGTTGTTTGATTATTTAAAACTTATTTTTATTTCTATATTTAAATGCCAACCCATCTCACCTTTGTGGTTTCATCAAATATTAGAATATAAATGTTTGTATGTTGAAATGTTTGTAACTCTATAACGAAAAACGGCTGTACCCATTTAAAAGTAATTTGGCACACAGATAACGTGTATACCTAAATTTTATCACGGAAAAAATACGTAAAAATTTTTTTGTTTTTAAATAATTTGTTATATTGAAGATTCAGGAAAGAAAATAACCTTTCATTTCTTGGAATTTTGAGATAATGTGTGAACGAAGTCGCTTATTTAGTATTTTAGTATATTTATCTTAGTATAGTATTTTACCTACACTAGTACAGTATTTTCAAAAAAAGTTAACTCGCTAAAAGTTGGTTAGTTTAATTAGGCTTCGGTAGCAAAGGAGGCTGTGAGCTGTACAGTCAGAGCGTACTCTTTTACGAATCATCATTCAGACGTTCTCTTGATAGTTGACCTTATGAATGCCTTCAACTCCCTCGGTAGATCCGTCCTGCTCAAAAGATGGCGAAACACCAGAAATTTTTTCATTACGTTTGATAAAGTTACTGTTAAAACACTAATTTATTTTACATTAAACTTTGCCGTTAACTTTGTCGTCGGATTCCAGCAGGGAGATCCACTGTGCTCAGCATTGTTTGATTTGGGTATTCAACCGATTATTTCTAAGTTGAAATTCAAATTCAATGTTTGGTGCCTAGATGACGGAATCTTAGGAAGTAAACCAGATGACGTGCAAAATGACCTTCAACAAATTATTCAAAATTTTAAAAGTTTTGGCGTTAAGTAACACTAAATGTGAACTTTTAATTTCTGACCATCTGTCTTCTTATAGACACAATTTTAACAATATATTTCCTGGTATTAAAGTAACTGATGCGGATTCTCGTTACCTGCTTGCAGCGCCGTTATTGATAAAAAGTATGAAACCTCTTTTGAAAACAAAATTTGATAAATTTTTAGGACATGTTAATAAATTGTCTATTTATATTTTCATAGTGTGCTTACTATTTTAAAGTATTGCGTTTTTGTTCCTAAATTTACGTATTAACTACCCTCGAATCCAGCTTAGAAATGTTTTGATTTTTTAAAACAATCTGGACTTAATCTCAAAATGGCTTTAGAAAAAAAAAATATTTATCTTTAGTCTCATCTTATCGGATGCAAGCTACTTATTAGTTTTGGCGGTATAAGGTATGAGAGTGCTTTCAAGCATTGCGCTGCCGGAGCTTTGGAGCTTTTTCTTGGAATAACACTTGATGCAAAGCTTCAATGGGGCCCCCATATATCCTAACTTGCGAGTAGGTCAAGCTCTGCAGTATATGCTGTAAGAAAAATAAGGTATTTTTAACTGATGTACAAACGGCTAGACTTGTTTATTTTAGTTACTTCCATAGCATAATGTCATATAGTATTCTGCTATGGGGTCATGCAGCTGACATAGAAACAGTATTTGTTTTACAAAAGAAGGGCCATACGAGCTATATATTGTCTAAATTCCAGAGCATCTCTTAGAAAGAAATTTAAAGAAATTAATATTTTAACACTAGCCTCTCAATATAAAAATATGAAAATTTAATGTATGTGCATAAAAACATTAGTATCTACGGAGTTTCTTTAGCCTGTTTCTTCTCCGTTAGAGGAACCTCATTACGAAACGGTGGTAGATTAAAAATGACTATCGATAAACGAATGTACATTCTCATGTCGATAAATAAATGATTTGATTTGATTTGGGATATCACGTTGATTCGAAATATGCAGAAATGCTTAACGAAAATCAAAATTCACTGTGACAGAGACAGTGTCCGCTTTTTAAGGATTTCGACAAAGGAATCCAGTTTCTGACATTAGCATATAAGCATAATAAATCGTTTACTTTACCATCAAAAATTTTAGTACATTACAAGATAGTTTCACTATCCAGTAACGTACTAAGCAGGTTCGAAAGTATAGCCATTCAACGCGGAAATGCAGCCAGCGTTCTTGGTACCATGCCAGGAAGAGTAACTGTACCATTATTGTAGTTTTTAGTTAATAAAGTATTGTAAATATTAAGTTGACGTTTTGAACGGGAGGAATATAAAGTCAATTTTTTCTTGGAAAATATATTTAATTTATAAAAGTATGCACCGTTGTTATCTATGCACTTTTGCTATCTTATAGGTAGTTCATTAATCCCTTCACTAAAAAAACTAGGGGGGGGGGAGCGAGAATCAATAAACTCATTGAAGACGGTTTGGACTGCCGCATCGGACTTGAATTTTTTCCTAGTAAGAAGTTGTCCAAATTCCTATTTGCTTCAAGTGGATTAATACAGTTTTATCACTTACCCCAAAGCCTGCAGCTATCTCTGAAGTGCTTTGTGATGGATCCGCTTCCACATTAGCCTTTATTTCTTCATTTTCCACTTTGATCTCCGCATGTCCTCGGGGTTGCTTTTGAAGGTCGAAATTTCCAGAACAAATAAGTTTGAAAACAAAAACATACCGTGGTTTTTTTTGCGACACTAGCGCCGTACACGTCGTTAAGCTTTCGAGCTTCCGCAGCAGTGGGGCCACGTTAGAACTCGTACTCGTAAATATCAAGATAAGAAAGACTCGGACTTACTCCATGATAACTTAAGGTACATTGAGACTTGGTGTAGGAAAAATAAAATGTACCTAAATGTAAAAAAATGCTTCATCATATCTTTTACTAATAAAAGGCGGAAACAAGATTTCTCGTATTCCCTCGATGGACAAATTATGCAACGTCGGACCGTAGTTAAAGATCTGGGTGTCTTATTTGATGATAAATTAACTTTTTGCGAGCATTATAATGAGATAATTAACAAATCATACCAATTAATAGGGTTTATCTTTCCTTCGGATAAAGGATTCAGAACACAACAAAGTTACCTCCAATTATATTACAGCCTTGTAAAAAGTATCTTAGAATACAGATCTACAATTTGGTCACCACACTACGAGATTCATAAAAATAGAATTGAGGGAGTTTAAAAGAAATTTCTAAAAATATTAAGCTATAGAATGGGCCTTGGCCGAAAATTAAACTCGTACGAAACAAGACTCAGATATTTTAAAGTCACCTCTCTAGAAAATCGGCGTAAACGGCAAGATCTGTTTACATTACACAATATCATCCATCCCAGCATAAACACTCCTACCCTTCTCGCATAATTGGATCTAAATACAAGATACCAAACACGTTACCCAAAACCATTTCAGCTAAACTGTTACAGTAATAACACCTCACATTATAATCCCTTTGTACGTATGAGTAGATTATATAATAATTTAGCCTTCGATCTGGACATTTTCAATACTCGTAATGAAAAATTTAAGAAGTCGACTATCAAATTATTACAGTAACTCACTATTGGTAATTGTATGTGTACAATATGAAAATGTGTCTGTTGTGTGTATGTATTTTTTATATACTTGTAAGTGTGTGCGCAGTTGTAATTATAAGTTTTTCTCTATGTATAATAAATAGTTAATATATGTTATCGCGCTAGTAAACCATGCTGTGTACATATACGTTGGTTTATAATCTAGTTTTTACAAAAGTAAATAAGTAAGTAAAGTCTCAGTCACGATTGTAAACTGTTATGTACCATAATAAGCTAAAAAAAAATACCGATATTTCTGTACCGGTAATTAGCGACGCCAAAGAAAAATAAAATAAAGAAAAAACAAATGTGTCATGCATTTATTTTTGCCTCATTTTATTTTCAAAATTCAAATATACCATCAAAATTAATTTGTAAATTTGAATTTAGAATTCTTAATCGAAGAGGAGACATTTCAGATCAAAGTACGACAAAACGCTAATTTCATATGTAAGGATGATTTTAAAAATGAAATTAGCGTTTTGTCAATAAACATGATTTTTTTAATATTACCATATTTTTTTGGGACAAAAGATTAGCTATTTATAAGTTACATTAACAAAAACAATAAAAACAATTAATGCTAAATTATTTCATCAAGATGTTTATCTTTAACACCCCGCTCGTGTTAAATTTAGTTATTTAAATTTGCTGTTAACAAATTTATATTTAGACTATAACTGATCTATTTTGAATAGGTTCTATCGCCTTTACGCACTATCACAACTATAATTATTCATCTGCGTAGTCATATTGTTCAATGTTAGACGTGAGCGGTCCTCAAGCATGTTTTCCTCGTTGCCGCACGTAAGAAATGTTCACATTAACAACATATAGATACAAGTAAAAAGAATTTTATAATACATACAGTCACAGCCTTTTATTATTAAAACTGTGATATTATGTGCAAAATCTCCTTACTGCAGAATAAGGGAAAGTGTAAACAGTTATAAGCGCCATGGTTGACGCCCAGCACATATATGTACTTACAATAACAAATAAATAAATATGTATATTCACGCAATTCCCAACACAGGGGTAGACAGAGGTCTAGTCTGGACAATGAGGTCTCTTTGACCCACCTTCCACCGAAGATATTTTCGGGACAAATAAATACACACCATGTGGACACATAAACAAGAAGATAATTTGCAAATCTATTTCTCTACTAGTAACGTAGTACGTGTAACGTAACTTACTCTAGTAGTTTCCTATTTTTATACTGTGTTGGCGATAAGCTAATTCAATATTCTTAATTTCGCTTCATTGGTTTGTAATTTACTTTGCGGCACAGTACTACCTTGTTGTTGAAGGTAGAAATATATACTGCGTTAAGGTACGAAATTGAATCGCATACAGGTGGTAAACACCCTGAACGCTCAAAACAAAATACAATAATATTTGAATGAATGAATAAATGAAAATACTTTCATTGTCCACCACAAATAGGATACACAAAAGTGACAAAGGGTACAAAATTTTATGACATGCACAATTTGACGGCCTTATCACTTCATAGCGATCTCTTCCGGACAACCAATGGCGTGAAGGAAAAGATTACAACGTAGGTGGTGCAATAGCAATATACATAATAAAAATAAAAATAAAACGAGATACATACAATAACATATACATACATAAAACATACGTTTATGTATGTTATTATTTTTTATATATTTATATACACGAATACATAATATATACAGATACTAGACCCCAAACAATGTAATCAATATACATAATTGTAATGCAGTAAATACAATATAAGGCTGTCCGTCGCTAGTTCTTTTAATTTTGGGCTGATAGTTTCGATATGCTGTCATCCTTTGTCAACTTAGTATGCGCAAAATATGATAAGACTCTTTTTTTAATTCTTTAAATAGAACAAATATGTACGTAGATAGGGATACCTCACATCACATATCTTGCTCTGGTCCCAAAGTAAGTAGCTAAAGCACTTGAGTTATGGAATCGGAAACATACAGACCCGAGACAAAGTTGAAAAATTAGTTTTCTAAAATGGGTTTTTTAAAAAAAATGTGTACGAATAATATCATTGTCTGTCACGTTGTCCCGAAAATATCTTCGGTGGAATTGGGTCGGAGGAGGTGGACTTAATTTTCTATACTAGACCTCTGCCTACCCCTGTATTGGGAATTGCGTGAAGATATTTATTTATTTTACTGAACATATAAGGATGCGTACACTTCACATCAGTATTCTGCAAAGCCGTCGAGTCGGCCCGCCCTTTCCGCCTCGGTCAAGTAGTCATATTCATATAATAACAAAAGCAAACCGATCTCCATAGTGAATTACGGGGGAATTTCCTAAAATTCCTCTTTAATGTTCCTCTAGAGTCGATGTACTAGGTAAATAAAAGGAAAATAAATTTATTTATGCAAATCAGCTTCGTTGGACATGTAATTAAAAGTATATAGATAAATAAATAGTGACAATGGATGATAAAGTTATTTTAAGTTAATTCAGTAGTTGGAGATAATTACGGATAAACGTATACAGGTTTACAATAATATCTTATTATGTTAATTATATCACATGTACGTATTTCATTAGAAAGTATTGCAGAATTTTCAAAATGAAAACAGTAGCAGTCAATTTTATATACGGAGCAGTATTGTACTAACGGGAAGTTGTGAAGTTGAAGTGTACTTTGAGTGAAAGAGGAAGGCTGCATGAAGCAAGGACGTCACTGGATCGAGAAATCCTACTCGCTGTTTGACGTCATAATAAGAGGAATATGCTCTATCCATCATCCTTTAGGTCTAGGCAATTGAGTCCTTTCGACCCACCTTCCACCGAAGATATTTTCGGGACAAATAAATACACACCATGTGGACACATAAACAAGAAGATAATTTGCAAATCTATTTCTCTACTAGTAACGTAGTACGTGTAACGTAACTTACTCTAGTAGTTTCCTATTTTTATACTGTGTTGGCGATAAGCTAATTCAATATTCTTAATTTCGCTTCATTGGTTTGTAATTTACTTTGCGGCACAGTACTACCTTGTTGTTAAAGGTAGAAATATATACTGCGTTAAGGTACGAAATTGAATCGCATACAGGTGGTAAACACCCTGAACGCTCAAAACAAAATACAATAATATTTGAATGAATGAATAAATGAAAATACTTTCATTGTCCACCACAAATAGGATACACAAAAGTGACAAAGGGTACAAAATTTTATGACATGCACAATTTGACGGCCTTATCACTTCATAGCGATCTCTTCGGACAACCAATGGCGTGAAGGAAAAGATTACAACGTAGGTGGTGCAATAGCAATATACATAATAAAAATAAAAATAAAACGAGATACATACAATAACATATACATACATAAAACATACGTTTATGTATGTTATTATTTATATATTTATATACACGAATACATAATATATACAGATACTAGACCCCAAACAATGTAATCAATATAAATAATTGTAATGCAGTAAATACAATATAAGGCTGTCCGTCGCTAGTTCTTTTAATTTTGGGCTGATAGTTTCGATATGCTGTCATCCTTTGTCAACTTAGTATGCGCAAAATATGATAAGACTCTTTTTTAATTCTTTAAATAGAATAAATATGTACGTAGATAGGGATACCTCACATCACATATCTTGCTCTGGTCCCAAAGTAAGTAGCTAAAGCACTTGAGTTATGGAATCAAACATACAGACCCGAGACAAAGTTGAAAAATTAGTTTTCTAAAATGGGTTTTAAAAAATGTGTACGAATAATATCATTGTCTGTCACGTTGTCCCGAAAATATCTTCGGTGGAATTGGGTCGGAGGAGGTGGACTTAATTTTCTATACTAGACCTCTGCCTACCCTGTATTGGGAATTGCGTGAAGATATTTATTTATTTATTTTACTGAACATATAAGGATGCGTACACTTCACATCAGTATTCTGCAAAGCCGTCGAGTCAGCCCGCCCTTTCCGCCTCGGTCAAGTAGTCATATTCATATAATAACAAAAGCAAACCGATCTCCATAGTGAATTACGGGGAATTTCCTAAAATTCCTCTTTAATGTTCCTCTAGAGTCGATGTACTAGGTAAATAAAGGAAAATAAATTTATGTATGCAAATCAGCTTCGTTGGACATGTAATTAAAAGTATATAGATAAATAAATAGTGACAATGGATGATAAAGTTATTTTAAGTTAATTCAGTAGTTGGAGATAATTACGGATAAACGTATACAGGTTTACAATAATATCTTATTATGTTAATTATATCACATGTACGTATTTCATTAGAAAGTATTGCAGAATTTTCAAAATGAAAACAGTAGCAGTCCAATTTTATATACGGAGCAGTATTGTACTAACGGGAAGTTGTGAAGTTGAAGTGTACTTTGAGTGAAAGAGGAAGGCTGCATGAAGCAAGGACGTCACTGGATCGAGAAATCCTACTCGCTGTTTGACGTCATAATAAAGAGGAATATGCTCCTATCCATCATCCTTTAGGTCTAGGCAATTGAGTCCTTTCGACCCACCTTCCATTGAAGAGATTTTTTTGGGGACAACTTGACAGGTGAGCCCGCCATCGTCTATATGGCCAAGCCATCGATATAAATCGTACGTAAATAAAAAAAACCCATTGGTACAAGACACGAATTCCGATCACGCAACCACTAGGCTATCGAAAGTATCGACTAAGAGCTAAGCTTATTATATATATATATTTCAATATAAATAGACCACCTATCACGTTGTCCCGAAAATATCTTCGTGGAAGGTGGGTCGAAGAGACTTAATTGTCCGATTACTTTTCCTAAATTATGAACGTAATATGTAAATTTAATGTAATGGCTGAACATCAACACTTAATAAATGTTATTTTCAATATGTCTCTATAAGTTTATAAATATATATCTTCACGCCATTCCCAATACAGGGGTCGACAGAAGTCTAGACAGTATACTTTCGATCCACCTTCCACCGAAGATATTTTTGGGTCAACGTGAAAGGTGGTGAACCCTTCGCCGTCTTAATGTCCAAGCCAGCGATATAATTCTTTATCAATCAAATAGTTAAAAACAGCTAAACTCACGTTATAATAATCGGTGTAGGTACCGACTAGTAATCGGTGTAGTTCAGTGTGAGGCGGGACGCGAGCGCGATCTCATTCCACTCACCCTGATGAAGGACCTCCGAAAGGTCCGAAGCTAGTCGGTACCTACACCGATTATTATAACGTAAGTTTAGACGTTGTTAACTATTTCATTGATAATGTCTCACGAAAGTTTCAATAATTTGAGTTGATTCTTATATAAGTTTTGAATAAACCCATTGGTACAAGACACGAATTCCGATCACGCAACCACTAGGCTATCGAAAGTATCGACTAAGAGCTAAGCTTATTATATATATATATTTCAATATAAATAGACCACCTATCACGTTGTCCCGAAAATATCTTCGTGGAAGGTGGGTCGAAGAGACTTAATTGTCCGATTACTTTTCCTAAATTATGAACGTAATATGTAAATTTAATGTAATGGCTGAACATCAACACTTAATAAATGTTATTTTCAATATGTCTCTATAAGTTTATAAATATATATCTTTACGCCATTCTTAATACAGGGGTAGAGAGAGTAAATGATTCGTACATAAGTTTTGAAAAAACCCATTGGTACGAGCCTGCCTCCTGGGTATTGAACTCTGGTCTCTAGACTCGAATTCCGATCACTCAAACCACTCGACTATCGTGACTGTCAAAAATTCACGTTGTGTAATAAAACAAATTAACATTACTAAAAACTTCTCATCGAGTTGTATTTGTGAGTAGCCACTAGCTGTTGACAGTACTGAGCTAGACCGATCCGAACGGCAACATCGCGCTCGCTACCCATTTATCCTTACGTTTTCCGTACCAAAGTAATTTCGATTAGATACTTTATATACGGATATAAAAATCCCTAAATCTTAACCGTTACGTATACTTGTGTATCTAAACCTTTAAATTAAAGCGGTATCATAATTTTGTATCGGTAACATAAAACTCACGATAGCCGAGTGGTTGGGTGGACGGAATTTCGAGTCAAGAGACCCGAGTTCGATCCCCATGTGGCAGGCTCGTACCAATGGGTTTTTCAATTTATGTACGAATTATATCGTTGGGTTGGACATAAAGACGGCGGAAAACGCGACGGGCTCACCACCTGTCGCGTTGTCCGAAAATGAATATACCTTCGGTGGATGATGGGTCAAAGGGACTTAATTGTCTAGACTAGACCTCTGTCTGCCCCTGTATTGGGAATTGCGTGAAGATGTATTTATTTATTTACATCGGTAACATTACCTAATACCCAAACCTCTTTCAAGTCATGTTCACCACTAATCATGTTCTCTTAAAATAAGATTCGAAATTTGAATCGAAGAATTGAAAGTTCTCTAGACATCTGACTACCTTTAACATACCATGTTTTAGTATTAAATGTATTTTCACGGCTACGTGGATCCTTATAAAAGTTAGATATGGACATACTGTATGTATCAGATGACACTTCCGGTACGGCCCGCCTCACACCCCTCAAATAGCACATTAAAATGAATCAAATCTGCAACACTTTCATTAGTAGATTCAAACCATGCAAGACGTGAAAAATGAGACAAACATATTACAGCAAAGATGTGTAAAATCCGCTCACCTCAGGTAGTCTGGAAGAAATCGCTTAGAGCGATAAGGCCGCCAATTGTGCTACCATTAAATGTAAATACCTACATATTTTCTTTTTTATGGTGTGCAATAAAGTACTCTCTCTCTCTCTACGTTGGAGAGACGTTGCCGCTTATCTCAAACAATATTTGACAGGTCTTTGCCCAGCAGTGGCCATTTAAAGCCAGTATCTTTTACTTACTTGCTACTATATTTTACTACTTATAATAACACTATAAGAAGTTCGAATAATTTATATATCTTTTTAATTATACCACGACATTTTAATATCGAATGTTTTTATTTCTCTACATCTATTATGTTTACAGCTTTATGCAAAAAAGTTATCTTAATTAGTTATGTAGTGATTACGTGATATTACACAATTAAAAATAAGGTAAAATCAAAACTGACGATATAAAATTATAGCAATAAAAGCTATATGACAGTGGTTTTAAACTAAATATGTATCCTGCGAAGAATTAAAACAAGTCTGGCATACAATAATGCCATTAATACTTGTTCCGAAAATTCTGACAATCATTATAGCGAGAATAATAATATCTTCCATCTACCGATAAGTTAGAAAGAGACAGGTAGTTCGGACCGACGCTACCGATCGAAAATCGAAACCAAGCTCGAGTCAACTACGCAGGTCAACGTAACATTATTATCTAGTAGAGTGCTACAGAATGTAATTACTAAGATAAATAAAATATATTTATATAGGGGCATAAGAGGTAAAGCATAAATATGATTCGCGATGTTTATATTTAAGATAAAATATCAATGGATGTTATAGGTTAAAGATAAATATACCTATATTTTTCTATATATTTAACATGTATTGATATCGTTTCGTATTTTACATTTCATTTGAGAATAATTATACGTATATACATAGATTTTACTCATTTGCGTAGTGACTATGAATAATGAATTTGTACTGAAGTTATGTTTTTATGTATTTATTTACCTTAACTGCATAACCTCAACAATAGTGGGATTTAATGCATTTATACTTTAGCCATTCTGTAACCCTCTAAAAATAAAAGAGATGAAAACTTAAACCGTGGACATAATTATAATAATATAGATCTATAGCATTTATATACACATACAAACTCATCGTATACATTTAAATATATATACAAAATGTCCCAAAATTCACAGGTGGACCTGCTCATAACTACTCCAGAAAAAAAAATAGAAAAAAATCTTGGTTTTTTTATATACTAAAAATATTTGTAACTTTTTGGAAATCAACACCCAAAATGTTATTTGTTTCTATTGTGACCACAATTTTCAATATGTCTGATCTTTAGTTTGTAACAGCAACCTAAGTAGCACTCTCTTATCTAACACAATCCTTTAATCCAAAAAATACGTTCGTATTGTGTCCTTGTAACTATATTGGATTCTGTACGTAAAGTACAGAATACGTCCAATTTTACATGAAAATTATCAAAATTAATGCTTTCCTAAAATTTTGCATGATTACAACTCACAGTCCACTTTCACGCATCGTGGTGTAAAACAGTACTGACACTACTATAGCAAGTTTATTGAAAGTTCTCTAGACATCTGACTACCTTTAACATACCATGTTTTAGTATTAAATGTATTTTCACGGCTACGTGGATCCTTATAAAAGTTAGATATGGACATACTGTATGTATCAGATGACACTTCCGGTACGGCCCGCCTCACACCCCTCAAATAGCACATTAAAATGAATCAAATCTGCAACACTTTCATTAGTAGATTCAAACCATGCAAGACGTGAAAAATGAGACAAACATATTACAGCAAAGATGTGTAAAATCCGCTCACCTCAGGTAGTCTGGAAGAAATCGCTTAGAGCGATAAGGCCGCCAATTGTGCTACCATTAAATGTAAATACCTACATATTTTCTTTTTTATGGTGTGCAATAAAGAGTACTCTCTCTCTCTCTCTCTCTCTCTCTCTCTCTCTCTCTCTCTACGTTGGAGAGACGTTGCCGCTTATCTCAAACAATATTTGACAGGTCTTTGCCCAGCAGTGGCCATTTAAAGCCAGTATCTTTTACTTACTTGCTACTATATTTTACTACTTATAATAACACTATAAGAAGTTCGAATAATTTATATATCTTTTTAATTATACCACGACATTTTAATATCGAATGTTTTTATTTCTCTACATCTATTATGTTTACAGCTTTATGCAAAAAAGTTATCTTAATTAGTTATGTAGTGATTACGTGATATTACACAATTAAAAATAAGGTAAAATCAAAACTGACGATATAAAATTATAGCAATAAAAGCTATATGACAGTGGTTTTAAACTAAATATGTATCCTGCGAAGAATTAAAACAAGTCTGGCATACAATAATGCCATTAATACTTGTTCGAAAATTCTGACAATCATTATAGCGAGAATAATAATATCTTCCATCTACCGATAAGTTAGAAAGAGACAGGTAGTTCGGACCGACGCTACCGATCGAAAATCGAAACCAAGCTCGAGTCAACTACGCAGGTCAGCGTAACATTATTATCTAGTAGAGTGCTACAGAATGTAATTACTAAGATAAATAAAATATATTTATATAGGGGCATAAGAGGTAAAGCATAAATATGATTCGCGATGTTTATATTTAAGATAAAATATCAATGGATGTTATAGGTTAAAGATAAATATACCTATATTTTTCTATATATTTAACATGTATTGATATCGTTTCGTATTTTACATTTCATTTGAGAATAATTATACGTATATACATAGATTTTACTCATTTGCGTAGTGACTATGAATAATGAATTTGTACTGAAGTTATGTTTTTATGTATTTATTTACCTTAACTGCATAACCTCAACAATAGTGGGATTTAATGCATTTATACTTTAGCCATTCTGTAACCCTCTAAAAATAAAAGAGATGAAAACTTAAACCGTGGACATAATTATAATAATATAGATCTATAGCATTTATATACACATACAAACTCATCGTATACATTTAAATATATATACAAAATGTCCCAAAATTCACAGGTGGACCTGCTCATAACTACTCCAGAAAAAAAAATAGAAAAAAATCTTGGTTTTTTTATATACTAAAAATATTTGTAACTTTTTGGAAATCAACACCCAAAATGTTATTTGTTTCTATTGTGACCACAATTTTTCAATATGTCTGATCTTTAGTTTGTAACAGCAACCTAAGTAGCACTCTCTTATCTAACACAATCCTTTAATCCAAAAAATACGTTCGTATTGTGTCCTTGTAACTATATTGGATTCTGTACGTAAAGTACAGAATACGTCCAGTTTTTACAAGAAAAATTATCAAAATTAATGCTTTCCCTAAAATTTTGCATGATTACAACTCACAGTCCACTTTCACGCATCGTGGTGTAAAAACGGTACTGACACTACTATGGCAAGTTTATTGAAAAGTTCCTACAACTACCTAAGATTCTCAAATAGTATAATACTTTAAGAAAGCTAGCCACAAACAAATGCCAACTTTTTCTGAACAAGAAATGGAATTTTTAATATTGATAGTTATCACTTTTACTATGTGCCGAAAAGGGATAATGTTACAAGATGTGCGTATTCAATAAAGATTAGAAGTTAGAGGGAGATAGACTATTTTTATTATTTATTTTATTTATCTTCACGCACAATCCCTGACTTCATACATGCACGTCTAGGTATCCGAGTACTCTTGACCCTCCTCTCTTCGAGCAATTTGCTCACATGGTCTTCGAAAGTTAATTTCGGTCTACCTCGACACCTTTTAATATTAACTTTCGCGCTATATATTTTCTTCACCATTCGGTCTTCACTCATTCGCTCAACGTGCCCAAACCATCGAAGCACGCCCTTATCCATTTTGAGACAAGGTCATCTTTCAAACCTGCCATATTGCGAATCTCTTCGTTTCGCTTTCGGTCAGCCATGGTAAGGCCGCACATTTTACGAAGAGATCGCATCTCCACTGTTCATACCCAGGTTTCGCTGCCATATAACAAAGTCGGTACTAACACTGCGTTATGTATTGCAAGGCGTGCACTTTTCACAACGCCTTGCCTTTTGATTAACGCAGTCAGGGCACCATTGACTTTGTTCCCGGCAGCGACACGCCTGTCCACATCTAAATCACATCTTCCATCCCGGCTAAACGCACTCCCCAAGTATACAATTTCATTCACCTGTTCTAGACATTCCTGATTTACCCAAATTTCGCACTTCGTTCTTTCTTCGTCCTTTCAAATACCAGAACCTTAGTTTTATTAGCATTCAAACGGAGACCATTAATTTCACATTCTTCTTACACGTGACTAATGCCTGCAGTTCTGCCTCTGATGGTGCTATAAGCACTGCATCATCAGCATAAAGCAGACAATTTACTTTTATGTCACCCAATTTCACACCCAAACAGCTATCTTTCAGCTTCTGTAAACAGCTGTCGAGATACAGTATGAATAGCCAGGAAGACATGACACAACCCTGTTTTACGCCCGTTTGGACGCTAAACATGGGTGACAGGTCATGCCCTACCCGCACACAGGCTTTACAGTCACAGTAAAGTGACTGCACAGCCCTTAGCAATCGACCATCCACACCATACCCCGGCAACAGTTCCCACATTTTCTTCCTTACAACCTTATCAAATGCTTTCTCAAGATCCACAAAAGCACAGAAAATCTTCTGGTTAGCAGCCAGAAGCTTCTCCGTGATCATGCGGAGAGAAAACATTTGATCCGTGCATCCTCTTCCAGGTCTAAATCCGCATTGTGCCTCCCATAGAAATCTTTCCGATTTCTCTTGCATCCTACGTGTCAAAACCTTCGAGTAAACTTTACTTGCTAAACTGGTCAAGCTGATCGCCCGATAGCACCCGCAGTCATAATGTGAACCTTTACCTTTATATAAAGGCACAATGACCGCGGATCGCCAATCATCCGGAACAGCCCCCGTTCGCCAGCACAAATTGCACAGCAAATGAAAGCTGTCCCAGACGCGTGGCCCACCATACTTGACCATTTCAGCAGTAACTCTGTCTCGTCCCGCAGCCTTACCACATTTCAAACTTCTAATCGCACATTCAATCTCTTTCATACTGATGACCTCAGTATCATCGAGGTCCGAGTCTGGCGTACCAGTCACGGCGTCACCCCCGGATCCCTCACTAAGATCATCACACGCATACATCTCTCTATAAAATTCGCTCCATCGCTGCATGACGTCCGATTTTTCTGAGAGGACGTCATTGGTTCCCGAAAGCACTTTATTCATTCTTAAGGCTGTCGCACCACTCCGGGTCCTTCCAACCTCTTTCCAGAAGAGTTTGGAGTTCTCCTTGAAGTTGTGCGACAACCTTTCGTCCGCTTCCATTCTACTCCTTTCACGCACTTCCTCAATCAATGCTTTCGTGTGAACTTTCTGGAGCTTATATCTTTCTTTCCTCTTCTCTCTCATATCCTTATCATTACTAGAGGCCAAGTAGTCTAACCATGCTTTCTTCTTCTTATTTACAGCTTCTTTCACTTCGTCATTCCACCATGCATCACTCTTTTTACTACTACCTCTTTTCACATTTCCACACACGTCTTCCGCTGCACTAACCATTCCATCTCTAAGGCTCTGCCATATTTCTTCCACACATTCTTTCCTAACACCAATGCTGTCCAGCTTTTCGGCTACCCTTGCTTGATATTTATACCTAGTGTCCGCTTCCTGAAGCTTCCAGCTTCGGATGCTACCGACCGACTGTGGTTCTGGTATCGCCGTCCGGTGGCGCCAACCCGCGAACAGACCCCTAAATCTAGTAATCACTAGGTAGTGATCCGTT